>VZTY01016818.1:0-11707 GCA_013400935.1 Turnix velox | reverse complement strand
CTGCAATAACTTGAGCCAGCAGGCTGCCCAGTCCATGGCAAGCCACTCCAATACTGGCAACTTCATAGTGTCAGCATCCTATGACTCTTCCTCTGACACAGCTTGAAAGAGGGATATCACAAGAACACATTTTTTTTCTTTTCCTTTTTGTTTCAAGCATTGAATTTGTGCCCAATAATACGCATCAGCTGTGATTGTACACTGCTCCCCCATAGCCCCCTCTCCAGTGTTAATTCACTTTATAAAAATATAAAAATATAATATATTTTTCTTTTTACAAATAAGTCAATAGAAATAGTTTAGTATTACTAACATAGTATTTATAGTGTTGATACAAAAATTAAAGGTACTAATGGGTTATAATATAAATGCAGATTTTAAAAGGACAGAAATGGTTCTCAGGCCACACCAGATAGACTGGAAATACCATTTTTAACATGCACACATCAGTGAGTGTAAATCCCCAGGGAGACTTACGTAGCAATTCTATTTTGAAGCAATTTTTCAACTTACAGTTTTAACATCACCTCCCAGGGTGGAGGAGACAGACTAATCACTGGCTGCTGCTTATTACCTGCTGGCTTATTCTTGATCAGCAAGACCAGGAAATAAGAGACATCAATGTAAGTCCATGTAACTATTTTTGTCTGGTGTTTTTTTTTTTATTTTTGTTTCCTGAGGCTCATTAATGCCAGATGGGAAAAAATCCTAAAAAGGCTATTTTAAAATTTTGTTTGTGTTGGTGATTTTCTGTGATCAAAATTTTGCTTTAGATGAAAAAGTACTGTTTTCAATATGCCGGAGTATTAATGGCAAAACCAAACCACTGTCACATACCTGATTTTAACTATTTAATGATGTGTTGTTACTTTTTTTCACTTTGTACACTTAATGGAAAATCTACTAACTTAGAGCCACTCTTTCAGTATTTTGGGGAATGCAACAGTGTGGAAATATCCACGATTTTATCCCAAACTGTACAGAAAAAATGCATCAAATATGTCTTAAGCCATCTTTTGAAATCAACAAGAAAATGGCATAGAGAATGTTGAGGCAATTTCATATCTACTACAGAAAACAAAAAAGCTGGATAGTTTTAAATGCTGGAAAACAGATTTAAGTCAGCTACACATTGTAGATGATGGAAAATGTGCATGTGAACCTGAAAGTAGAATTTCTTCTTTAAAGTGTTGAAATAATGAGTGCTACTATTCCAGCATTTGACTTTGCAACATAATTGTTCTTTAATCATGGGGGAAACACTAAGAACACTAATGATTACTGTTCTTGACCTTTATAATTATGCATGGTACTTCTCAAGTTATTCAGCTTAGTTTATATTCCACTTGGATATGCTAGGTTGTGATGAGGCTTTAGACTAGTCTGTTGGGGTGATGTAAGGCTCACTGAAGTCAACAAATCAATCCCAGCTGATTTCCTATGGATCAAACTGTTACTGAGGGGCGTTATTTGTTTGTTATTATTGTGTTTCCTTGTGGTTGTTTGTCTTTATTCCTTTATGTTCCTGCTGCATATCCTTTGTATTTTTTAGGTCTGCAACAGTACAGTGACTTTAATCATCACCAGTTCCAAAGAAAAGGTACAACATAAGTAGTAGACAGAAGTAAAAGTAACCCACTTGGTGCCATTTGAAACTTGATTTCAGTGTTTCTGGGATAAAATATTCCTGTGTGCAAGGGAGGTGGCAGAATGCCTGCACCTTGTGTGAGCTTTATTGAGGGTCTATTTTGGGGATAGGTTAGGTAGCAGATGTGCCACTGAAAGATCTCAGAGTGAAGATTTGCAGTATAATAAACATCTGTTCTCCCATGAATTGTCCTGAAGGTGACTGACTGCGGTAACTTTGTGCTCCACACCAAGCAAGGCTGGCACAAAGTTTGTGTGTCCTCTGCACTGACTGTCCTAGGGACTTTGCGTGCTGTGACAATGTAGCCACCAAATCTGCAACCTCAGAGGCCACTGTCTCTCAGGGATGTAAGGGTAGGCAGTGGGTTGGTGGGCACAGGTGGTCATTCCTGCTGCTTTTATAACATGATTTTGGGATTTGAGACCAAGTCATGACACTACTGAAGCCAGTGCAAGCTGGCTTCCGTGACTTTCAGAGCCATGGCAAATCTGAAGCACAAAAAGACTTGAAGTGCAGCGAGTGTGACAGCTGCCCTGCTTCCAGATGAGGCCAAGCATCTAATTGCTCTTTCCACAGCCTTGCCTTTTCATGGCAGTGCTTTTAATGTGATAAAGTTAAAAATAGTTTTGCAGGGCTGGTGCCACTCCCTAGGGGGACTTCTTTGCTGTTTCCCACTGGGAAGTCACATTGCTGCTCTTGGTATGTGCTGCAGTGCAGGGGTGTCCCTTATCCCAGGCCAGCAAGCTCTTTAGGGATGCCTGGTTATAGCTCAGCATGGAGCCAACCTCTAAAAAAAGTCTCTGATCTCTTCTTCTCCCTTGTTGGAAGTGATATCAGCACTTCCCACTGTCAGCTATTGCAGGATCTGACCTTCTTCCCCACCTTGCCTTTTCCTGCAACAGGAGGCTGGGTATCAGCTGGCCTGTGTGGGGCAGCAGATCTCTGCTTCCCACCTCTCCTCTCCTGCCCAACTCTTCTTTGCAGGGAAGAACTGTCTTGAGCTTGTAGAGGAAAGAAGCTACCTCAAGGTGTGGCTGTGTTTCTTCTTATGCCTCACAAGGCCAGAAACCACATCTACCACCAAAATGCATCTCACACTGTTATCAGGCTCAGCGTTCATGTCTTCTGGGAGTGTACTTTAGGGATACTGCTTCAGAGTGGGCTATTTTGTGTGGTAATTCCACAGTTCTTGTCTCGAAGGAGGCAGACTGGTGAACTGCTGTGCTGCAAGGCATTGAAGTCCTGATTCACATTGCTGCCATGATTCAGCCCCAGCACAGACTATGGCTCCAGTGGCAGCACCCAGAAATGCTTAGAATGACCCAGAACAGAGAATACAGACACACTTGGGTTTTGGGATCATTAGAAGCATTTCCCATGACTTCTTGACTCCAGATTCTGAGACCTGTTTACCACAGTATTGGGATGAATGGGGCAATACATCTGAGAGACCAGGGCACATCAGCAACTTCTGCTTGTCTGTTTGGGGGAAACTTGTGTCTATTTTTTCAGCCTCAGTATTAATAGGTGCTTTGCAGCACCTCTAGTAACTCCAGATTGCCTGCCAAATTCCAGCAGGCCAGCCCCAGATAGACTACTGTTGAAGTGGTTTAACACATATGGCCAGAACACAATTCCCAAGTAGTATCATAATGCAAAAGTAGATTTATTAGCACTGAAGGGAATTCAGCGTAAGAAATTATTCAGGTCTTCATTGGAGAACAGTTGCAAGCAACCACAGATTAATGAATTACTTTCTAGATTAAGGCTCTGGGATTGTTACTGTGACTCAGCTGACAGGTCAAAACTCAAGTTGCTTGTAATTATCACCCAGTGCTCCAACTGAAGTTGTCAAACCCACTCCACCACCAATCTGCAAGCTCACTGTGGTGTGCAGTTTCCCTGGTGCCAAGATGCAGCAATGTGGCCAGGGGCTAGTGCTACCAGCTCTAATAAGCAAAATTTGGGGGTCTCCTACCATGGCTCTTGAGTACCTCTTACTATGAAATCGAAAGGACAGCTGACAAAACACTGTACTGCACCTCACTTGTGTGGGGTGGCTGATGATGGGGCACTGCAGGTGCCACGCCATGTTAGCTGTGCTCCCAATTGTATTATGCTTTGATGTACATAGTGCTGCAAATCTGCAGTGGTAAGAAAAAATATCCGCACAAAGTTAGATAAGTAGAGATGTCCTTTATTGTCCTTTATTGTGCACCAGGAGCATGGGATCCTTCCCAAAGACATCTGCTTGAACATTACAGTCGACAAGAATTTATACCTCATCGTTGATTCTTTCAAGTTACTAGAATAAACATGCATAGAGAGTGTCTGCTTTTACTTGATCATTAGATTTAACCTTTATATTGATTGGTCCCTGGTAACATCACTTCATGTATATTCATTTTTAATAAAAAAACCCTTGGTGGCTTCTAATGATTCCACCTTTCAAATCCCTGATATCAAAATCAGGATGGGATGAGTAGTAGGTTGTTGAGCAGCATTCTTGGTTACAAAATGCAAAATGATTTACCATGCTATTCTTTACTTTAAAATTAAAATGTTAAACTTTCTGGTCAGGTAGCAGATCCTATCTTTGTAATCGTAAGGCTTCTGGTCAAACACAATGCCAGGCTCTTACTTGGTAAATGTTTATGGCTCCTGGCTATCTAAAGAAAAAAAAAATCAACTTAGGTATGTAGCAACAGGATGTGATGCCTGTAAGATGAGGGTAGCTGGCTCCAAAATGGGCTCACTTTCTCCCTTCCTTTTCTCCTTTCTTTCTTCCTGCCATTCATCTTTCATCTGGTGTTGTACCTTTTCAGTGAATCATTTCTACTTACTAGTCCAGCAGAAAATGCAGCAGCACAGTAGAAAGTCGGAGAATTTTTTACTAGGTCACCAAGCTATATCTGCTCACACATTGAGGTGCAGAGCCAGTGGGAAGAAACCAAAGGGAGGTTCTCTTATACAGTGTCACAGAGTCATTAGCCTGGTTCACTGCTGTAGCCTTGGAAGTCCATTGCAGATTGAGACCCTACTGAATACATTTGCAGATGTATTGGTTGCTTTCAGGACCAATTGCCAGCTTCAGAGAGATTTTCTCAGTGCTACCAAGAGCAAAATTTGTCCTTTGACTCAGGAAAGAGGCAAAGTGCCAAAACACAGCCCTCCAGGGAGTGCAAAGGAGCCTCCACCAGTGTTAGTACAGGCTTTCCCACATGGCCTTCTCCTGACACCAAACCAAGATTCTGACATGGGGATTATACATGGATGTCACTGGACTGATCTGGATGCAGCTGTGCACAATGGATTCACTTGGATCTCTTTTAACCATGACTGCACATTTAGACAGGCTGAGCTGGGGGAACCCGGACAGCTTAAGCTCTGTTTTATTAGTCACTCATGCTTGTTTTTATGATATTGTAGGTTTGCACAATGTATGTGTAGTCATGCAGGCAGTTAGAACCTCAATCTTGGTTATCTAGGTGTTGCAAACTGCCTGTTTAATGTGTTTATGCAACAAAATGTATTTTTAAGTGCAGGAGAGTGAAACACTCTTATGGGGTCCACTGTAGACTAAATTACAAGGGATATCTAAAGTGCTTGTTTCAGATGTGTGTGACCAAGGCTTGTTCTGCTGTTTGTTCAGCCATCATGGGGTGGAAAGATGGGGATCAGAGAGATCCAGAGCCTGGGACTCAAAACACTCAAACAGCCTTAAAGGAAATTGAGGTTCCTCTTGCATTAGATTTCCTCCCTCTCCAGCTGATGTTTACCCTTTCTTGTCAACGTGTCTTGAGTACATCTTGTAAGTGACCTGACTAGGACATGTGGTGCTTGGGCTTATCATTCCTCCTGACAATGAGCTGCGTCAGTAGTTGACTGACTGGTCTTCCCCTCTCCCTAGCATCCCTGCTCCTGTCATCATCCCTGACCCTCTGATATTTCCGCTGTCCCTGCATCTGCACTGTGAGTCAAGGGGACCATTTTGTGCAGGTCAGCTCTTGACTGAGAGCTCCCTCCATGCCTATCAAGTGACCTTGTGCTTTGGGGATAATGTGCTCAGGGTGGACCTCCTCGCATCAGGTACGCGGGGTCTGTGGGATACTGGACTCGAGCACTCAGGAGGCTTGCACCTCTTGTGTTGAAAGGACTCTTCCTTCTCTCTTCTTCTCTGATTTTTGTAAGAGAGCTTTCAAATCATGAAATGAATTGAAATTCACTCCTGTGTAGAGGACCATGCCTGCACCTGTGTGCTGTTTGGCCTTCCACTGACATCCTTTATACTATGACTGACATGAGTGGCCCTCAACAATATGTAACTCTTGGGCTCATTCCGTCATGAAAATCAGATCATCTTGTGTGTTGTGGGGCAACAGAGTATCAAGACACCGCCTTGACTCCCTGAATTTCCAGAGGCTTTGAGTGTTTGTGGAAGGAGGAAAGCTTATGGGACCACAAATGGGATTTGATTTGTCTGAAATGAACCAGTTCATACCTCTGGGTCATAATAGAAGAGGACCCAGCTCTTCACTGTAGAATGTGGTGGGAAGTAGATCAGCCCTTCTTCATGAGGGTTGTTTGCTAAATGTCAGTATGTAGAGATGATTGCTTCACCTAAGGTGAGTTGCTGTCCTTGTTCTTATGAGGGGATGTATTTTATTTTCTTTATGTACTTTCATGCATGTACTGAATCTGCATTCTCAGTGCTGAGGAGAAGTATGGAGAGAAGGTAGTCCAACACAAAGCATGGCTATATTCCTAGCCAAAAAACTTGAACTATATTTTCTGGTGGTGGTCCCCATGAGCTAAGCATTCCTTGATGACTGGAACAGTACCACATCAGCCAGTGTCTCCCAGCACATCTATTCGCTCTGTCCAGAGCCAGCATGAGTGTTGCTGCATCACTCTCCCAAAATGGAGAGCCTGGGGATAGCTTGTCAAGGACACTCAAGTCAGCCAGGTGTCTGCAAGCCAAGAAGGAGGAAGGCCCTAAGCACAATTCAATGAAGGTGCTTTCCCCATGGACAGTGTATGATGGGCATGTAAGGCTGCCCCTCAAGGGTTTTGGAAAGCTAAGGGCCACCAGGGACTTATCTTCTGCACATCTTTCACAGCAACAAAACTTCAGCCAGCGGTGGATTTGCTCTTCTGAGGACAAGTGGGATTTCTCTGAGCCCCCAATGAGTTGCATGGTTGCACTGCTACCAGCTCTGCTTGTGCAAACCAGCTGCCTGCCTGTTACAACTCACTGTGCAGTCTCTGGCTGAGGCCTTGTGAAGTCCTGCTGAAATTGTCTTCTAGCACCACAGCCCTTCTTGAAAGCAGCAGAGAGGTATTTGCAGCAGTGAATTGCCAGAAAGCTAAAAAGTCCCACAGCCTAGAGACACGTGAGAGCTTGCTGGAAAGTTTGACACTAGCCATTCACTGGAGCGTGTTCAAAGTAGTGGTGATATCTAAAGCTTTAATTCCTCATCTGATGGGGGGGTGGAAATTGGTTTGGCACACAATTTGCTTATTAAATGAACTGATTGATGAGTATTACCATGGTCTATAGAGTCTCTGTCTTAAGTGAGTTTGTTTCCTCTGTTTCCTGACTGAAATTGGTTAACTTTGGTTTGTAATGCACACAAAATTCTTTTTAGTTTATTAGACAAATGCCATTCAATGAGCTGTCTGTGTGTTGGAAATGGATTTACTGGGATTTTGCCTAATCTTTTATTCTTGTGCTCAGCATTCATTACATGGCAGTCATTAGCATATGAACAAACAGTACCTTTTCAGATATGATGTGCTGGAATTAATTGAAGATTGGGTCACAGTGTTTAAGAGACTAGTGAGGTGGATGCTGTCACTGGAATTCAGTGGGATAGACTTTCTGTGGGAATGAGAAGAGGTGTTTAGCTCTCTCACAATACTTCAGGAATCTGCCTATGTGGCATTTGGTTGAAATTGCTTTATAAAGTTCATAAATGTCAAGAAAATAATGAAACAATGGGTGGGAAAGAATTAAGATAATGCAAAATATTTTGGACAAAAATACTGCATTCCTAAGCTAGAGAACTAAACTCTTGGAACTGATTTTACAGGTATTATGTTTGTCCACTTCAGCTGTTATGCTTGTGAACAGAGATAGCTCTCTCCCATTCTCTATTCCATGCTCAGAATTTGATCTGCTTTCTGAAGGCTGTAACCTTGCTGAGACTGCCCTCTTTACCAGCTGACCTAAATCACATGTGGCCTTAATTAATCTCAGGTTGGGCCAATATTGCTTCTTCCATTCTACCATCACACTCACTGTGTGTCAGGTTTTCAGCTTGAAAGCAAGCCAATGCAGAAGACATTTCTGTCTCTTCAGCCAAGTATAGATTCAGAAGGCAAGGCAGTCCTAATTGGCTTTGAACTGGTTTTGATAACTTTTGTGTAGGAATACAAATCTTCTAGTGGCTCTGGCACTGAAGGTGCACTGGGCAATGGCTGCAGAGTAATTTTTTTTGTGGAGGCTTTTGTTTTCTGCATGGGGCTTATGGTTCAGATCTGGCCAGCTTTGCCTCCTGTGGGACATTTATGAGCAGATCGCAAGGCTGGATTCTTCTGCACAAGGCTGAGTGCATCGGTGTGAAACACAGGTGCAGAAACACTCAGTACGTTGAGGGACGTGCAGACAAAACATGACACAAAATTTCTTAATGGACCCTGAAAGTAATGGGATGAAGAAATGGTGGCAACCTGATTTTGCTCGCATTTGTGGCAGTGCTGAAAGTCAGGTGGTGCTGCTGGTAGAGAGTATTTGGAGCCAGTTCTGCAAAAAAAATTTTAAAAAAAGGAAAAAAATTGAGAGAAATGCATACCTTCTTCCACCCAGCTCAGTTTGTGAGCTGCACTTAGCTTTAAGTGCAGGACCAGGCCAGAGCATGCAGGAAAGGACATCACTTGACCCTCACTGTGTTGTCAGTCCTTGTTCTTGTCTGCATGACCCATCTATCTCAGAGTCATCTTGAGACCTGTCAGGGCAGACCAAATTATTCAAGATTAGAAGGAAGAGCAATGGCAGAATGTCTTTAAGTGTGATGAAGATGGTGAAAAGGCAGCGGGAAAGCCCAAAAAACACAATAGAAGTTTTTTTCTTTTTTTCTTCTTTTCTAAAGAAGGCAAGCAGAATCCTTATCCTTTAATGTCCTACTTTGTTTTGCACTGGAATTAGAAAATATTTTTGATTTGTTTTCATTATATGCTGGCTTTAAGTCCGCTTTCAGAAATCATTTTTGCTATGACAACCCTTGCTCTCATGCTGAGTGGTACTGAGGAGAAAGAGCTAAAGTAGGGCTTTTATCTTTCCCTGCATGCAATGTTTAATCTTTATAATCTTCTAAGGTAAACTTGCTTTCTCTCATCTCTCTGACAAGATTAGCACTGCTTCTCCCAAAACAGCACTTGAAAAACAAATTTCACTTAAATGTAACCAAATTTCTACCTAATAATGTGAATTCTTCTAAAAGTGACCAGTTCATTCTCAGAGTTAAATCTCTCTCCAAGGCTGACTTCTACTCACCAAGTTTAGTGACAGCTCTGTTTTTTTAAGTCCAGTTTATTAAAAAAGTAAGATTAAAAAAGTCAATTCTTTTGTTTTACAAGCAAAAGATTCACTCTCTTGCCAAAAAATGTAATAATATAATATTTCTATGCATTGCGTGATTCAGTGATGTTGCTGTTGAGATTTTGCATGTTTTCTAGATGTTCTGACATTTGTATGTTTACGTGGTACTTGTAAAAATGATAACAATTGCTGCTATAATCACCAATGTTGTAGGGAACTGAAAACTGTACTATGAAGCTGTGCCTGTTAGCAGATTTGTGTGTGTGTGTGTCATGGTAAAACTCGGCATTCTGCTGTTCATTTCCTGTTTTAAAGCCAGTATTTAGTGCCTTCTGTGGAAGGAATCAATATATTGTGGTAGACAAGGGTGGGGGGTGGTGCCAAACTTCTAATATCTTGTTGTGCACAGATGATGCGTTACCAGCTTGAAGCTTAAAAAACAAAACAGTAAAAAGGGGGAATAAAAAAGTAACTTAAATTCTCCACCTTTAAGTCTTTTCTCATGAATTTTAATTTGAAAAAAAAAACCCCTAAAATAAAGTCTTTAATAGAAAAGAAAGCCAGCTACACCTACTGCAGTAGCTGCCTGACAACTGTGAATGCTAGGAGTACGAAGGGATGTGGAGGACCCAAATGTTGCCCTTGGTGACAGACCTGGTGATGGGCCAGGCCTGTTCAAGTCACTATGGGATCATGCTAAAATTCAACTTAATGGAAGCAATCCTCCCATTACCAAAAGAAACTGCTGGTTCTTCCTAAGAGCTGTGAGGCTGCTCACATAAATACGTGTCAGCCTGGTCAAGTGTGGGTTCCAGTGCCTGATCCGTCCCTGCTGATGCCAGGTGTGGCTGCTAAATGAGGCTTGGATGAAATTCAAGTATGAGATTTTTTTTGGTCTCATTCTTTCCAACTGCTTTTGTGGTATGTTTATCAAAATTCTGACATTGCATTTTCAGTTCCCTTTCCACCTTCTTCTTAGAACCTTGTGGTTTAGCAAAAGCACACGTGCATTTGCTGTGCTTTTAGTAGAATTGTGGGAGGCTAAAATCAGAATATACTGTAATTATACAACAGAAGCAGGCAGGAGGGAGATGCAGTATGTTGACTGAGGGTTGTACAGCACTGGCACAAGTTGCCCAGAGAGGTGGTGGTGTCCCCATCCCTTGGAGACATTCAAGGCCAGGCTTGATCTGTCTAGTGCCTTTCCCAACCACCAGGCATGGTCAACTGTACCTAGGCTGGTCTTCAAATAGTATTTTGTATAGAGGAAAGAGAAGGCCTGTTCAAGTCACTATGGGATCATGCTTCTATGGGATCATCTCTTCTCTATTGAGAGATGAAAGCCTGTTTCATGTCTTCAAAAAAACCTTTCCAACTGGAACACCACATTGCCTGAGAAAAAAATGTGATTGAAGGAGGGTATTAAATTCATCCTTACCAGTTAATGATCTAAAGCCATTTCTGCAATGCAGCAAGACAATTTGCAACCCTAAGGATATAAAATAATAGAAAAACAAAGAAGTTTTTGCCACAATTGTCAATGTAGCTACTTTTCTTTTTGTGGATATTTACAGAAAGCAGTATCAGCAGCAGTCCTTAACACACTGAAAATTGTCCCATGTAACTAAGTTGCAAGCTGATCTCCCCCACATTGATAAATTTGAAAACCCCAGCTGCAGAGTTCAGCCTTCCACAAGTGCTTATGATTTTTAGAAAGCTTTTGACGCACCTCAGCTCCTATCTTTCTGAGCAAACAGGGCTCTCTTAAGGCCCTTTTAATATCCTTTTAAAATTGTCAGCTTCTCCAGTCTTCTTCTGTCAGATCAGAAACTACCTGAGATGTTTATGATGTTGTTTTCCTTGACGGTAGCCATTTACACATGAACATAGTATAAAAGTTTTGACTATGAGAACTCCTGCCTGTGTGGCCCCAATATTAAGACAGTGGTACACAGCATTTCATGCATTTCTTCTGCTTAAAACTAAGTCTGCATCTCCATGGGCCCACCTCTTGGCACTAATTGTCACACTATTTGATCTCCCCAGCTTCTTCTGTATATTGACCCAGCTTTCAAAAAGAGCCCCCATGTTCTGCAGCACAAGAGTTGGGGTTTGCCCATCTTTTTCCTCTCTCATTGTTCCATTGTACATCTGCCTTATCTTCAGCTCAGATTTTAATTAGAAAGGCCATCCATGTCCTTTATTTTAGCACTTTGAAGGCTGGAAATGGAGATATGGTTCTACAGGAGCAGACCTAGCATAGGATTTGTCTCACTTGCCTGTGGTGCACTGTGCTTTTCACCACAGTTCACTGGTTTCAAGGGGCAAACTGGCTGATACTAATGATGCACTGGTACAGATGGCACCTCCCACTCACTGTGATTCCTTGAGTGTACACAATGTCAGTCCTCTAAATTCTCTTGTAATTGTGTTGTGGAAGAAGCCCTCCTTCCTTCCTT
>VZTY01016817.1:0-18798 GCA_013400935.1 Turnix velox | reverse complement strand
GGAAGGGGTCACAATGGGCTGGTAGTTGGCACACCGCTCCTCCCCCCCATCCAGCTTGATCCTGCCATACAGGGGGGCCATGCAAGATTTTTTGACTGCCTTTCTCACCCCCCCACCTGCTTGGTAACCGGAGTGAAGTCCTTGTTTGGTTATTGGTCATCGTTGGTTTGTTTGTAGTTACTGTTTATTGTAACTGTTTGTTATTGTTCTTTATGGTTGCAACCAGAAGGTCGAGCTCAAGGTTTTAAATTTGGTATTGTTAAGTTGTTATAAGTAATGAAAAGTTAATTTTAGATCGTTATTAGCAACAAAAGGTTAAGTTTGCTATAAAAAAAACAGTGAGGGTTTAAGTTGTATTGTTACGTTATTTTAAGAGGTTCTGATAAGCAATAGGAAATTAAGTTTGTTGTTATTAGCAATGGTAAAATAGGTTCGAGTTTGTTTGATATTGTTACTACTATTGTTAGATAGCTATAAGCAGTATTATATTAAATTTGGTAAAATGTGTTTGAATTTCTGTTGCTATTAATTGTCACTGTTGTTATAAGCAAAAGGTTTAATTTTAAGCATTGCAACTAAAGGTGGCCCATACAGAGATGGAATGACCTCTGCTCTGTTGCAGATTCACTGAGAACAGGACTCCCTTGGGTGACTCGAGATTTTTTTCTGGAGGGACTCCTGGCTCAGTCAGCTCGATGCAGGAGCAGACACCAACCATTCACCTGATCAGATTTTTTTAGTGTTTGCTATTCTGGTATTCTCTATTTGGTGTGTTAGGATCAATTGTCTGTGTAAAACGCCTGTAAATTGTGAGAAAACGTCCTACTTGGGACTCAGCACAGAAAGGTAGTAGCTAGCACTTAACTAAAAGTCTCCTTTGCAGTCTATAATCTGGTTTACACTTATCTATTCACATTTTGTGAAAGTAGGCAGTTTCTGTGCTATGTGCTGGAAGAACCACCCCCTTCTCCCTCCCCTCCCACCCCTCTGTGTATGCAGCACCTAGATGTTCTTGGCAGAGCATTAGCAAGCTGGGACAGCACGCAGGGGGAGCGGAGATAGTTTTGAAATAGTGATTTGTGGTGATCTGAGAGCAAAGAGGAGGCATTTTAACAAAAGTGTTTTGTCACACTGGACAGAGTTAGGCTGTCCTCCAGTAGTAGTAATGTGTCTATAAATGAGTACCAGTAGAAATACATAACACAGAAGAACAGAAAAAGGGAATATTTAACAACCACATGAAATAATGAATAATCATTAAGAGTCTGCTCATGACTGAGATCTAATAGAAAAATTTGGGTGATATTTCTTAGAGAAACTATGCAGACAAAAAACAACAAAACCAAACAAAAATTAAAAACCAAAATTGTGATTGACTGGATACTAATTTGATACTGAGACAATCAGCCAGAACTGAAAAGCAGCTGGTAACACAGTACAAACTCATTTCCCAAATTCCAGTTGGGAAAATTGCAAGGGCTATAAATGTGTATGTAGCCCTGGCTAATCCTCATTTGAAATCTGAGAAATTGGAATAGTGAGTGACCCTATGAGTGGTTGAAGTGGTACAGAGATCAAATTAAGTTTGGGCAATAAAACACTCTTCCTAAGGTAGTGAATTGGTCAGCACTCTATGCAATAAATCAGGAAAACCAGGAGACTCCCACTGAATTCCTCGATCAGAAGAGAGAAGCCATAAGAAAACACCTACCACCCTGGGCCCCTCCTCAGATTTAGGTTGAGAGCTTATGGTGGTTGTTTTCTAAGATTATGAGGAAACCCAAGAATTCAAAGAACCTAGATATAAAAAATTTACAAAAGTAATGCAAAAAGCCAGGGAGGATTTTTGGGAATAGGGAGGAAGTGAAAGAAGCCACCATGGCCTTTGTAGTTGAAAAAACAGAAAGGGGGAATGGTAGGTGAGACCCAGTAAGCACAAATGAAGAAAGCAGTATATACAATGGACCATTTATCTATCCTTCCTTCTTCTACAATAATTGTTCTTGTAACATTTTTTTACCTTACATTCTACACTGAAAACCTCAATGCTGTTAAGTTTCTGCTTTTAGCTCACAGACATGGCTGTGAGGAATCTGACGGAATCTGGTGCATGAACCTCTCTGATCATTCCCAATCCATGCATAAAAGCACTCAAGATTAACGAGCTGGAGTTGAAAGGTTACAACAGGGTAATGGATTTGATCTGTTTGGCAAATTATTTGAAGGACTGAGCAGATGGGTTCAGCAATTGTTGAAAATTAACTTTGTAAGTCTTAAAATTTCTTTTGTATTTGGTATGTGTAAAACCAAGAAGGAGGGATTGCTGGGATGCAGAAAGCAGATCTGTTGAGCTCTGTAAGTGGGGATTAACCCTGGGAGAAAGATACGACAGGACTTGTTGGAATGAAGCCATGAGAGCAGCAAACTGTGCCAGGAACAAGATCTAACCAGAACCAAGAAGACCACCTAGTATTTGAGTAAAATCATGGGGATGTTTTGTCAGCAGGTCTAACGGCACAAGGCTTGTTGATTTTATTTATTGTTCTTGTAATTCTTGTTTTTGTTCTTTGCATTATTTCCTGTGCACAGTGCTCTGTGTAATTGTGTGGGGATTTCTAGAAAATAATGGACATGTGGACTGTCTGAGTAACATTTAGTGCTACAGTTAGGATGTGAAGCCTGAATGCAGGAATGTGCCCAAGAGCACAGAAAGGAAAAAAAAACCCCTCTGATTCCAGCAAAAACAACACCGGGGAAGCCATGTGCTCAAGACATGAACTGCTACAGTGTCTGGAACACCAGTGTATAAGAATGCAGATAACAGTTAACCAAGAATTTGAGTGATGTTATGTTTAACCAATTATGTATCTACAATACTCTGTGTACTAACCTATTCTGTCACTACAATATAAGTGGCACTGGAGAAAGTGCAGCTCACTGCCCCCAAAGTACACCCCCCAAAAACTGACAATTGCCACTGATGTCAGAAGATTAGCTGATGCACAGGAGCTGGTAGGCCATATCCAGTGGGTCCACAAAATAGTAGGAATCGCAAATTATGATCTCGACCTGTTATTATCCCTCCTGGGTAGGAACCACCATGCTAATGACATAAGACAACTTACCACTGAGCAGAAACTAATCCTTCAAAACATTGCTCATAAAATCCAAACATGTTGGGCAGATTGTCACCTGCCTCATTTACGCTTGATAGCGTAAATATATCCCAGTTCTACACAGGAACATCGTAATAAGCATTGTCAGCATGTAGAAGATCCTGGAACATTTTAACGGGTAGAGAAGGAATTGATAAGTTGTAGAAATGAAGCAGTAAGTGATAAGTGGGTATGAGTAAGTGATAAGTGGGTATGAGTAAGTGAAGAAGGATACATAATCATAAGTAAGCAAGGCCAAAGCTTAGCATCAGCAAAAGCATAATAGACAGTTAACAATAAGACAATAAGTGTATGAGTATAATAGACTAGTGTGTGTGAACAGCAACATTTAGCAAATTTGTATATTAGTTGAAACTATGTAACTGGAGGAAATAGTATATAACCACCTTGAATAATCAATAAAGTTGGTTATTGCTGATCATAATAATGTCTGTGTAGTCTGTACCCCAACACCTCACTACAAGTTCTAGTGGTGTTTTCTGAAGCAGGGCCCTGGGCACCCAGGGGACAACAGGGCTGTGCTTATCATGAGCACATCATGGGACCAGAGCGTTTCTCCTGCTGGCAAGTAAGTGGCAAAGTACTTGCTTTGTATGCAGGATGTCCTGGATTCAATCCCCAGCACCTCCAAGGGTGATTTTGCCTCGACTCGCAAGCCTCAGGCAGTTAAAGGCTGCAGCCGCAGCCTCTGGTCCTCTCCAGGTATTGTGGTCCTGCCTTGCTCACCCAGACAACTGGTACAAGATGTGGAAGGCTGTGCATGCTTCCTCTTTTGAGGACCCTGCCCAGCACAACAGACATGTCCATTCTGCACCACCATGTCTTTGTTTTCCTCACAGATATACTAAAGCATCTGGACAGGCAAGCACAGCTCTGGCTCAAAGCCTTTTAATAAGAACCAACATGGATGTCCCTGTGGAAGGAAAGGGAAATAAAAGTCAAGGAAACACGTGGCAGTTTTTGCTGTCCATGGGACAAGGGAGAGAGTTCCTTGGTACTTATGCCTCTCTCAGCTGCATGGATCTCCCCTCCCTCCAGGCTGTGCCCAGTGTCACTGCAGGGATGGGTTAGCCAGGCCACTGGCTCAGGGACTGTTGTGTGCTGAGCTCATGTGCCACAGACTCTGTGTCCTCAGGGAGGTGTGCCAGAAACACATCTTCAGCATCATCATAGGCTGTACGCTCTTGGGACAGGGACCAGTCATTCTCCTCAGCTTCAAGGGAGAGTAGGTTTGCCCCTGCAAGCAGCAAGGCAGGCCATTGCTTAGTGAGCCCATGAGTTACCCCATCTCATGTGTTGGTCCTGGTTCTGATCACCTTCTTTCTTTCTCCTCACCAGTCCTGAGATATTCAACTCCCTCTCCCACTCATGGTACTCCCAAGGGAAAACTCTTGGGGCAGGTTCTCCCATCCCAGAAGGTTGAGCTGTCAGTGTGGCAGCAATTCATCCAGCACTGGGGATAGAACCTCAGAAACCAGCAGCTCTTTCCCTCTCACCTCTAGGAGCTTCCTTGGCCTCAGCTCCTTCCTCTGGCTCCCCGAGTCTTTTCCAGTTGTCATGCCCAGGGGCAGGATCCTCCTCAGGGTTAGAAACCTCCCTGGCATCATCATAGCCATCTGCTGGATCACCTCCAGGCAGGACAGGGATATCTGAAAGGAGAAGGGAGCTGATGACAGAACGTGTTGTGCAGAGCAGAGAATGTGAGGATGCTCAAGGATGTAAGTAAGGCCCAAGCATTGGCAGCCCCACAGGAGAAGTCCCAGATCTGATGATGACACTCAGTGCTGTCTGTAATGTGCCTGCTGGGAGGAGAGATCCACCCATTTCCTGCCCCCTGTTACTCGGTTTTGGCCCGGGACCATCCACCTCTTCAGTGTCTCCAGGGTTGAGCTGCAGTTTGGTCAGGGATCCTTCTTATTAGGAGCCTGGAGAGAGGCACAGTGTGTGTGACAGCAGCAGGCTCTGCCGACAAAGCTTGTACTCAGTGGTGCTGGAGATGTGGGACCAGCAGAGTCATGACTAGATGGGGCCGGAGGATCAGGACTCACGCTGCTCCCCTAGGACAAATCCCATATCCCAGCACAGCCCCTTCTCGCCCCCTTCAGGTGTCCCTCAGGGGAAAATGAGAGTGGCTGTTCCCAACTGGGGCTGGTAGATCTGGTGGGGATAAAGCTTCTTCCCTGGCCCACAGATCCCATAGCCTCATCACTTCAGGGACCATGGGCCAGGGGGCTTAAGGGGTCAACCATAAGTGGGGACCAGGGTAAAGAACACTGTAGATGTGTCCTCTATGAGAGATGCACACCAACCTGAGTCACTGAACTGTGCCATCTTCTCCCATGATGGGCTGTAACCAATCTCCTCATACAGAGCCTCAGGGAAGGGCTCAGCAGCTTTCTCAGAGCCTGTGGACAGAGACAGAGCTGGCCCAGGGCTGGTCATAGAGAGACAATGGGATTCCTCATAGAGCACACACTTTTATCGCCCTGGCTCTGCCTGTACCACTCTGTGACACCTCACAGCACCCCGGCTTTGCCAGGAGATATCTTCCCCTGAGAAGTAACCTACCTCTGCGCCCAGCTCTGGCACTTCGTACTTGCCCAACCAGGAGGGCCAGGAGCAGGCAGAGAAGGGCTCCGAGGATGATGCAGATGATGATGGGTAGTGAAACTCTCCTGCTGCCAGGCAGGTGGCCCTGGGTGGGATCTGTATGGTAGGAACACAGAAAGGGCAGCATCACCCCGGGAGGCCCCAGTTCTGACTCCTATTCCTTAGAGATTTTCAGGGTGTGAGTGATGGGGAACCTTCCCCCTTACTGTGCAAAGGATAACACTCCCCAACCTCCCACCCTACTGCTACTCCCTCCTGGGATTTTCACACCCCAGCAAGGAGCTGCTTCCCTCCAGCCAAGAGTCACAATCTGCTCCCAGAAGTATTTGACACTGGTGGGGAGGAGAAGTTACCTGCTTGAGGGGTTGGTGCTGACGTCCCGGGTGTATCTGCAAAGGAGGAGAGCTGGGCTTAGAGACTGGGGGTGAATGTACCAGGTAGCCATGATGGGACCAATGATTAAAATATCTCCTTGGCAATACCTTTGTGAGGGGTTCCATCCCTGCCACTGACCTGAGCAGTTTACAGCAGCATCCTCCTTATGGTGGCAGGCACCACTGTCCCCAGTCCGGGCCCAGCAGTCTTGCAGAGATGGCTCTGTTCCCCGGCACTCCACCTGCTCCAGCCAGATGGGGCCAGCTCCCTCTCCAAATGCAGCCTCAACCAGAGCAGACACTGCAGGGCCACAGCCCAGCTGCCTGCATGCCACCTCTGCATCCAGCATGTCCCAAGAGTCATCACACACCGTCCCCCAGGATCCGTGGTGCCAGACCTCCACTCTGCCAGAGCAATTGTTGTGGCCTCCCATGGCACGAATCTTCTCCCTGTCTGGAGAAGGCAGAGACCTCACAGCAAGCAGGCAGAGTCCTGCCAGTGGAGAGGGGCAGGCAGAGGAGCTACCTGTGCAGCTGTCAGTGCTGGGGCACGCAGCCATTTGGGCCGGGGGCTTTGCTGTCTCACTTCCTGCTGAAGGAAATGCAGTGGTGAAGGGACTGATGCCAGAGGGTCATGCAGCAGAGCTCGGGGCTGAGATCTGCTTGTATCACCCACTCACAGCAGTCATTCAGGGGACACATGTGGCCTTGTGGGAGACTGATGGCTCAGCTCCAAAGGGACCCTGGATCTCATGGTAGGGACACTGCCCAGAGCAGTAGCTGTTCCCTTCTAAGACCTTGTAATGAGAAACCAGCTGTGAGCTGGACATTGCTGATGAATGTGTGGGGCTCTGAGAGCTCAAGGCTCATTTTTGCTACCAGCAGCAGAAGCTTCCATCATGGAAGGCCCAGACATTTGACTGTTCCCAACCCAGAGCAGGAACAGAAGGGATACTGGTGCCCAGGTACTACTGAATTACCTTTGCAGGTGATGTGAGTCTCCTCTTGCAAATCATGGCACAATGTCTCCTTCCAGGGAGTGGAGGGACACTGCCAGAAGGAGGTGTTTCTCTCCCCACACTTCACATGATCCAGCCAGACTGGGCCAGACAGGTTGCCAGAGGGCAGCTGTGTTTCAAGGCTCAGTCTCTCCCCACAGCCCACCTCCTTGCATGCCAGTGACACAGTTTCAGGAGTCATTGAGTTGCGGCAAATGTTTCCCCACGTCCCGTTGTAGAAAACCTGCAGGCGCCCTGAGCAGTTGGTGCTGTTCTCCAGCCTCAGGGCCATGAACTCTGAGGAGAAAGGCACCAAGGCAAAATGGGGTGGTCTGGGGCTGTGGGAGCAGGGAGTCACCCGTATCTCCTCCAGCCCTCAGCCAGCCAAAGGCACAGCCAGGAAGACCCCCTTGAGCAGAGAAGTGTGCCTGGTGACATCCCTGTCCTCTCTGCTGACCTTCAGGGACAGATGAGCCCCTCAGGGACCCCTAGTGGGACTGTGGGGACCTGTGCATGGATGTCCCCAGGATGGGCTTTGTCAGGAGCCATGAGCTGGCCAGGAGCAAGCTTGGGTCTCGCTGACTGTCCCCTCATCCCAGCCTGCCTGGATGTTGTGCTCCCCCCACACCTCCTGGCACCAACCTGAGCACACGACTCCTGCATCCTCTTTGTGTTCACAGTCGTGCTGCCCCCAGGGCTCAGCAGGGCAGTCCCAGAGAGCAGCTTCACCCCCAATGCAGTTTACACTGTCCAGCCAGATCTGACCAGAGCCTTTCCCAAATCGAGTGGAGCCGATCACCTCCACTGCCCCTCCACAGCCCAGTTGGTGGCAAACGACGGCAGCATCAGACAGGTCCCAGCCATCATCACAGACAGTCCCCCACCTGCCCTGGTAGTAGATCTCCACTCTCCCAGCACAGCGTCCAGACCCATTCACCAGCCGCACCCTATAGCTCCCTGGAACAGGAGAAAACCCCAGTTGCCACCAAGGACTGGCTGCTCACCCACTCCTGGGCCTGAGTGCCCATGCAGTACCACTCACCCCTGCAAATGACTCCCACGTCCTCAGAAACCCCTGCTTCTGGTGCAGTCTCAGGCAGGGAGGTGTTGCAGAGGGTCAGGTTGGTCTCGTGCCCTGCACATCGGACCCCTTGCAGCCCCACAGGACCTGTCCCTCTCTGAGGCTTTGGAGGGTTGTAGGCGGTCTCTGCCTCTCCACACTGCAGCTGCCGACACACCACACTGGCCTCCTGCATGTCCCACTGGTCATCCAAGACTCTGCCCCACATGCCACGCTGGAATATTTCCACTCGCCCATCGCACCGGCTTTCTCCAGCCACCAGCCGTAAGGACATGAAGTGAGCTGGACCTGGGGAGAGTATACGTGCTGCAGCTCATGACAGCATTGAGGAGCCTAGACCCCTCCACCATGTCTCCAGGCTCTGGCACCCTTTCAGGAGGACACTGGAGCTCTCCTGGCTTCAGCCCTCTGTAGGGATCTCCTTGGACAGGGCTCCTGAGTCTTTCCTAGAGAGATTAGCTTTGCTCTTGGTAGGATGGAGCCACAGAGCATATTCTTGCTCCTGCAGGAGGAAGCAGCAGGCAGCAGTGGCTTGGGGATTGGCACTGTCAGAAAAACCCTTGCTCAGTAGAGGCTCTGGCACTGGCACTGGCACTGGTGAGGCACAGGGTACAACCCACATGTCTCTGCCCATCTGTATCCCTGGGGATGGATGCTCAGGAGCACGGTGAGGGAGACATTTCTGATCAAACAGAAAAGGTTTAGATCTTGTGAGAACTGGAAGCCAGCACAAAGCCCAGACCTGCTCTGCATCGTGTCACACCTCTGCTCTTCTGCTGCTTCTGGGGGCATCTGGGCAGACCCAGTGTGTGTGTGAGACTGGGATCTGTGGCACCCTCTGTGGGGTTGAGACAGGGCTGTCTGCAGCCAGAGTGGTGTAGTAGAGCCCCACACATCTGTTCTTCAGCATGAGAGGAGGGGACCCATTCCTGGTAGTGGCCCCAGGGCCCAAGCCTCATCCCTGACATGGCAGAAGTGCCTGACTCCATTTTATTCTTATGTCTCCCACCTTACGGCAGTCTGTCTGAGCAGACAAAGCTCTCTGCTGATAAAGCCAGAGCTTCTGCAGGGACAAACTCACCCTGTTGCTCCCATGGGGTCTTTTGCTCTGGCTGGCCATGTCAGGCCCAAGGGGAAAACAGAGTTAAGACAGTTTTTTTCCAGCACTCACCTGAGCATATGACAGCAGCGGTGTTCTCCTGGGAGCACTCTGAGGCCCCTAGGGCAGCCACTGGGCACTGTCCCAGGTGGGCTTCAGTCCCATCACAGTAGAATGAGTCTCTCCAGGTAGGGCCAGTTCCTCTCCCAAAATGCCCTCCTCTGGGAATAAACTCAGCAAACCCACAGTTGAGGTGATGGCAGAGAACATGGGCATCCAACAGATCCCAGTGAGAAGCACAGAGGGTGCCCCAGGTGCTCTCTACCTGGACTTCCACCCTCCCCTCACATGCTGTGCTGCCGTTCACAAGCCTGAACCCTGTGAACATGGGGACAGAGGAAGATGAGACAGAGCAGATTTGTGTGCTTTTGCTCCCTTGGGTGATGGAGTTTAGGCCAAATCAACACCCTTCCTTTCACTTCCTTCTGCACCATTTTAGGGCTGCAGATGAACATTCAAAGTCAGGTCTAACAGGGCCCTGAGCAACTTGAATACACTGAAGATGTCCCTGCTCATTGCAGAGAGGTCAGCCTGGATGACATTGAAAGCTTCCTTCCAACCTAAAGCATTCTACAGTCCCATGATCACCCCTTCTGCCTCATCCATCTCAGTCCCATCCCTGCTCCCCTGTTATCAGCACAGCTCATGTTAGCACCCCCTTCCCTGAGTCCTTACGTGTGCAGGTGACACTGGCAGCATTCTCATGGGTGCAGACCTTGTCCTGAGGGGACCCCATGGGGCAGGAGCTGAGAAAGGATTCATTCCCCACACACTGCAGCTCTCTGTCCCAGATTGGGCCAGCTCCATCTCCAAAGTGAGTTGCCACAGTGACAGACAGGGCTGTGCCACACTGCAGATCCCTGCAGACCACGTCAGCAGCTTTGGGACCCAAGTCTGAGTCACAGACAGTTTTCCACTGGTTGCCATCATTGATCTCCACTCTTCCTGAGCAACTGTTATCCCCTCCAACCAGTCGAACAAAACCTAGAGCAATCAAAAACCCATGTGAGGTTACATGCCCATGTCCCACCTATTCTACAAGATGGCCACAGGGAAAAAATCCCATGATCCTCCCAGCAGCTCCCTGTGGATATATACCAGCGAAAATATATCAGAGACACCCTGCTGCTCCTCAGACGTAATCACAGCATTTGTGTTCCCACTTGTCTCCCAAACCTTTAGCTGCAGGCACTGCTCTGACAAACTGCTGCCACGTTGGAGACCCTGGCCTTTCTTGCAATAGTCAGAGCACCTGGGCTCAGGGAGACTGGTCCAGGCCCTATCAGCTGCTGCAGCCTCATCTGCAACTGGCCTCAGGGCCAGGCTGAGAAACACACTGTTCTCTCAGGGTAGTCTCAGGATGTTGGGACACTAATGTTAGATGAGATACATCACAGAGCTACACCTATGGCATGGTCGTATCTACAGACAGTGTAGGCACCAGCCTCCTGTCTGGGAAGGGGGTACTCAGCCAGGGGCAGAGGGCACTGCCAGGCACACACATTAATGACCAGACAGAGGAGCAGCCTGGGCTGACACAAGTTCTTATTGCAAGAACAGAAACTGAGCGGAGCCAGAAAGTTTTGGCAAAGCCCTTTGGCAGAGTTAGACAGGGGCTGGGATAGTGGATCTGCACTTATAGGACAGTGCCATATCCCCATGGGTTTGATGTCACAGGGTGAATCTGGGATGGTTCACCATGGACTGACAGCTTGCAGTGGGTGTTGTGTACCACTCTGCTCCTCTGCCTAAGGATAGGGCTTTATCTGTTTGAACATCCTCTTTGCTCTAGCTGAGGAACATGGGCATGTATCTGCTGGAAGGCACTACCCAGAAGTAACTGACCACTCTGCACCCTTCTCTGAGGCTGTGACTGGCTGCATGAGTAGTTCTCAGTGCCTCAGCAATACCAGAGAGATCCTGGCTGAATTAGGGGAGAAAGATGAGAACCAAACAAAAATGCAGGACAAAGAGGGATTGATCTCCCAGCCCCAGGAACCAGCTGAGGGTAGGATGAGTCACCTAGGGGACTGGCAGAAGGTGGGCACACAGGGTAGAATCCCAGTGATATCTCCTCAGGGATCAGGGCCACCAGCAATATCCCAGCTGGACAGTGTGGCCAGCAAGATGAGATCTGCTCTGCCATCTGTTCATAGCTCCCTGAGGTAACAGCCAGGTCACTGCTCTGTTCTGTTCCCAAAGATGGGGACTGGATTGGCTCCTTACCTGTGCATGTTACTCCAGCATCCAAATTATGATAACAGTTATTTTTACCCCACCCAAGGTGTCTGCAGTCAGACAGGGAAGACTCTGTGCCATTACACTCAACATCATCCATCCAAATGGGGCCAGATCCCGGCCCAAAGCGATGAACTCTGACAGCAGACCCACAGCCCAGCTGCTTACAAACCACCTTGGCATCATTTGTGTCCCATAAATCACTACACACGGTCCCCCACTGGTGCTGGTGTTTCACTTCCACTCTTCCAGCGCAGCGCCCGCCGCCATCTTCCAGCCTCACCTCTGCATCCCCTTCAAATACCAACATTGGATCAGCCAGGAGAGCACCAAGCCTCCCTGCCTGTTACAGACACCAAAACTGTCCAAAATTGGCACAGGCTGTCCAAAAACTGTACCCCCTGGCCATGCTCAGGGCACTCACTCCTCCCCAGCCCAGCACCCCTTGACAGCACCACATCCCCATGTCCCCTTGCCCACTTTCTGCACTGACACCACACAAACCCACCAGAACCGCAGGGATTTCCATGTCCCCAGGGAGCACCAACACAATGCTGAGCATCCCCTAACCCATGTCTTCTTGGCATCAGTACTGGGACCCCAAGAAGTCCATCTCTCTACTGCTTCTGTATGCAGATGCCTCAATATCCCTCTCTGTGTCAGATACCAACTGTCATCCTGGAGTTAGAGACCCCCAAAACCTGGGGGCACTGAGCAGCACTCAACCCCTCTGAGGCACTTTGAATATGTGTTAAGTACTGCTGCCATCGGCTGAGCCAGAGGAGCAGAGCAATCACAAAACGGTACCTACGTACACGTTATGTATGGATGCAGCCAGATATGGTCTGCCATAAATATTGGAGCTCTGGATGTGGAGATACCACCCAGATGGACACAGGCAAAGGCATAGGATCCATAGACCTGAGCACCTTCTGACCCCCATCTCAGCAGCATCTGCACTTACCTCTGCAGAGCTGCACCCAGAGGAAAAGCCCGAGAAGCACCCAAGGGGAGAGGAATTTCTCTATTCTCATCCTTGGACTCCCGCCCCACTGTCACAGCTCTGCTGTACCCCGGTCCCTGTCACAGCTCCTGTAGATGCAAGGGGGACAACAGCAATGGGAGGGTAATATATCTCTGCAGATGCCGACCCAGCTGCGGAAGGAGCCAATCAAGGCAGTAGCACCTTTTTAGACATTATCTGGACCTATCTCCCCTCCAACACAGCCCAGCCCTCCAATGAACTTCTCTAGCGCAGTTCATGACCATATATGAGGGACATACATGTCCTATTGCGGGTGTCATGGTCCTCATGGGGCTCCTTCATAGAATCATAGAATTTGGGGTTGGAAGGGTTGGAAGGGACCCTAAAGATCATCTAGTTCCAACATTCCTGCCATGGGCAGGGACACCTCCAACTAGACCAGGTTGCTCAATGCCTCATCCAGCCTGGCCTTAAACACCTCCAGGGATTGAGGGGGCATCCACAACCTCTCTGGGCAGCCTCTTCCAGTGTCTCACCACCTTCAGTTAATGGATTGTCATGGAATAATCTAGGTGTGGAGGAAAAATTGATGTCACACCTTACCGCATGCTGTTGGGACTGGAAGCACTGAGTATCCCATGTGAGGCAAGTGTCCAGCTGCCCGTAAGCCATGGGAGCAGGGACTGCATCACATTCTGTGTTGGGGTGGGGAGGAAACAGCCCCTGCACCTGCTACAGACCTTGCTGTGCTGGGACCAGAAGCTGGGAAAGTCCAGGGTAAAAACTCCATTCCAGGAGCAGTGCTTTGTCTGTCCCTTCCTGGTCAGTCCCACAGTGAGTCAGTCCCTCACAGGAGCTGGAGTCGGGTTGGAGCATGTCCCTGCTCAGGCAGCAGACGGGCAACCCAGAGCCTCAGACATGTCCCAGCCCCTCAGTGTGTCACCCATGGGCCGTTATTCCCGCGGGCAGATCGGGAGCCTGCAGGTGCACAAACCACAGCCCACGTGGTCTCCCCACTCTGCCTCTGCTTCCCCCACAGTGCCCAGGCAGGAAGTCTGTGGTTTGCTCTGGGCACCCTGCCCAAGCACATTCCTGAGGTGCCCCCAAGCCATCCCCAACCCCCACTGCCCCAGCCAGGGCTGCAGGGGCTACTCCTTCAGCTCCACAGATTCAGGCCAGGCAGCTCTTGTCCCTGTTGTGCCTCTGTCATGCGTGTAGCTGCTCTGCACTGAGCCCCACAGGCACAGGGTGACATTAGTGACATGACCTCAAACCCTCCTTCTGCCAAGGCTGTGTCTTTATGGGTTAAACTGCTGGTGACTTCACACCCTCCTACTTCTGCTAGTGCATGCTCAGGAGCAATACTGACAGTGAACTCATGTCCCTCCTGCTGCCACCCCTGTGTGCTGAGGGGTTATAGTGACTATGACCTTACACCCTCCCACTTCAGCTGCTGCTGCTTAGGAATTGCACTGTCACACATGTGGGTATGTTGTTTATGGTCTTCCCCTGATATTCTTCCAGAAAGCCATATTTGAGTGAAGTCTATGTATTGCTTTAATGACATCAGACTCGGTTCTCAAGCCATTTTTCTCTTCTAGCCCAAAAAGTTACACAGGCAGCAGTGAAATCACAAGCTGGACTTTCATCATTCACATTTCTGCTCCTGGCCTACCAGATATGAGGGCAGCCATGACTTCACTTAGCACCTACGCAACCCTTGGACTTCTTCCTGGCCTATCAGCTGAGCAGTCACAAGTCACCTTGCAAACACCTACATCTGGTCTACCAGATTCTCAGACATCTGTGACCCCAAAATACTCAACAGAAGGCATGCTTCTCCTCACCTTCTCAGGCACTTTGTGGATATCACTAGGACATCCACAAGCCAGGTGCCAGCTCCTGCCAACAGTGAGCTCAAAGGCTCTCACACAATCCATAGTCCTTTTCCTAACTGGCTAGCTACTAAGGCATGAGTGACCATACAGACATAGTGCATGGGACTACTGCTGGTCCGTCAGGTGTTGAGACATGAACCATCTCACAAAACCTAAACAGGTCATGGGTGTAGGATCAGCTCATGGCCTGTCACCTGGGTGTGACCTAACAAACACATATCTGCTCTTTTGCCAGTGAGGGACTCAAGCTGCAGTGACCACACAGGCCCCTACACACGCTGTGTACCTGGTCTTGGCTTATCAGCCACTCAGTCAAGAGTTGTGGCATATTAAGGCACAGACTCCAAGTTGTGATCAAAGACACTTTATTGAGCTACAGTGCAGTCTCTAATAGCAGCTTATTAGCAAGCAGTAGTTTTACATCCTAGTAGATATATTTTATCAGTAACTTTCCCACCCTAAAACCTACAGTCTAAACATCGGCTATCTGCACAAATTCCAGGTGTACTTCTTGTTCCCAGTGCTGTTCACTGCTCCCACAGCTTCATTCCAACAAGTACCATTGTATCTTTCTCCAAGATAAATCCAGTTCTCATCTGCAAAGCTTAACAATTCTGCTCTCTGTATCCCCACATCTCTTATTTCTTCATTAATGAAAAAAGCTCATTGGAAAGCCCAATTAACTATACACACTGTAACAAACAAGGAACACACATTAAAATACAATATAAGATTAAAAAACAAACAAACCCAAATTTTAACAATTGCTGAACCCATCTGCTCAGTCTTCAAAATAATTTGCCAAATAGATCAAATCCTCTTGTAACCTTTCAACTCCAGCCAGTATCTCTTGAATCCTTTTGTGTATGGACTGGGAATTATCAGAGAGATTCATGCAACACATCCCATCAAAATCTTTACATACATCACCATGGCCTAACAGTAAAAAGTCTACAGCTGTCCTGTTTCAAAGTGTAGTGTGCCTAATTGAACTAGTATCTAGCAATAACCTGGATAGAGCTAAGGATGTTGCATTGCTCTGTTTAGCCAGCCATCATTCCGATCTGTTGAGGGTTTTCAAAGCCTGAGTAGCTGCAGCTCAAGGTGTAAAAGATGATGCTACAATTATTTCAAAAAAGTTCCAAAAGTTTGCACCATCTCTGCATTCAGAGGTATAAGCATGAATGCCTTGTTTAATTCTTTTGATTCTTTGGGCCATTATCATGGAGATGTTGGGTGGTAACAATGTCAGTCTACCTGGGCTGGAAGGCCTGTCCTTGATATGAGATGGGATACCTGGCTGTGCTCTGTCCCCGCAGATAAGAAAAACATCTGGAGGTAGAGAAAATGGACCATTGCTAGAATGTGACAAATTTTCAGTGGTATAGTTGCACCAAGAATTGTGATTTCTATAAACAGCTAAGCTAGCATTTACCCACTGCACTACTGAATCAAGCTTTCCACTGTAATTAATGAATAAACAATAATTCATCTTAACAGAGCCTAACAATTTGAGTGCCTGTGGTTCTTGCTCAGTGACTCCTAGAAATGTTGTCCACCCATCCCAATTATCAAGCATCTCCCCAAACCTTTGCATAAGCAATTGTTGTGCCTTAGGTACTGGCTACTTGTCACATGGCTATCCCACAGGATGCAGAAAAAGAGTCCTCAGGTGTAGCAGTGGACAGGCAAAAGGTGTCTTGGCCAATCTTGTTAGACAAGGTGATCCATGAGTTGGCTGGGGTGGAATCCACAGTGCTGAAGAAGTCACTGCTATCATGATGAGGATAGTGTGGAGAGCGAAGGTCAAAGCCATTCTGCTGGTACCCATCACAGACCTGTTCCTATGAAGACACAAGCATAACTGCCTCAAGTTATTAATGGATATGCTACTTCTCATTGATTTGTATTTAAACCACTTATCATTACTTGAGCTTTTTCTTTTATTGGTGAGGAGCTATCACTCCCAAAGTGAATTGGGGGTCCTGTATCCGTCCATCAATTGGAAAAATTGAGAACATAACAAGCTTCAGACATACCTGCACTACCCCTCTTTTGTTTTTCAATCATGGCTTTTAATGAGCTCATTCAATTATGTCAATCTGTGGAAACACAAAGATAACCTCTTTGCCATGTTATTAGAGAAAAAGGGCCTTCCCATTGTTAGGAAATTAGATTTTTGGTCATGACTTTTGTTTTCCCTCTGGTCACATCTTGATGTCCTGTCGACAGAGGACAGAAATGCCTGGCCATCGGTGGCTCTTCTTCTTCCTTTCTGCAATTAGGGAAATTTAGGACATTCACTGCTTTTGCTGCTCTTTCATGCAGTGAGGCCCATTGCATTACCCTTTTTTGTTTATCTAGTCTTATTTTAAAGGTGACATGAGCACATTCTACAATGTCTTGCCCCTTGGGGGGATGTGGGATACCAGTAACATGTTTAATTCCCCACAGTTGAAAAAATGTTGATATGTATCCTGATACATATGCAGAACATGCAGGACCACAATCTTTTAATTTTGCCTGGTACTCCTAAATTGGTAAAAGGCTGCCAAAAAATATTCTACCACATTCTTCCCTTTTTTCCCAGTGTGGTAGGAGGCAAAAATGATTATGTGTCTACAGAAACATGGACATATTTTAAGCAGATTCACCAATGTGAGTTACATCTGTCACGACTGCAGGGATTCCAGTCCTCTGGGGTCTGACAATCAGAGCAGGATGCAACAATCTTCTGTTACTGTCTATGTGTCAGATGAAAATACCATTACAAAGCTTTGGCATTTCAGTGAAAAAAATCATGAGAAATCATGAATGTAGCTGTGAAAAAATACCTGAAGTTACACAGGTCCAGCCAATGTGTCTATTCACTGGTTTCCCATTGTACAATCAAGCCTGAAGATTGATAATTGCTGTTAATGACAAACAACACAAAAGGTTTGATGGAAATCATGGGATGACTTTGTTGTTTAGAGATAAGATCGGAGACCTTAGATTGCTTTGTCTTCCTTAGATAGGCACCTGAATGAGTTCAAGTCTGAATCTCCTTTGAGTTGAGCAAACAGAGGGTGCAAATCCACATTATAAATTCCCAGCACAGGTTGTATCCAATTTATTCTCACTAGTAGTTTTTGCAATATCCATGCAGGTATCCATGCTGATGGACACTTGCTGAGGAATGATGTGGAATATGTTCCACTTTGCCTGCATTGGGAATCCCCTGCAAGACTCCAAAAGCCAGGTCTTCAGTCTGATTCAACACCCCAATGTCTAAAGCATATCTGGGATACAGTGGTGACACTGGGTCCTTCGCCTAGCTGCACATAGCAGCCTGCTGTCCTCAAAGCCATCAGCCTGGTAAAATAAGGATTAAAGTGCCTCTACAAATGATAAGAATGCCTTTGAAGACAGAATAAATCAGACTAGCTCTCCAGACAAACGTGTCGATTAATAGTAAACAATGTAAACACGGATATCCCCAGGGCACAGTCTCCATATGGAGATTTCCACCGAAGTCACCAAAACCCAATTTCAATGTCAATGACAAAAGTTTGGTTTTCATTGTAGGCGCCTTGGGGAGTTCTGTACATCCCATTTACCTTGGAGCCAGTGGTAAAGGGGGAAGGACATTTGCAGCCGGGGAATTAGGATAAAAGGAGGAAATCTGAGAGACCCCATCTGAGGACTCTCCTTTTATTCTCCTTTTATTCGAATAAAGTCAATTCTTTTTCAGGACTCCTCTGTCTCCTTTGGATTTTCCGAACAGCTCGGGGCTGGTCCGCGACTGTCCCACTCTCCGAGGGACGGCTGGCGAGTAAAGGGACTGACGGCGCCTCAGCCTCACTGCAGTGATCAGTTCCCTTCAGCGACCGCTGGCACCCGGGGGATGGATTTTGTACCAGAGAGTGTTCAGGAGACAGAAGAGGGACGGATACGAGGGGTCTGTGAAGAAGCTGCTGGGAGAGGAAGTTGGGAATCTCAGCGGTGAGTCCTGAGAATCTGGGTAGTAAAAAGGGAGGGACAGTAAAATCTGGGCAGTAAAAAGGGAGGGACAGGAAGCCCATGGAGGGCAATAACAGTTTGGGAAGGGTCTTGACGACTGGGATGACCACCCCAAAATAGCCCCAGAAAGTCCCTTAGGGAGAATGTTGAGACTTCGGGATGGTCTGCATATTCCTCCGGAAATAAGTAAGGAATCAAAGGTAAAAATTAGTTATTTTCTGTGGCCTGAATGTGACTAAGAGGAAGGTTTTAGGGGGCTTCCTCTTGGGACAGATGA
>VZTY01016811.1:80924-101681 GCA_013400935.1 Turnix velox | reverse complement strand
GTTATTTTGCAGACAGGATGAATTGAAGTATTGTCAGTCCTTGATCAAAACAAAAGAAAAATTTAATCACCAGTAGATTTGTTTTTTAGAGTCAGATTACTGCAATGCCCAGGGAATACCTGAGATAAAACAGTCTGCACTTACACAAGTAACTCATTTGTATGAAGGGAGGACTGGAAATGAATAGCATTGCTAAATACTACTGTTAAAAAATTTAAGTGTTTGATGCAGAATTTTGTTAGTGATTATTTTTGCATCAAATGCTTGCTCAAAATTATTAAATAGATATGAGATCTTGCTATAAACAACTATAGTGACATTCAGCAATGCATGGGTAGTTTTTTCAGAAAAGAAAATATGAAATTACACCAAAATATATACACATATTTAAATACACAGATGTATATATATGCACATGTGTCAAAACTCTTCCAAAGTTGCAGGAAATTGTTTAAATCACATCACTAGCTTATACTTCAGCTGTGAACAGGGCAGTTCTTCAACAGATTTAAGGCTGCCTATGAAGATGTGCTCCACGTGTACAATAGCTGTATTGAAGTTATTTTTCTTTCAATGATTTTGTCTTTTTTGGAGAAATAGCTGATAACAGCTGGTGTGCTCTTTTGGGTGGGTCTGAAAATCTTGGGTGGTTTTCTTCTCTTTCACTCAATTACATTGTCACTGTACTTAATGCTCCTTTAGGCTGTTTTACCTGAAAGCAGCCTCTAAGAATGTGGTGTGTTAGTCTTGTAAAGATAAAAATCTCTACAGATGGGATTTTTGGAATGTCTGTGTATTTGAGGGTCTCCTGTGAGTGTAAATCTCGGAGTGTGCTGCATCAGTTTGATCCTCATCATCCTCTGAAACCCCCTATTCTCCTTAGGGTTTCAGCAGAGAGTTCTAACTAATGACTTAAGGCCAAATTCTGCCCTTAGATGTGGGTGTGTAATTCTCACTGATTCCAGAGGGACTTCTATGAGCATATCAGAGAACAGAGTTTTGTTCTTTGTGTGTGTGAAATTATAGCAGAAATGGACAAAAGAATCTCACACACATTCATCTTAGTGACCCCAAGCATACAGGAACACGATGCTAATCCACCTGCTTTTCTCATTGCTGTTTTGTGTAGATCACCCCAATTCTTCAGCTGTCACTGGACTCTACATTTTTCATACTCTTCTGCCTTTCTAAGTTTGCTGTTGTGGTGCATCAGTGAAATTAGTGACATCAAAATGAATGTTGCTGTAAATTGCACTCGTAATAAAGACACTTGTAAAAGGTGTTTTTTAATTTCTCTGGGAAATCATGGTACACGAGCAGTCTTACTCATATTCCACAGGGAATGAGTTTGCAAAGACAGAAGACAAAGACAGATGTGTGAGTGTGTGTCTCTAAAGTGGTTTAATATATACACAGAGAAGAGAGGTGGGCTTGGATCATGCTTTTCCTCTGTGACAATGAAATGTGATGAAGCATTTTGCCTCCATGTGAACAGAGAAGAGATCTCTTCCTCGTGCTGTTCTGTCTCCACTTCTCTCAGTTTTTGCTGTCCTCATTGTTCCTTTCAGATTTTTTATGGTGCAAGGAATCGGTTATGAATTAATTTTTTGAAGAAAACCTTCTATTTTTGGGAGCAGAGCTAGTGTTGCATTCTGCTATTCATGTTCTAGGTTTCAAGCATCTTGACTTAGTTAAACCTTTGAGATTTTGCTTCTGTCTTAGCTTTTTAAAACACATCTCTGTGCTGTGGCAAACCCCTTATCATTTATAACTCCCGCAATAGCTATAGTGTCCACTTTACTTTTGGATTCTGCTCAAGACAGAAGAGAATTTATATTTCAACTCATGTAGCAATCATCCTATGATAAACTTTATTGTTTATAAAAATTCCCAATTATTTACAAAGCTAATCACTTACCTTGAGTGATTTCTGAAACTTTTTGAGCAATCGCCATGATTGTCTAGGGAAATATAAATTAAATGTTCAAAATTGTAAATTATATGATACTTTGCCAAAGCTTTCTTTAAAATCTGTTCTCTGATATGAATTGGAATGTCTGGTGGTATTAATATTGCTTTTTTTAACCTGAAACTGTAGTTGAACACATAATCTGTGGTGATTTATGTTTACATAATGTTCCATTTCCTTATTTGTGTGATATATCTACAAGCAGATAGTAATTTTCTCAAGCTGGCTCATTAGTTATATTTATTGGATGGATGTCCTCTGTTATTGTTTTGTAACTTACCTATTGATCTCTATTATCTGATGTTCTCAGTCTTTGCTGTGCACTTACACTAGGAGAGAGAAGTTCATGAACATCTGAACTCAAGGATGAGGGTCTGCATATGCAGACTGTCACCAAGGAACAGTTGGACTCTCTCATCACTACTCACTATGAGGTTTTATAACTTCTGTGAGTGCTTTGTCTCCTTTAGTGTCTTTGTTTTAAGGACAGTATTTCTTCATTGGTTGCCAAATTGAAATAAAAAGTAGAAAACAAGCAAAAAAGCAAGAGTACAATGATATGAAAAGTAGATAAATTGGTACAGGAAGATGGGAAGCAGCTCATCATAGGGAATATGCAGCAGTGGAAGAAGTATTGTAAATACCAAAGCAGCAGATCACCACCAAGAAGAGATGAGTGAGCTGCTTTGCACAAGAAGCACTTTGAACATAGGTAATGAGAAATATTTCTGTTTGCACCTCTGTCTAAATTAGACTTGGGAGGGTGAATTGTATACAAGTCAAATTTTCAAAAAGGAAAAAATTCTGTGGAAACTCAAGGTGAGCTGAAAATAGAAGCTCTTTCTTACCTTTTTGCCTGTTTGGACTGTTTGTGAATCACAGTTACATTTACTGATGGTTCTGTAATGCTCTGTGTTTCACAAAGGAGGGCACCTTGAGTGAAAAGAAAGGATTGTCTCTTCTTAGAATAATTTCAATGAAAACAGAAGGTAGACAGAAATGGCTCATTCATGGTTCCTTGCTGCAACACTCACAGTTGTGCTCAGCACTGTTATTTATTTCCCAATTCATTATGACACATTCAGTCTAAAAGAAAGAATGCAAAGTGTGCCTATTTTTTATAACTGCCCAGCATGTAAAGCCCTGGATACATAATTAGGAAAAAATAATAAACTTTATTGTGTTGAAGTTGTTTTGTCTCTCCCAAGGCTTTTCACGTGATGTTTCACGTTTGCAGGGAGCTGCTGGGTGTTTGTGCTGGCACCTTTTGGCTGCCTGGGCTGTGTTCTTATTCCTCCCAGTGTCCCCACTCCAGGTATTTTATTTGCTTTGAAAAAGTATCATTGCAGAATTGTTCCATCAGAGCAAAAAATAAGCAGGTAAAAATAAAAAGAATGCAGGAGGGTCACTCAACTAACTACTTAGCCTGCTAGAAAACAGAGGTTTTTAACTGCAGCATTAAACCTTTGTATCCACTAAAGTGCCTTTGGCCAGCTATCTGTGCATCACTAAAATCCTTCACAAACACTTTTTTATGGTCAGATTCAGCCACTCTTAGTTGAGCTGAGAAGCACCATATGTTCCAGGTAACCTCTCTACAGCAGTTGCCAGTGGGACTACTTCTGTAAATGCTCACCAGTGTGAGCAGAGGTTACACAATCTCACCCATGGTGAATAATAATGTCAAAGAGCCATTAACAGTGCGGAGTGACAAAGTGTGGAGAGATCCATCAGCTCATCCCGTGTTTAATGAAACAGAAATGAACATTGTATTGCCCTTGTTTTCTGTCAGATTTTGCAGGTCTCCATGAGGCTTATTAATCTTAGGGTGTAATGGAAAATGTGTTGCTATGTTACATACTACAGCAGCCTTTGTGCTTGGAGGATTGAAGGCATTATTAGTCTTTGTCTTATTTACATACTGTATTTGGGTGCGTGCTACTGTCTCTGCACTTGGAGCACAGTGGAGAGTGCAGTTATAAAATGTTTGTGGATTTCTGAAGGGTGTACTAATGTGTGCAACCAGATGGCTGCATGGTAAGTCATTTGAACCTGAAGTAATGATCAGAAACCCTCTTTTGAGAAGCACCAACAGCACATGCTACAGACACAGAAAATTTGCTGTTATGTTGCTTCATAACCACATTTTAGTACACCCCAAATTGAATGTTTCCATATTGACTCTCAGAAACAAGAGGCAGAGAATGAATGGGTAAATGGTATAATTGTCAGATAATTATTGTTCAATAAGTATTTTTTTCCTACTTCTATTTTTTTTTTAAATTTAAAGTCCTATTTCTAATAAGCTCGGGAAAAGACTATTGTGTTTGTACCTGATACTCAGTTGTTTTCACACTCTATTATTTAGGAAAAAAAATAGAAAAGCTGTTATTCCTGATAGGAAAAATCCTACTTTCCAGCAACAGGGACATCTTCCATTAAACCAAAGCCCCTTCCAACCTTTCAATTTCTAGGGATGGGGCATCCAGAACTCCCCTGGGCAACCTAATCCAGTGTTTCACTACCCTCACAATAGAATCATAGAATAGTTTGGGTTGGAAGGAACCNTATGTCTAGTCTAAATCTATCCCCCTCTAATTTATAGCCACTGTTTCTAGTCCTCCCATCCGATATTATGTTAAAAATTCCTTCCCCTGCCTTTCTGTAGGACCCCCTCAGGTACTGAGAAGTTACTCTGAGGTCCCCTCTGAGCCTTCTCTTCTCCAGGCTGAACAACCCCAACTCCTTCAGCCTGTCCTCATAGGGCAGTTGCTCCAACCCTTTGATCATCCTCGTGGCCCTTCTCTGGACCCTCTCCAATAGCTCAATGTCCTTCCTGTGTTGAGGGCTCCAGAACTGGATGCAATACTCCAGGTGAGGTCTCCTAATGTCTAACCTAAATCTACCCTCTTTCAGTTTAAAACTATTACCCCTCTCTCCTATAGGCCCATTTTATGTACTGAAATGCTGCTGCAAGGTCTCCCTGGAGCCTCCTTTTCTCCATTCTGAACAGTCCCAACTCTCTCAGCCTGTCCTTGTAGCAGAGGTGCTCCAGCCCCCTGATCAGCCTCATGGCCTCCTCTGGATCCTCTCCAACAGGTCCTTGTCCTTCTTACATTGGGGGCTTCACAGCTGGACACCATCAGTTCACCAGGTTCTTCTGTCCCCCATCATGCAATGTCAGCAGTAACAGTGACTTGCTTTTGAGAGCTGCAAATCAGTGGCAGAAACACCCAGATTTTGGTGTCCTCAGCTGGCTGCTGCTGTTTGCAGTTGTGTTGTTTGCCTGTGCCTGCTCTTGGCCAGGATATTACTTCTCCTGCAAAATGGCTTTTTTTTTTTTTTTCCCCCTGCCTAGAGTTCTATTCCTTTCTTTCAGCATGCAGTACAATTAGGGATTTGCATAACATGTATACTTTGCCAAATTTTGCAAATTGCCATGTTTGAAAAGGAATGGCTGCCATTCACAGTGCCACACTGATTAATCACAATTACAGACAAATACAGCACTTTAATTAAGCTTCCAGTCAGCAGGAATATTCTCACTTCCTGAAGTGATGAGAGTAATCCCATTAGTGAGGATTCCAATGTAAAATGTAGTATTTTTGTGCTGCTTTAGAAATAATTTTCACACTTTTGAAAGTGTTCTTACAGTTGTATACAAGTTGCCTGGAAGTACATTGCTGCTACATTTGCATACTGACAGCATCCTGTTTGGAGTTAATTGCATGTTTTTTTCTATAGCATTTCCCTGCTGTGGTTCCAGGTTAGATAAATGCTGATGTAATACCAGCACAGTTTGAAAAATCCACATAACTATCTAAATAGCTTAGTGGAATTCACTTACAGGGCCAAATCTCAGAGTGGAAAATTTTCATTATAGAATTTCAAAGTTTTTGGAACGTCTTTGCACCTCCCTCAACCTGTGCATCTGTTGACTGGAAGATGCATTACTGCAGGCTCCCATGTAACAGCTACAGCAGAGTTAAACTCTATGATTCTAGTGTTTGTCAGCAGTAGAAGTACCTGGTGGCAGGGCTTTTTCTGCAGCTGAATATATCCAAAGAAAGACAGTAAATTATTCCAGGATGGAAGAAACCACCATATTTTGAGTGACTCCAGATCTGTTCACACATCAGAGGTAGGCTGTCAGATAAATACTCCCAGGTTCCTACCAGGGCAGGGAATTGCTTTCATTCTCTTGTCACACTGACTGTTCAGTTATTCCCTCCAAAACTGAATACAAAATGACATCTTAGCTGCTGTCTCAAGTTCAGAATTTCTGTCTTGCAGCCCAGAGAAGTCTCTAAATGGCTGTGCCAAATTAGTGTTCTAGTGATAGGACTGCATTTTGTCCTGTTTTATCTTCTATGGAGTAACTACTAATTGAGAAATAAAGTGAGAATGACCCTTTTGGCTAGTGATAGTGGCTTTTACCTGGGAAGTGGGCCACTGGGGTTTTACTACCTGCTTCACTGAAGCTTTAATTACTTACAGAAAGTGGAATTGTATCAAGGAGAGAAGCGAGTATCCCTCAGCCACCTCATAGTGATCAACCAGAGACAGGGCATGTGTTCCCATCCCCTCAGGCAGAAAAGGGAATTAAACCAGGTTACTCCCACATCACAAGTAAGAGGAAGATGCCTCTTTGACAGAATTGTGAATCTCACCTTGTTTTCAGCTGCTTTGCTATACAACAGCCAAACCCAGAATGTTTTGTTGTGAATTATATAATTCTTTTTTTGTCAAATTAAACATTGCTTGGGAAACTTATTTTATCATGTAAAAGACAGTTCAGGGTTTAAAAAAAGTTGGTTTATGGGAACCATCTTTTAAAAAATTTTCTTATATTGGCTAAAAGAAACTCAGTTTGTTTCTAATCTTGATAGTAAATTTAGGTATTGCTAGTTTGTGCTATATAATTTATATATATATGCAAGGCTAACACATCATGTTACAAATTTAAATTTATTTAGAAATGTGCACACATACATCGTATGCATTTATATTTGTTGAGATTTATGTAAAATACACAGAAGTCTTGTTCCAGTACATTCTTTCAAATGATTAAAGGATTGTTGTTGAGCTGTGTCCAGGTGTAGCAACATCTTAGGAATTTCCCTTTTCTTCATCATTGTCCCTATAGTGCTTAAAAACCTAGGTTTGCAACCTTCTGTTCTAAAAAAAAAAGAACATTATCATAATTTGTTTTAAATAATACGTTTAAGTTATCAATATGTGATATATTCCAGTCCTCATGAAAGTAAGATTTCTAGATAAACACCGATGGAAATATTTTTAACCATGTAGAAAAAAATCAATTTTCATAAGGTTACATGTTTTTACTTCTCTGTATATACAAAGAGTATATTAAAAGAGAGATTAAATTTTACTCTGCAGGGGAAAATGCAAACAGAAAATTATTTTTCATTTTTCAGTGCAAGAAGTGGATTGTCATTTATTTATGAGACTTCTTTTAATCTAGAATATATGGAAATCTTTTCTTGAAGCACAATGTAATATTGCATTGGGAATGTTGTCTGACAGTTTTCTTCTTACAGTTGCATAGAATGATTCTATTGTATGAATTTTTTAAAGAGGCTTCAATATACTCTGCCTTTGAAAAGGAGGAAGTAATCAGAGTAATCGTCAAGAGTCTTACCAGTGCACCTCCTCTATCCTTACATTCTTCAAACAAACTTCTGCAGGAAACACCAGGCTGTAGCAAATTTTAACATCCAGGGAAATATCCAGGTATTTTTACTTATCACAGTGTTTGTGTGTGAAGGTTCATTGCTGGGGCCAGAACACAGAGTGAACATTTTTCTTTTTCATTCTCTTAAAGGCATTGCTCTAAGATAATCAAAATGTGAATTTGATGGTAAATACACCCAGCATTTAAAGGGTTTTTTACTTTTTATCTGAGAATACATGGTAAAAGTCAAGTGAAAAAGATGATCTCCCAAACATTTCTCTTCCTCTGGATAGCACTTCTTCTGTGATGAGTAGATTTTCAGAGGAATTTAAAGTGCTACTGAGGTAGCCTTGCTCCAGTATTTCAGGAAAGATTCCTAACAAGTCTTGTTAAATAGTGTGTCCAGCTATTAGAGGCAGTTTGTGGTTGGTATGAAATGTGCTTTGGAAGCTCCAGTTTGTATTGGAGAGCAGAGGTCAGGCAGTTGCATTTGTTTTCCTAAAAGCCCCAGTATAATAGAGACCCTGTGGAATGTGGAATGATAGTCAAAACAAAGGGTAGAACAAAAGATGAAAAAATGGTGTATTTATTAGGAATAAACTGATCCACTACATTCTGCCTTAGAATTCAACGTTTTTGGTTTTCATAAATTAGAGACAGAAGAATGTACTGCTAACCTATTCATTTAGGTTGTTATGAATTTTACATTAAAATGCTTACAGTTTTTATATATTAAAAGAGTCCTTAGAGAGAATTGAAGCCAATTAAGGAGAAATAAAAACCTGTGTATCTTTATGTATGTATACCTTCATCTAAATGCAGTTGTATAAACAATAGAAATTCAAGTTATTTATGCATAAATTGCTTTTTCCTTTCTCTTCTTCAGCAATTACCTGTATACTGGAGATTATAATTTGAGTATCCTAAGAGAAAATAACTTATCTTTTTGCTGCAGAGAAAATGTGACAGAAAATGTTTTCTTTGAATTTATTTAATGTTTAATACCATGGTGGCCAGATAATAAACCAAGTGTTTTGTATTAATTTCAAGCAGACATTCTGCTTTCATCTCCAGCTTTCTGTTGTATTCTATTGTACTGAAATCAGGAATCACTTCTGCCAGTCTCTAGTGCTTATAGGTTATTATTTTGTTGGTATCATTGGAGCAACTAGTAGTTCTATTTGGGACTAGATCCTAAATCATTGAGAGTATAGGGAACTTGCTACTGAGAAGAATATGGGAATATTCCTTAGATAAGGAATAAAAGCTTTTACGTGTTCAATTCAAACTTTCTAGGGAAGAATTTTCATGTAGGTTGCATGTAAGCCAGTTTCTTCCCTCCAACCATGTCCAATGCCATATGTTTCAAAAAAGGAGAGTGTAATATAATCTACATCCTTCTCTTCATTTTTTCTGGAGTGCAACTTAAGCTGTAAAGGATGAGATAACACTAAGCACTAGTGGGTCTGCTGAAATAAATCACGTTTGATAAGCATAATGGCTTTACAGGAAGGAGACATGATGTCTCTCAAGGTTCCTCTGTGCTGATGAGATTCTACCTGTCTCCCGTGGAGAACTGTGTGTCAATGAAGGGCCGAGATGCTCTGGCTTTGCCTTGGCTTGTTGCCTTTGCAGAGTGGACCTGTTGGCCACCTGGCCCTGGAGGCAGCAGTGCAGTGGCCCTGAACCAAGCACCAGCACCCAGTGCACTCAGCATTATGTTGTAGGGCTGCCAACTGCCAGGGAGCCATTCCCTCACCTGTCCCATACACGCTGCTGCTGGGGCTAATGGAAGCAGTTAGGCTCTAAGGCTTTGTTAGAACTGTGGGGACAGAGGAATTAGTGTCTGTGCGTATGTTAAATCAGGCTGGATTTCACTTTTAGTCTGAAGGTACCACCAGAATTGAACTAAGAAGGTTTTTGACAGCTGACATCACGACCATGTTGTTTCACTGTTACCTGAGACAAAATACAGAGTTTGCATTTTAGATTCTAAAGAAGAAGTCTGCAAAAATCAACCTTTGTTAAGAAAATGAACTGATTTCAGAAAGAATCTGAGAGCAAAAGTCACAGTATGTTAAACATGGGTAATGACAGAAGTCCTTCTAACATCCAGGCTGGGCATTTAATATAAACACATCTTGGTACATTTGGCATTCTGGTCAGAATAAGAAAGAGCTATTTGTAAGAACTTATGTATGGTCATCTGAACTAATTGCTAAAATGACACTACATTAATTAGATAATTAAAGATTGTGAACATGTGGCTATTGTATTCCTTGGGCATAAAGCCAACAGTTTCCATGGCTGGGAAAATGTCTGTTAACATAATTCACAATTCATCTGCTGCATCCTTTTTCATAAGCAATGTGAGTCTTAAATTTAGATGAGAAAAACTTGTAACTGGTAGTTTTAAATTTAATTTTAATGCGCATTTATGATTTCCTTTGTGTTTGTTTTAACACTTTTGAACGGTGGCAGCTTTGATTTTTTTAGCATCCATCTCACAAATTAATAGTATTGATTTTTGGTTTAGACTTACTGTTAGCATTTTGGAAAGGGCTCTGTAATTGTAGATACTTTGTAACATGAGACTTAGTGCTCCCTGGTTTCTTTCAGAGAGGATGAGTGCTGGCACATAGCTTGGAGAAGTTTGTAACAGCAGTAAATTGTCCATGTGCCTTACCTTTACCTATCAAGGTTATTTATCAGAAAAATGATGTCTGGTAAGTGGGATTTGTTTCAGTGGGTGACAGACTAACTTCACAAATCCAACTAGGCACTTCTTGTGTGTGTGCATGAAGTTCTTGTTCTTAATTTGGAAGAAAAATCTGTGGTCTCACAATGACCTTAAAGTGACTGACCCCTAAATCTAATCACTGCAGATGCCTTTGAAAATTGACAGCTATGTAAAATTTACCTTTGACTATCAGAACATCTTAAAAATGTTTTGTTTGCTAGAAGCAGTAATAATTTAGTAGCTAATATCACAGTGCAGTTTGGTCTGACTGCTTTGTTGATAACCATATTGTGAGTTTATAGCAGTATGATCTTCTCATCCTATTCTGAGTTACCAATTCTGTAAGTGTAAAAAAAATTCAGTTTTACATTCTGGTTGAGCAAAATATTGATTGGTTTAGTCTGAGCCAAATAGTCACAAATTGTCAATGCATGGTCAAAAGGGTGTAGAAGGTCTATAAAATGTAGATCTATATTTTTTATGAGTACATTTAACTTACACATTTGTTTTCTTTTTGCTTTTCTATTTTTAATTTGGTCATAATTTATGTCAGACATGCTAAGTCACTCAGGAGAAAGAAATCCAGTAATGCTTCTTATCCAAATAATGGTAAGTGCACTTTGTCTGTATGCATTGGTTTTAATCAGAAGAAGTTATAATGATTTCAAATTTTCACTAGTTTCAATTAGAATTGTCACTGAAGATACAGTGGACAATATTATTATCTTGAGACATTTTTTATTCCTTACAGACCTTCTACACCTTTATCTGTGTTTGTATCCAAACCAATGTGAGAGCTACTCTCATGTTTGTGTCAAAACCCCTGCACTATCATTTACACTCAACCATATTATCTATAAAATCAGCACAGTGATGTCAAGATAAATAACAAAGATAATCTTATCCAGACAAAAGCATAAGTGAGACTCTGAATTACCTGAAAATGGAAATTGTGATCAGAAAGATCAAGGGAAAGAAGCTATTTCTGGTGAAGGAATTCCATCAAAATGTCATCAGATCCTGCTACCTGAGTGCCTTGTGTGAGAAACTGTGTTGAATCATTTGCACAAGCAGTTGGAGATCAGCTGACTGAGATACAAATTATATTTTACTCTTTGTTGCAAAAACTATCAAGACATTTGATGAATGAAAATCCTTTTCAGTGTGTTACTGGATGTATCTGGATATATAATGACAGATACAATTTACTTAAGAAAAAAAAAATCAGATTTAATGAGAAACCTAATTTTTATTAAACTAAAAAAGCCTTTAGAGTTGGCAAGCAGCAGCAGTACCCAGTTGTATGACAGAGCACAAAGAGCTGACTTTGCAGATGGCCTGAACAAAAAGTGCTGTGGCATAACTCATTTCTAGTAAGTGAGCAAGGACTGGTTGTGCTTCTGAGTAAAGCTCTTACCATATTTTTGTTCTCATTCATCACCATCTTCAGTAACAGTCACAGTAACAGTCTGTTCATTGACATCTTTCAGAGTGGGAGGGATAAGGAAGACAAGTATGGATTCCCTGTAATAATCAAGGAAGGAACCTAGAAGGCAGGGAAAATGCTATACATTTTTGGGTTTTTGATTGATTGGTTCATCTTTTCAACTTCAGCACTGAAATGTGTTCTGAAACTAGCCTTGCCCTGGTGAAGCTCTGTCTCTAAGTACTGTGTACTGCCCACAGGCTTACTGTCCCCAACAGCACACGTGTGTGATGCTCATTTTATAAGTCTAAACATTTCTAATACTTTGTTTGCCTCTGCTTGAATGCAGTTCAGCAGCTGACCCAGCAAGGGGAGCTGTAGATTAGTGTGGACAGTTCTGTGGCTTCATAAACCAGAAATTATCAAATAAGATCATTTTCTTAAGAATCTGTCTGCTTCACTAAATTTCTGATTTTTCACAGTACTTTTGAGGGAAGGCTCCATAAAATACTTGACTGCAGGTTGTGTGAGAGCTGTTTATTCTTTCTCAGCCCCGCCACCTTTCCCTACACACCTGCCCCCATCTTCTCCTCATCCTCCTCCCCCAAATTCAAATGTTTATAAAGCTCTGCTGGTTTTGTCTAATATTAAAACAGCATCAATACCTCTCTGTGTGTGATATCAGTTCATATGGTCCTGGATAATCTGGTATGGGAGTCAATGAACTTAATGCTGTATTGGTAATCCAAAAGGGTCTGAGTTAAGTGTTTTTGACATGCAGAATCAAGAGTCAAGGACAAAACAGACTTTATTCCTTCAGCAGAGTCTGGTAGGGCTGTAATTGAATACCTCAGGTAAAGCATCTTATCAGAACTAAAGCTGGTTAGTGTCTCATCACCAAACAGGCAGTTGCTGGGTGAGTGTCTTCTCCACACAAGTGTTCTTTTGACATTGTTGAAAGTCCTTTGAGGTCTCATTTCACACTGGGAATTCTGTCAAGGAGGCATTTGCACATTACAGGATAAATTCTACTTCATCCAAGTTGCTCCATGGTGTGGTTGTCACTCTGACATTTTAGTAGTTAATGCCAGGGCTGGTAGAGGATTATGAGAAGTTGCATAAAAAGGAATCGGGAAAGGAATAAATATTGCATGTTTGTGTTGTTAATGCGATATAAATCCTGATAGTAAAATACAGAAATGTCTCCACTCAGACTACAATTATAGATCACATGTTCCTTTAAGAGGCATGTGGAGGGAGTTTAGTGAAAAGACATGTATCAGGAGACTAAACTGCCAGAAATTTTCTACCACAATCTATCTCTATTCTATTGCAAAGAATTAATGCAGAGGAAAAAGTCTGAGCATAAAAAATGCTTTGAATGTCTATGAATAGGCAAAGTTATGGCTGATTTTTGTGTCTTATAGCTGCATTATAGGTATTGTGATATCCAATATTTGCATTAAAGCGTAGATCCTGTAGCCATGCATTTTGTGGCAGTTCTCACTGTCCCTACCACAGCATCCTCACAGAAGGGAAGATGTTTTAGAAGTATTATTTACTTATTGTGATGGTTGTTTCGAGTTTCAATTATCATCTCTTTTAATAATTTGCTCTTTTTTAGTTGTGCGTGCTAAGTGTTTAAATGAGATATTTTTCAGGACCATCAAATAAGAGATAGCAAGAACTATATTCCACTGTAGTACAGTATATAAAACAGTTTATTATTCACAGGAAAGGCAGTAGAACTGTTTTAGAAATAAATATGCTCAATTTTAAGCAGACTGATTCCTGAGGATGGTGAATAATTATGTGGAAGGATTTATTGCAGAGCTCAACTGTGCTAAATCATGTACAAGAGTCTGGAAAAACAGAAACAAATACAACTCTCAGATGAACAAATATCTGATCACTAATACTCACCTTTTCTTCACTTTCTGTTCATAATTGATTATAAACTTATGTGAATCTTTCAAAAGAAATCTTATTGATTGGAAATAAGCTATGAAAGAGCTCAAATTACTGTAAACAGACACTGATCAGGCAAAATGCTGGTTTTTCTTTTCACTTATTGTGTGATTTACACCTATTATGTGTGGTAAACAACACATCACAGAGAGGAGAGCATTTATCATGGATAATATGTTGTGTTTATCCAGCTCAAGATTAAGGATTTTATACTTGGGCAAAAGGCAGGGCACTACTAGGTCTGTGCTGTGTTACAGAACTTCTGCCAAATCCTTTCTTGTACAAGTATAAAATATTCTGAAATATTGGAAGTCAATGCTGTCAGGAGCCCATCAAATCATTTAGTTTCAGGGTTTTATATGTGCATTAACATACATTATCCTAAATGAGATACAATTCCTGTCTAGAAATGGCTATTTTCAGAAGATATGAATAAGGTTTTATAGGCGAGTTGTGCATACATACTGCTAAGAAAAATATACCTGAAGAAATGTTGAAGTAGCTGGTATTTTTCACTCCTTTGATGAAAGCTCAGTCCTACAGCTATGCATTTTCTATACTTGAACCTTTGTCCACCTGGAGAGGGCTTCTTTGAATGAGGAGACCTAAAGAAGTTTGTGTTCTGTATCATGAAAGGAGTGAAACCAGTAAATTTAGAAAATACTGGAAGAAAGGTTGTGTTTATTGGCAAACTGATCAAATCATCAGTGTGATCATGAGTAGGAGTATTTGAAAATGCCCAGGGGTAATACTGAAGAATTATTAGGAAAGCTGTTTTTCACAGAACTATCCAAGGCAGTTGTATGTGTTCCTGGCACAATGCAGAAATGCTTGAATTTCTTTAGATACGTGTATCTTTGGAAAGCACTCAGAAGGACATGCTCTACTGCTTGCAGGAGACCAAATGAGAAATGGTTTCCTGGAAGTAGCAACAGTTGTCTTCACTGGGAATTTCTACTGTTTTTTTGTCATGAGACATCTTAGCAGGTAGGTTCATTCTCTGTAAGCTTTCAATGCTAAGGACTCTTCTATGGCAAGGAGCTGTGGACTAGTAAAAGTTGTGTCATTCTATAAGTCACTATAAATGAACTGGATGTGAAGAGTAGTGTCCAGTCTCTTATTTGTAAACCTGTTGGTTTTACTCCTTCAAGTAGGCTCCCTAGTTCTCTTGCACTTAGTTCCTATTGCATCGTAGCCAGTAGTTGCAGCTGTTTGAGCTGCTTTTCATTAGAGAAACTCTTGGTGGAATCGGATAGGGAAACCACATAAAAAAATAAATGGAAAATATAAAATGAAAGCAAGGAGTGTAGAATTTTCAGTGTTAGTTATTGATTTCCTTGATTGTGAGCAAACAGGAATGCTGACACTCAGTGTAGCTAATTGTGATTTTATTGACTTATCATTTCTGCCTTGTTTATGCTGCCAGGGTCTGTTGGTCACTGTGACTGATGGTTTTCACTCATTCCAAGTCTTGCATCTCTGACAAAATAGTCCTTTGTTCTTCCTCTCTTCATTTTTTTCTTAATACAACATCCTGGCCTGTTCATTTTGCACATACCATGACCAATGCTGAAGTTTAAAAGCATCACAGTGATTCCTTCTTTCAGAAGAAGTTTGTCTTCATTCCTGGGAAAATAAATTGAGTCACTAGCTGAACTCTTGTCTCAAACAGATAAGAGGTAACCAGATACTTGGTGTCAGTAACAACAGATGGCTGCTATGAACTTACTGATGACTTTTGTAGTTTTTTTTTCAGTTTATACTACTGAATTTTGGTTTATAGCCCATTTTTCATTCTACAAAACAAGGTACGAAGTGTACAGTCAGTGTTTAACCTTTAGGTAGGGCTGGACTTCTATGGAGGTTTTAAGATGTGAAGAAGAAGGGAAGAGACATAGGAATAGGAAGCGTTACAGATTTTCAGGCATGGATACCAGAGTAATATTCACAAGATGTATGTGTGCTTGGGAATCATTGGGATGTCCCCAGGCTTCTGCAACAGCTCTGTCTTCTCAGCTGCTTCTTGCTGCAGCATCTCTCTTGGAGATGCTCTGTTGTCTTTGCCCTTGTAGAGGTGAAAAAGATGTACAGGAATGGTGCAGTGCTGTATGGGTTTATCTATCTTTCCTCAGTAACTTGTGGTAATTCCCTGCCCCAGGTCTGTTCAGTGTCTGTCTTCTTCCCAAAACAGATCCTGACACTATAGCACAGTACCATGGAGAAAGGAGACAGGAGAGATGTCTGTCTACACCCTTATACATGAGAAGAAAAATCTATTCTATGGAGAGGTCCTTTTCCAAGGTCTTCTACCTACACACAGATGCTGCTCTGGTGGAATTAGAAACCTTGGTGTGCATCATTCCTGGTTATGTTGGAACCAAAAATCCCCAAACAAACAAAAGGAGCAGTGAACATTTTACTTCTTAAATAACACAAACACCATAATTCAAAAATAATCATGTTTCTCCTCTAGTGATTTTAATTTTCACATTTTTCTAGTGTATTGTGTGGCAAGATGTCATTAAGAGTTTTATGGTCATGATTACATTAGCCTTACAGACTATTTTTACTAGCCTTTTTTACTGTCACATTTGCTACATAAGCCTAATTTTATGTTATTGCAATGATGTTTCGTGGTGTGTTCAAATAATCGATAGCAGTGCAAGGTTTGTTCCATTGGGATCACATTATATGAGTTTATAATGTACAATATGTGCTTTGATGTATACATGGAATGTTTGCTGGTTTCCCCTCTCTTAAATACAGAAATTTCTAGTTGTGTTTATTCCCCTCGTCAGCATACTTTATCATATCAAAGCCTTTACAGACAGTGTAGAACTACTGAGTTATGTTTGGGTCATGTTTTGCAGTGTGCCCTTTAATACTGTAGCTTTAGAAATGCAATTTTCAGCCTCTGCTTATTAGAATATGATAAAGTATTCCTGGTCTATGTCCAGCTCCACTAATCTCCAGACTACACTTCATGAATTAGGCATGAAGATTTTAGTCAATGTGCTTTCAAAGACCAATGTTTAGGGAATCATGGATTTTCTACAAGCTGAGGGAGAAATCTATAATAGGAAGAACTGATTTTCAAACATCATATTCTGTAGAAGAAATGACCAGTTCTGGCTTGGAAACAGAAAACATTTCCTTTCAGAATACCCAAGAACTGGTTAAAAATATATTGTAGGTTTTAACTTAGAAAAGGCATTGCTTTTTAAAATGCGCTGTAAGTGCTGTATAGAGCCTCATACATATTAGATACCACGTATACACCTCCTGAAGGGTGGGTTAAAAAACAAGTCACACTGAAGTTGAATCAGTTTAGGAGTATTAACCTGCTCAGTGATGGATGTTCCTCTGCTTTACCTGTGTACCGTTCATATGCAGCAGATCCTGCTGTTGTGAGGTCTGGGAAGGGAAGGTAGAGGTGCTGTTTGTTGGAGCTTGTAAACAGACTTTAAATTCTGCCCTGCTGCTTTAGCTTTCACTGAAGGCTAAGTCCAAATTAAACAAAAAATACAGAAAAATACACAAATATGTATTCAAAATGCCAGCCAGCCTGGCCCCCATGTGTCCACTTCTATTTCTCAGTGAGACTCATCTTGATTTTTGTGGAATATGGCCTCAAAGATGATTCATAAGCAAGTCATCTTGAGGAAGACCTGTAAGCAATCACTCAGGCTTGAGAGAACTCTAAACAATATTTACCTGGCTGGGAAATGTCAACTGCTGGTATACTACATACCTTGGCTGTAATATTGATATTTATAAGAGAAAGGGGGATATCAAGGCTGTATGAGTTATTTAATTAGAAGCTGTAGCAAGCAAATTTACGACAAAAATATTGAAACTAGATTAGCAATCCTTATTTTTATCTTGTAGCATTTAAAAGAGTTTCAGAATACACCTTAGTTGTAGAACATGTTCTTAAAGTAAGCTCTAAAAGTTCAGATGTTCATTAATGTAAAGGTGTGATCTAATAAAAGGGTTTTTTGGGGAGCTACCATGCATCTATGGATCTTGGCTATGAAATATTCACTAAATTAAAGACTGTTTGCCAAGCTGATAATATTCTGGGTGTCTGGTCAGATATTTATAATGTAAAAGACATGATTCAGTTAACATTGTGTTATGACTACACAGGGATAAATAAAACCTGTCACTTTTGTATATTAACTTTAATCTTAAAACAATGCTTCTGTAAGTCATATTTATACAATATTGAATTTTACCTTTTTATCTCAGATAAATGCTCTTGAATCGCAATTTCTTTGGATCACCACTGCAAAACTCTATTGTGTTTATGTTTGTTTCAGGACTTTATCCTAAACTGACATACCTTGTTAGGTCTTGAAAGACCCATAAGCACACACTCCCATGTCCTACAACAGGAATAGTTATGAACTAATAAACCATGCAATACACTTTGCATTGCTATGAAGAGACATAGCTTTTAAACATAGTGAAATCTATAAATTTTATATATTATATGGTTTTAGTGATATTGGGCTTCTTTTTGCCAAGCCAGTCACATTAGAGCTTTTTTTCTTCCTGTCTGTCCCTCACCAAGACTTCACCTCCCTGTTATCACAAGAAAAACTTCCTTCTTTTTTAAAGCATGTTTTTTATGTCATCAATCCTGTTTGATTCAGTCCTCCAGAAGGATCTCTCACTAGGATCAATTTTAACCATGAAGTATAGATTGAAATATCTGTGCGTGTCAATTTGACAAAGAGAAAAGAGGAGATGTCTTTACTGGAACTGTATTACACTTGACAGATTCCCCCCACACACCTCCAGGTATTGACTGAGCATCAGGGTGTTCATGCATAGCTTCAGCTACACTTGGCCTTTGCCATACCACTGCTTGTGTGTAGGAGTGTCATCTCCCATGGACCAGCCCACTACATACACTATTCATTTGGAAAATTGGAAAACATGTGTTTTAAAAGGCATTGGGAAGAGTCAGAAGCAGAGCTGAACTGACGAAGTGAAGACTGGTAGGAAGAAACATCCTGTATGCAAGCAAAAAGCCTGTCCTCTTTTGTGATGACCATAAACTCCAGGAGAGTATGACCCTCTGACTCTGAAAGGACGTGGGCAGCATGATTAGCTAATTTGGGCAGTTTTTCTTGATGGAGAAAAATGATCTACAATATTTTCAGCCCAAAAATAAGTAGAATGTAGTTTGAGGTTTCAAGTGATATAACACAGGCAAGTGAAATAGTATTGTGAAAGCTCCCTAAACTGTGGCTGTGCTGAGTGTACTGACAGAACAAAGCAAACATGAAGTCATCCCAGTTACTGATGAGCAAAGGGATATTTTCCACTTAATTTCCTGCCCTTTTTTTTTTCTCATGCAGGATGCTATTGTTGCAGTTCAGAAAGCCCTGGGTAGCTTAGAAATCAGGAAAAAATCAATAGCCCACTTGTTGAAGATAAGTGAATTAGCTTGTGTTGAATGTAACTGAGTACCTGAACACTTCAGTGAGCAGCCTTTGTTTTGTGAGAAGGATTTGTAAGGTTTGTCTCGTGGTGGTGCACATCTCAGATTAATCAGGCTGAGTAAGAGGGAATTGACCATTTACAAAGGAGAATAATCTGTGAATTTTCATTCTTTCTGTCTTGTTATCTGTTCACCATAGCTCACCATGCTGAGCAATTTCCACCTATTTCAAAGCAGATGATGAATCTTACAGGAAAAATTTTAACGAATGGCAGTAAAAGGGACCAAAATAAGTAGTAGTACAGAGCAATTTGCCATCAGCCGGATTTAAAATTTCTTTCCACTCTTTGTGGACCTGTTCTCTTTGGGAATCTGACCTCACGTGTCCATGCACTTTGAAAAGAGTTGGATCTGCTATATAAACCTTTCCTGCTTCCCTTATCCAAAGAGTACAACTCCCTCCCCTGCTCTAAAGGGCCCCTGCTGGCCACTGCTGACACCAGGGATAGGCAGTTACTAGTTCCCAGCTCTCTGCTCTTCTACAGCCTGAGAAAGAGCTCAAGTATCCTCACACTGGAAACTCTTTGCCCCTGACTTCTGTATTAATTGTACCTGTCACTAAAATGATGCAAACCTTACAGCTTCCTGAGCCTTGAGCAAGTTGCCAGCTCAGCCTTACCAAGAAAGAGTAGTGGGAAGACTCCTTGAATGCCCTCTAGCCCCAGAGCTCAGTAGCCCTAGAGGCTATAAAAGTAGCAGGAGATGGCTTCACCTTTTGTTGACAACTCATGTAATTTCTTTGTGAGTAATGAATTGGAGAAGGCACTCATGAGTTTATCCTTGCTATAGGACGTTTGTCCTCCTGTGAACTGCAGTCCTAGTGCTGAGGAGGAGGCCAAGCCTGTCAGACCTGTCTCTGGCCATAGTATTCCCATCTCATACCTTCTGAGCAGGTCAAAGCCATCCTGCTCAACTTCAGAGAGTTAGTAGCGGAATTTTCACTTGGGCACTTTAAATATGGGGTTAGAGGAGTTTAGATCTCAAACCAGTTGACTTCTATTAATTTTTGTTCTGTAATTGGCATCAGTCTCATGAGATCTAAGACATTCTTCGTGGCTTTTAGCTGCAGGGCTGGCAGGGCAGACTTACCAGTCCTAGTAGGTGGTTATGTTTAAAAGTAACCTATTGGTGTACTGCTTCTGGGCAATGATCTACCTCATCCAGGCATCTTGAAATGCAGGAACATTTCTCCCTGCACTCAACAGCCATGAAAGCAGAGGGTCCAATGCACAAACTGCAATGAATTTACTCTTTTCAGGCCTGACAATGATGGCAGGTTTAGCAACGCTGATGATACATCACTCTGCCCCATTTCCCTTAGTCATGCCATCATGGGCTGGGAAGCAAAACTTCTAAATGCTGTTCTTGCTGGCTTGTTTCCAGCTAAATAAATCAGGCCTGCAGTTCCTCCTACATGCTACAAAGGGGGAACCTTGAGACAGTTTTT
>VZTY01016811.1:25924-75924 GCA_013400935.1 Turnix velox | reverse complement strand
TACTTTCCAGCACAAATTTAGTTTCTGTAAAAATAATACAGAATTTTTAGTATATTTTAGAAAAGAAAAAGTAATTGAGGCTAGAAATGGCCCAGGAGTGAACTATATTTAATTCTTGGAATATGAGGTGGCAGGAGGGGGAGAGAGACTTATCCAAGCATTTTGAAATGGAAGCAGGTAATGGGGTATTATTAGAAGTAAAAATGCTTTGTGGATGTCTAGAATTGATGTTCAGATCTGTATCTAAAAAGCACTCCTCTAACCTTTGGAATCATTGAGTAACCTCTTAGTTTCTTACTGCTATCTTCTTACTTGCTGGCATTCACAGGCTATTGAAAAGAAACCACAGAGTTACAAGAAAATGAGCACTGTACGTTCAGGGAAAATGCTTGAGCTTTACCACTTGGGAAGGAAATTAAGTGGTTAGTGATTTGCATAATGTGGGCAGCACCTTCTACAACATCCTTTATCAGAACCAAAATGACTAATGTCAGACCACAGAGTCCTTTTGAAACCATGGGGCTGTTTCATGTTCTCTCTGAACCTCTACACACTGCGCTGTGCCACTCTGTCCTGTTATAAGTTTTCATTTTGCACAATGTAGACCTTTTTAATATTTATCAGTGTGCTGCCTCTAACTTGATACATTTGTACTGCACAGAAATTGATTTTCAAGAAATGTGTTTTGGATTTTTCGCACGCTTACGGGCTTTGAGAAATGCATATTTGCATAGAAATAATCTTTAGTGAGCTAAATTTTAGAGTATGTCAAATTTATAAATATCACTACTGTAAAGACATATTTTTAGAAATAGATTTCTGGCACAGTTTATTTCAATTCCATTTTTCACATTTGTATCACCAGCCTAGCGTTGGCATTCATTTTGGGCATTCATGTTTTAGAGATTGAACTTTGCTGTTGTCTTGTTCACATGTTACAGTTTGAAAATGAAACAAAGCATGAGAGGTGCTTTTCTTTCAAAGGCATCCATTTGGTTTGATATGTGTAGCCAGTAAAATTTACTTAGTTCCTTTTTCTTCTTCCAGTTCCAAGCACAAGCATCTTGCTCTCTTTTTGGGTTACTTTTTCCCTTTACTGAAAAAGAAAGTTCTCTATTTCTAAACCTCCTGACACCTTTAAAGTGTATTATGTTTCCTGTATCTGTTGTTTTGTGTCAGAGTAACTGCTGTCTCTCTGCTGTTTGCTTAGGCCATCTTAAAAATACAGATGTTTGGTGCACACTCACTAGTAATAAACTGAATTTGTTTATAGAGACTCCAGTATTCTGTCTCCCTAATAGCAATATATTTTTTAAACACATGTAATAATATAAACACAGAACAGCAATGTATGTTCAGGAATGTTCTGATTGGGGTTACATTCCCACCCATACTGAAAGGATGTTGCAGATCTATTCTCCAGCTACACAGATTCCCATTCTAGGAATTGACTGCATGTTCTCAAAGGAAACAGATGGAGGAAGGAAAATACTGTGCATCTCCTCAGTTTTGCGGGGTCCTTATCTGATTGATGTCAGGGAACAAAGAAGTTGTGCTCCTTATAACCTGAAGTAAGGAATTAGACTCAAGAAAGAGTAAACTAATGTGGTTTCTGTGGAGTTTAGTGGAAAGATGTACTTGTCTTATTGATAAATTCAAGGCCTCAACTTATCCAAGGCCTCAAAATCAGTAAGTCTTTAAAGCTCACGTAACAGCTAGACTTCCAAGTAGGTGTGTGCCAGGGAAAAGCCCAGCTCCAAGCTGTGGCTAGTGGTAATTGCAGACTTCCTAAATTGTGCTGTCAGAATCATTAGAGCACCTGCAGTTCTTTGTGAGTGTATTTAAACCAGGGTACCTTGACAGAATTTCTGCAGCTACTTCCTCTCCTGAAGGCTGTGTCCAAGCTTTGCTATAGCCAATGTGGGCAGAACAACTTGAGGCTGGTTTTCTAATCTCTCTGGAAATGAGTCACCAGTGTAGAATTCATGAGACTGCTGCTAATCAAATGGCTCTGCATACTTGCAAAGTTCTATTCTACATTGATGAGTGTAAGTTTGCATGTGCACTTTAAGATGCTGCTCCTCTTCCCATCTCCTCATAAGTGAGCTGAGATTGGGGAGGAGGCTTGGATTGGCCCAAGGCACTTTCACCATAAAAAAGAAGCTACTGTAGAGGGACATTTCTCAGCAGGAGAGTCATTTAGCTTTGGACTGGTTCTTCTTCACTGGTCAAATGTGTTGGCCCTTAAGGAATGGTGTAGGTGGTCTTTGGGTTTGTAGAAGTGGGTTACTGCAGAGAAAATATATACACCTTTTTTTAAATGAATGCTCAGTGTTACATATGGAACAGGCAAATTTCTCTCTGCTAGCTCTTTAGAAAGCCAGTAACATCCACTATGAAACATTGCCACTGTCCTAATTTAAAATAACATAAGTGTTTTTATTTTTCATTAGGCTGTGTCAAAAGTGAAAAGAATTTCAGCAATCCATTGCAAAACGGTCAAGGCAAAGGAACTTTTCTATGAAGTTCTTTTTGACCATTTCAAATAGCTTAAACACTATTGACCATTCTTCCACCAGCTCAGCGATGCATGGCATTTTGAATCATCCATTTTCTTTGAAGACTACCTGGGGTTAGCATATCATTACTTGATAACAGAGTTTCAATTCTAACCCACTGGCAGCCCTGAGCTCTAAGCTGGATGCGCTTACTTGCAGGCTCATCCAACCCTACATAATTGTCTGTACATTTATTTTATTGTCAACTCGGAGACAAGCTGAAGAAGCTAACTGTTTGCTTTAGAACACATTAACTTCTTTATCACATTAATACTGACTCATATCTTATTTCCCAGTTGCAGTAACAAAACCATTCAAATATTTCCCTCACAGGACAATATCTTTAATAGCTTCTGTGTGTTTCCTATTTTTGGCTGTTTCTGTATAAACAGGCTAATTTAATAGCATGCTCAACCATCTATACTTGGCAGAAATTCAGCAGCTCACTCATTTCTATGGCAAGCTGGGATGCCAAGGGGAAAAAAAAAAGCCTCACTTTTATTACAGTAAGATCTTTCTAAAACTTGTCTTTTATAAGTGTAATATGATTGTAATTGGGGTTGCTGCAGCACCTAGACTGAAAAAAAATCCACCCTCAATTATTGCAGAGGAGGATAAACCTAGTAGGAGGGTGCTATTCCCTTCACAATGTCCACAGGAATTCATTTACCTAATGAATTCAGTCTCTCGTGTGCGCTGCTTTAAATGGTGGTAAAGCACACACTTAAAAATATTGTTGAGAGCCAATTAGGGAGGCTGGCTGGTAAGGCTGGAGAAGCAATCTGGAAGGCACTAGAAAACACTCTTTCTTGAGGTATTTAGCCATCCTTAGCAAATTCAATTTTGTTATCCCTTTGCAGCAATCAGAAGCTGTGCTGTGAAGCCACTGGAGAAATGTCCCCCATTCATTTTGTGACTCTTATCCAAGTATAGCCCCATTGTTTATAGAGTAAATTGGTGACATCCTTGGTTCTGCTTCTGGCTGCTGCTCCAGGCATCGGGATGTGCCACTCGATGTACATTTATTTTGGGCTAATGCTATCTTAAGCTCTCTCAGGCTCCTTCTTCCCTGAGTTGCCCTCTTCATTAAAGTCAGCACTTCTCTGTGGTGTATGTTTCAGCCAGATTAGTTTCCTGATCCAGTTCATTGCATCCTGGTATAAATTCTGGCACTAACAAGAACAATGCAGAAAGAAGTAGCCCAAGACTGTGACTGTTTAAATGGGTTTAAGAAGCTTTGGTTGTGACCACGTGTCCAGCTGTGGCTTGGTGTCTTTATAGACAAATCATGGCTATACCATCATACAGCTCCTGCCTCTAGTGGGCTGCTGTTTGGGATAAATATTTGAGCTATTGATGAATGTATCTATAAAAATGCAAATTATGATGGCTTTCTAATTGTTTTACAACTGTATTAGCTACAAAGCTGGGTTTATTTAATTTTGGGTATTTATCAATACTTGCAGACATCCCTTACATTCCTGTCCTTGTGACATTTGGGTGTAAGAAATTTATTGAAAGCATCTAGATCTGAAATCAATGTATCTCTAATACAAATAGGCTCTTTACCTGAATTGGCCTAACTGTACAAAAATAACCCACTTCTGGACTGTCCTCAAGCACACACTGGCAATACCTTACATTTAAACAGAGAAATATTGAAGTCTCTCAGGCATTCCATTTCCTTGCTTGTTTTTTAAACTGTATTTTTAACATTATTTTTGCTACAGTAGGCCAAGTTCATCCCTCATATAATTGTATTGAAATCAGTGGGGAGACTTGTAATTTTAAGAATAAGACACAGTAAAGTGCTTTGCTGGATCAGGGCCTAAAAGGATTAGTACTGTGGAGTGCTTTGGGTGGACGTAGAGGTAACTGTATGGATAAAAGTCTTTTTAATTGCACTGGAGCAGTGTGGGAATTTTATTCTACGTCTCAGTAAAATAAATAAAAAATAGAATAGACTCTCACTGCCAAGCAGAGAATCCTACATAACATTTCATGTTGTTTTGCAACTATTAAAACTCTAGAAAACATTCAAAAGCCTGAGATAACCCCTCCCCTAGCTTTTAGTTTGAGGCTTGTGCACATTTTAAAGCACATATTTGGTACACAAATTATAAGACCAACAGGGTTATTGATTTTTAAGTATAACTATAGTGGCTTTGTGCCTATTCCATGTTTTTCATTAAGGCAACAATCTGAGATTTTTTCCTAGAGAATTGGAACTAGCTGATGGTTTCTTTTTGTGTTTTGTGAAGTAAAAGGTCGGCTCAGTCTGCTCCAGATTCCCCAGGAAAACTTGGCCCTGGGGTGAAAAGCCTGGGAAAATATGAAGTGTTCTCTTCCAGGTGACCAAGGTGGATTTGGGACTGTTGCTTTTTCCACTTGAAGGGATTTAAACGTGGGTCTCTGGGGTAAAGTGTGTAAGGTTTTACTCTCCTGTATTTACTTCAGCTACCTTATACCTGGAGGGAAATGAAGGGAAAATGAAAGACGTCTCAGTTGACACCTCACAGAGGCCAAGGTCATCACAGAGAGAGGTCCAGTTCCAGGAAAGACTTCAGTGCTCCTGGCCTGGAGAACAGCAATCTGAAGCTGATTTGGACCTAGAATCATAGAATAGTTTGGGTTGGAAGGGACCTCAAAGATCATCGAGTTCCAACCCCCCTGCCATAGGCAGGGACACCTCCCACTAGACTAGGCTGCCCAGTGCCTTGTCCAGCCTAGTCTTGAACACCTCCAGAGAGGGGGCATCCACAACCTCTAATGACATGTTTCTTCTGGTCTCTGCAATCATTGAGTTTTTAGGACTCTGTGTTTGAAATGGAAGAATGCTTCTTGTTTTGTTTTTTTTCCTCACCTATTTGCAAAGTATTTCAGTTATGTGCTTGAACTGAAATAGTGACTCTGCAGATCTTTCAATCCAATCCAGGACATGGACTTCTCAGGTTAAATAGTATTTGTGTGGGTTACTTGGTGCTTAATTAGGAAATACAAGAATCACAATTATTTGCTGACTCATTAAGACTCACTCTTCCTCTGGATTCTGCTAAAAGCCAGTGTCTTCAGGAATGTGACATGAAGGAACCCTTTGAGATGAGGGATAAAAATCTGGAGGGTGATGGTGGACTGGAGCTGTTTTTGATTCTACAGTGCATCCTTTGTGTGAATAGGTTTTAGCTCAGGTGCTTTAGTTAAATTCAAGCTAGCTAATTGAGTTTTGCTATCTAAAATTCCCCCAGTGGTTTCAAGCAGATAAACTGTAATCAACTATTGTACAGGTTTGTAGCTAATGTGGTGCAGGAGAACTTTCTCAGTTTCCAAAGCAGGGAGTTACTTGTTAATCCCCTCCTTTTGTATCCAGTCAGTAATTCATTAGTGGAGAGGTGTCTGTGCTCATTTCTAGGAAAAACATTCATGAAAATAGATGTTTGGTGCTAGTACTAGAAATGAAGCTGATGCTGTAGGTGCGGGGGCCTGTGGGCGTGTGCTGCCAGGAGCTGGGAATTGACACGCACTGAGGTTTTCTGATGTGTCAGCGCTGCTGAGATGTTGCATTTTGCCTGCAATAACAACTTTGAAGGTGATCATCAGGCATTCAGTTGAATTTGTACTCTTCTTTCTAATGCCGTTTTGCTTGATGATAAAAATCAGAGCTTATATTCATGCAGAGATTTGTCTGCTTTCAAGCTGTTTCTGAACCTTGCACACAGCTCTTTGCACTGTGGTCCTGAGGTCAGGCAGTACTTACCCCCCCGGGTTTTTTTTTCCTTTTTTTCCTCTTCCTTTTTGCCTGTAAGTTGAGGACTGAACGTTGCTGATTTTTGAGCCTCCGATAAGATCAATTTTTCAATTGTGTAATACAGTACTTGGCTTTTCTGAATTGCACTGTTAATTGTCATTGACTATAATAGCATATGAATAGCACAGCCACTTGACACCAACTTAATGGTTCTGACTTTTCAATGGTGCCAGGAGTGTAAGGCTAGAGGGGGAAAAGGGTCAGAGGAGAGATAAGAGCTCTTCCGATTCTATTGAAAAAGATTAAAGCTTCAGTGTCTTTCAAGTGGTACTTGTGAGGGTCACCGTTTCTCTGAAGTCACCTTAAAACTGGAAGTGATTGAGAAATTTCTACCACAAAGGATCTGTTACAACAACTCCAGCTCCCTCCAGCACAAGGGTTTTTCAGGTTAATAGGGAAATACAAGGATGCTCAAGGAGAATTGTGGACTGCCCTGCTGGGGATGACCGAGAGCAGCATTGCAAACCCTGTTAGTCTCATGGAAGGATCATGCTTGTTTACTGCTGTTTTGTTCAGCTGGGAGGTCTGGGAAATTCTGTGATTCACTTTAGTACCACTTTTAAGAAAAGCTTACTGTTCTTAAATACACAGCTGTCTCTGCCTGTTGGGAATCTGATAATACAGGAAATTACCTGCCTAATCTGATCACAGTAGTTCTCACCAGCCTCTGCCATGAGGGACAGAGGCTAGAGGAGGAAGACGTTTTACACGTTTTACTGGTCTTATTCTCTTGTATATCAGGCCAGGCAACATTTTCAATACACTAACTACCTGCCATTACTTGTCTGGAATACTCGATTATAACTTGCACGGTGTACATATTTTTAAATATAATTGACCAGGGATTTCTAAACATCAGGTAAGGAGAGGAACACTTTGCTGTGCAGAAATCTGGGAGAGGTACCTGGTGTGCAGATGGAGATGTACTTTGAGTTGTGTGCAGGATGTTTTCAGTGTGGGGCAGGCAGGATGGTCTTTGTGCTGAGCTCAGAGCTCTTAACTCCACAGGTACTACAGAGTCAATCTCTGCATTCATGCTAAGTTGGATTTAAGCAGAACATATTAGAATTCTGTTGCACAGTTTAGATGATCTGCACAACAAAATCCTAGACAGCAACAGGAGTAATTTAGTTATCTGTTAGTGAATTATAAAACATGACGAGCTGTGATGCTGAAGGTAGTCATTAGTTCAAGGGGTTGACTCAGCATAGTAATAAAATATTGGCAATTTTATGGCTTCATGTGTTTCTGAAGGAGGAGTTGTAAAGAACTATATAAAAAACAGAAAAAAAAACCCTTATTGTTCATATAAGTGAGAAAGTAATAGGATGAGTAAGAAAGTACTAGGAGGAGGGTAGCGTCTAGGAGAAGGGAAGGGTCTAGGTATCTTTATATATCCAAAAGAACATTTTTCAGTTTTCTTGAATCTGGTGTGAGACAAACTCTGCTAATGTACACAAGTTAAAAATAATACAGAATTACAGAATGGTTTGGGTTGGAAGGGACCTTAAAGATCATGTAGTTCCAACCCCCCTGCCATGGGCAGGGACACCTTCCAAGGATGGGGCATCCACAACCTCTCTGGGCAACCTGTTCCAGTGTCTCATCACCCTCAAAGAGTTTATTTACCAGTGTAAATAAGTACCAGAATAATATTTACCAGTAGTTATTTCATTATTTTAAGGATTTGTCAGGACTGTTTTTGTTGTTTTATTAAGACTGTTTGGGAACAAAGCTCCCAGAAATGGTTGTCAGGGAAAGTTTCTTTATTCTGCCTGATCTAAGTTTTCCCTGTAGATTTCTATTTAAAGAGAATAAACAAAGAAAAAAAAAAGAATAACAGCAGAAGTGAGAATTAGGTATAAATATGACACTAAACTGTATCTTTTAATACAAAAGAACTCCTTTTTAATTAGAAGCTTGGAAGGACATACCCTTTAATTGCTGCACTTGTAGTTTCTGGGCCATCAATATCCTTGCTTCTTTCATTAATAAACTGGCAAGTCAAGTAGGAAAGCTGCAGGAGTATAATTTTTTCCCTTAAGCTCTACTTAATCAACAGCAGACTTGATCAAACAGAAAAAAGAAAATGTAAATCAGTTGCATTAATTCTGCTCTCAGTAAATAGTAGAAAGAAAGCTAAACATGAAAGAATGCTCATTTTGCAGCTGATATCTGGGGTAGGACTGAATGGGAGGAACAGGTAGTTAAAAAGCTCTTTAGATTGTGATTGACTGGGGGAATACTGGGGTTTATGTATGGATTAGCACAGTGATAGGCCTGAGTAGTGAAAGACGATGACTAATTACCTGACAGAGCAGCACTCCATTCGACTTGGTCATTGAAATTAATTTCTGTTTTCAGGACTGGCAGAAAGCAGCTGCAGAATTTCAGTTCAATACTCAAATTAACTAGGAGTCTAAATTATTTCTTTGCACACACAGTATTAGAGGAGTGGGTTGCTAAATTGATCTTGATTTTACACACTGAAGCAAGAATTATTCCGCCTTTTTCATCAGAAGTCCATGTCCCCTGAAATCAGGGAATAAAACCTCTGCTATAATAAACTACTTGGCACTGATTTGAACTCTGTCAGACAGTTAACATCTTAACATTTCCTGGAATCCCAGATGAAAGAACTGTAAAATAAAGTCTTCCGGGATGAAAGAAAATTTTACTGCCTGCTCCACTGAGGAAAATACACTGAGCTGAACTCAGACAGATGAATTTACTTCATTCTTTGAATAGGATTATGCCCAGGAATTAGTTTGTCTGCTGATGTATATGAGCTTGACAATCTGCTATATTTGAAAACTTCAGTGACTTTGATAAAAGAGCTGGGGGAGATGTCAGCTGGTGTTATTACTGGTTAACTGGTAATAGATGGAGTGAGGCATGGAAATGGAAGAAACTAAAACCAATTGCAAAAAAAAAGCTCTGCAGAGTCATCTTTATAAAAGAACTCAGTACAAACTGAAGTCATAGCTCCCATGTTTCTGAAGTGCAGAATTTGTGCCAGATTTCCATGTCAGTAGTTGGTTCATTACATTCTTAAGCAGCAATTTCTCTTATTGCCAGTAGCAAAACTCCCTGAGCATCATCTTTTAATGTATTTATTCAGCAAAAGTAAAATCTAAATGTTTATAAAGAAATTAAGGAAATAAATATAAGAAGTAAAAGGCAAGAGTATGAAAAATGGAGTATATTTAATATTCATGGGTATATTTTAGCCCAATGGAAAAGATAGCAGCAAGGGTATGCATAAACCTTTTTTCAGTGCTTGTGCCCAATACTATTCTTGCTGAATAAATGATGTTGCTTCCTGCTCTTTCCTCCTCTCTATAGACACTTCCAGGCAGAAGGATTACCACATAAAACTGGCAGCTTTTGTCTTCCTGTATCTTAGTCTTGTGTGGAATCACTGTTGTAACTGGTCACCTTAGTAACTAAAATGTGGTTTATTTCCTTTGGTGATGCTAAGCCAACATAGCTGTGGAAGAATGGATTGAATTTTATTCTAGTTCTGAAGTGAATTTTTAGAGCTAGCAGTTAGTTAGGGAAGCAAAAAATGCCCCAAAGGACATTCTTTTTCAGACTCTGAGCAAACTCGATCTGGAGGTCAGTGAGAGGCAATACAGTGAGAAACTTGCTCCGGCATTTTAGAGGGTTGTTTCACAGGATGGCAATTGGTAATACTTATGAGCTTGTATACAATTATAAGTTTGTATTGTGAAATAAAAACAGAGGAACTAATCAGAAATCCATGGGAATCCATTTTGTTAAACTGAAAGTGAAAACCTTACTCTCCAGTATAGATATTAGTGAGATGAGAATGTCAAAGGTCATCATATTAAATGTTTTTATTCTCTCTCCTTTAATTTATTTCATTATCCTTTTAAGCTCTGTTGTCCAGGCATTATGTTATAATTTTGCATATACTCTCTGTTCTGTTTTAGCATTCATTAACAGACTAATGTATTCTTGCATACAAAAACAACCAAAAGAATCACTAGGCAATGACATGTGGTCTTAGAAATCAAACTTTCCTGTTCCTTTTGTTGATCATACAGAATTCTGTCTCTGTGTTGGTAAACCAAGAATCTTGAATTAAATTACATTTGGGCAATTGATTTGCTTTGCTGAAGATGTAGGTGTCATCTGTGTCTTTGTATTCTGGAAAATTACTATTCCTCATCTTAATGCCCAGAGTCTACCATGATTACTCTTAAGCAACCATTAATCGAATTCCTTTGCATTTCCTTTACAGAGAACAACAGTAATGATGTGGTTTTTGTCTTTGATGTGTGCTGAGAATGTGCTAGACTGAGAAATGCACTATTTTGGATGTGCTTTGGTAGTTTAAATTATTTTTCTTAATTCAGCCTATAGTAGAGGGTGTCAATAATGGTAGAGCAGATAGTGATCTGTGATCTACAAGTTGCTTCTTTACAAATGTCAAAATTGGGTCAACTCTGAGAATGTCTTCATGAGAACACACATAAGTACAGCAAGGATCTCTCAAATGGCAACTCATTTTGGTCACTCTGGTTTGGGAATGATTTCTACCCAAAATAGAATTTCAAAGGCTTGATTTATCCTTGCTGTTCACCTATGTTGTGCATTCTTTGTTTGTTATTAAGACCAATACATCTTAAAAGGCAAAAATGTTTGCCATTTCTTAACAAAACTTGTGTTGCAGAGGATAATCTAAGATGCTAACTACTAGCTAATCTAACTGCTACCTCTGCAAATTCATTTCAGAACTAGAATAAAATCAAATCCATTCTTCCACAGCTATGTTGGCTTAGCATCACCAAAGGAAATAAACCACATTTTAGTTACTAAGGTGACCAGTTACAACATTTTAGGCTTAGAATACAAATTTACTCACATGGATTTTGAGAAAAAATATTATAGAAAATGTGAGAAGTGTAAGAAGCTGAGAAAATAAATAAGATAATGAAGTGTTTGATGGCTTCTTAGAAAAAGTGTTTAAAAGCTGTGCTGTACTTCTAGATTTGTGTCCAGCTTGGAGTCTCTTCATTTTGCTCTCTGTTAACTCAGCACCTCAGGAAACACATGGAAATTTTTTTGCTCAAGAAATATTTACCTCTTGGCATGAGGCACAGTAACCTCTAGCAGGTTTGCCAGCCTGGTAAAGCTAAACCTCTCCTGCTTGTTGTGGCAGCTGAAGCAAGAGGTACCCCTGGTGAGCAATAAATAGTCTCATGACTTTAAGTTGTTTAATTGTCTTTCACTTGGAGTTGAACAAACTGAAAAGTTAGGCTGGCAGGGCACTGTCATTTTTCAAGTGAAATTGCAGAAACAGGAAATCTATAAAGAGGGCATAGATTTCACACATTTTCTGCACTTGCTGCTGAGACCATTATTAATATCTCAATTCAAAAATAAAAGATACTAAATATTAAATAAGTTTCATTTCTACAAGGTAGATCGGAACTAGGTCTCTTCCAACCCAGCCTATTCTATGATTCTATAAAGTCTTGAAAACCATGGAAAATTTAAGTGGAATTTTTAGTCCCCAGAACTGAACCTGCTTTGCTCTTGGCCTTGGCAGTAGTGTTTAGGGAAGAGAAGCTGGGATGGCTGGCATGCTTCTAACTTAAATAACATCTTAAAGCTGCTAAATAAGGATATTCAGTTTTGGCCAGATCTGTCCTGGCCACTTGAGCAAGTGTCATGTTAAGGCTTGCTCATGGATAAGTTGTTTAAGCTCTCCCTAGGATCTAAGCAATTAGCATATTGTGTCATGGTGAGGTATTTATTAGAATGGAAGTGTTCTTGGAAGGCTGGTTTTCAGAGGTTTAAATCAGAGCTGAACACAGAGTTTTAGGGCCTTATTCACAGTAAATTTTATGTTAGTGAAAGGTTATGGAATGGATTTCCCTACCATGTCTGCCTGCTCTCACAAATCTCAGAAGAGATATGGACCCTAAACTTTGGCATGGATTTTGCTTTCATTTTTTTCTTTCTTTTTTTTTTTTGTGGGGTGTGTGCCAAGGAAAACAAGTTCTTCATTTAGCAGTTTTGATTCTGCACTGCTCCTCTATGCCAAGTGTGCATCACCAATGGAATAGCCAGTAAAAATGAGACTTGAGGATGAACAGCCATCCAGTACATCCTAGTTAGAAGCTTCTTTCTCAGTACCCCCATCTGATGACAGTTGAGTTATTAACACCACAGGGCATTCAATAAACTCACAAATTTGTGATATTATTACCAGGTGATCCTTGCTTTAGATAAGTAACTTCTTCACTGCCTTCCCAAGCAATCTCTTAGGCTGTAAATCACTGCCCTGTGACAGTACTGAAGTGTTACTACCACAAACCTGTCTGAGATTTCTCTTCTGCAAAGCATGGGGAGATGAAAAAGAATAGAAGGTGACTTCAGCCAAGAGTGCACATGCTCCTAATGAAATGTTTGTGAAACAAAGAAACAGCATTTGCCCTCGATAGGATGTGAAGGGATGATGTACCATGCTGTTTGTATCCTGATTTAGTATGTCATTTTGTCAGGTAGATGCCAGGGTAAGGGTTTCCTGCAGAAAAAATAAAGGATATGGAGTACTGTAAGGTTTTTCTGCTGTAAATTGTCCTGAGAATGGGCAAGGAAGGGTAAGCATGTGGACAAGAACACATGTATTTCCTCCTCAAGCTGAATATAAGAAAGAAATTCTTTATGGTGAGGGTGGAGAGACACTGGATGAGGTTGCCCAGAGAGGTTGTGGATGCCCCCTTAATCCCTGGAGGTATTTAAGGCCAGGCTGGACAAGGCACTGAGCAGCCTGATCGAGTGGGAAGTGTCCCTGTCCATGGCAGGGGGGGTGGAACTAAATCATCTTTAAGGTCCCTTCCAACCCAAACCATTCTATGATTCTATAATTCTATGATTCTGACTATATAGAAAAGAGATTGATATTTTTTAGTAATATAATAATATTAATAATTTGTGCTGGTATCAAAGTGAGTGTTGACAAGGACTGAATCTTGTATGGAAATACATAGTGCCAGTAGTAACAGGGGAAAAAAGAAGCAGAGTAAGACACAAAAGAATCATGATCATGTGCAGCCTATTCCTTTTTCAAGTCTGCTGCTGTTAGAGTTGTTTGTGGTAAGCATGACTGCTTTTTGCAAAGTTAAAATGAATATTTTGATTTCTGTGAACCAGATATAATGAAGTTGGCTTGATAAACCCCCTTTGGTATCTTCAGGGAACAAGCAGATTAAACAAGTAATTATACCATAAGGTTTTTAGAAGTTAGTAGATTTAAATACATTGTATGAATCTCATCTTAATGTAGCCTTTTGTCTATAGAGCTTCCTGCCAAAAAAACCTCCTGACAGGAAATAAACATTAAAATAATCTTTAATCCCTTGTCTGGTCTATTACCATTAACAATTGATGCACTTTAATTTTGTGGGATTTTAACTACAAAATGGAATGGCTAAGTAGTGATAATTGGGTTTGGAATTATACGGTCATTTATATCAACAGAAATGCAAGTGGCTGGGAGGGTGATTAATTATTGAACATTTTCTGGCTGTGGTTCCTATTATAGAATTTTCTGATATATTCTGCTGTGAACAATTATCACCAAATGAGGATAAACAAATCTGTGATGTGAAGTTCTTGTTTGTAAATTAAACTATATTTAGAAAATGTCTATTTAATTTGCATTTCCCCTTTCTTCTTGTTAGGATTGTTCTAACCAGCTTTATTTCAAGCTTTTCTTGCCCTTTTTGCCAGTTTTGCAGGTTCACACCCCAGATTTCGTGCAGGAAAAACAGAGCCTCAGATGTCCTTAATTCCTATTTCAAATAAAGATACAGTTTATTCAGTCATGGTAATGTGTTTGCCTGTTCTCTTCCCCTTTCCTTCCCTAATAATAGAATTAGTGCATGGCAATCTGTTAAAATTTAATCCGAGTGCTGGCATCACACTAGATAATTTGATTCTTCCAACTCATGAAGATCTGTGAGAAGAATATTGGTGCTGCCATTCTTAAGTGAGGTTCTCTGGTGTTTGAACTCTCTTGTCTTTGGTAGGTTTCTCTCTGAGAGTTTGCATTTAATGTTCCTTCTTGTGCAGTGACTGTCTCTTTGGTGTTTAATACTTCTGTATCCTTGTTGATACACATACAAGCAGAATTTGTTGGTTTTTTTTTTTTCTTTTCTGACAATACTTTTACTAAAAAAAATTGTGTGTGGAACTTCTCTGACAGTGTAACACAATGTCATTCTAATTAGTACTTTCCAAACCCTCTTTTCTTACTCCAAAAAATTTCCCACTCTTAATTCCATGAAAAAATCAAGAAGACTACAGTTCTTAGTTTGAAACAGTTACTCCAAGTGCCTGAGTTTCTTTTTCAAATAGAACTCCTAACAATCATCCCTGCCCACAAAACAGAATTCAGTTTGCATGCTTATTTATCAACAAAGAGGGAACAACAAGATGATGATGATTATTGTTAGTGCAGTGCCTGGATTGTTAGTCACAGATTAGGACCCAGCCATATTAATAAATATGCAAAATAAACCCAAAAGAGTGTTCCAAGTCTGTATTGCTTAAAATTTAAGTGTTAATCAAAAGTCAGGGATACAGTCAGATAAAAAGAACAAGCATATAATGAGATAATATTAATCAATATGGTAGGCCCTGTTTTAGGCATGATTTTTTTTTTTTAATGCCAAATAATAGATTAGATACCAAAGAAAAGGAGAATTTTAATGTGGATTATGAAGAAAGATAATGTGATAATATTGCAAACGCTTGTGGGCAGATCTGTAAGCAGAATAAAAGAAAGCATAAAACTGCTTGTTTGAAAATTTAGGAAGTTATCAGTGAGAATTATTATCTTGAAGTTGATCTAGGGTGAGTGTTAACATGTTGATAGCAAATCAGGATAAACTGGATTAAACTGAAGATTTCTGTATAAGCAGATTGCAGCACCAGAGGAAGAAAGGATGAATTTCTTGTAGAAAAAAAGTTAGATTTTCTTCCACGGATGCTCTGCATAATGAGTGCAGGGGCAGAGAGAAAATGTGTGAAATATTTGTGGGTTGGACCTTTGTGTGGGTGTGCAGGATAAAATCTTTCAGTTAGAAGAAAGTATTGGCAATGAACCAGACAGAAACAGGTAGAGAACACAGATCTGAGTGGGGATGAGCAGTCCTGGCAAGTCAGGACTGATGGGGTGACACTGGAAAGAGGTTGCAGAAGGGGAGTTGACCATCCACATCCTTAGAGATCACAGCAAGAATAAATCTAAACCCTGAAATTTTTTTATTGAAGAAACAGACAAAAATATGTTCAAAACCAAGATGTTATCCTTGTTCTTTGCACAGCACCTGTGCAGAATGTGTTAATGGTCCCCATATAATAATGCTTACTGGCTTGAAAATGGGAAGAAACAGTTTGGAAGAGGCTGTCCCAGCTGGGGCTGCTGCTTAGTGCAGCACTGGAGATGGTGATCTCAATAATGCTGATTGGCAAGGGAGCTGATGTGGGACAGAAGAGGCCACTGAGTGCCTTTAGAATGAATCATTAATTACCAAAATTCTCAGTCAGTTCAGCACTTGCTACCCCAGCTGCAGAGTGGTGCCAAAGCACAACTTGTCTCCTGCCTTTTTCTATACACATACAAGCAGAATTTGTTGGTAAGACTCCAGTAGCCTGACATGTGAGAGATGGACAGAGAGAGGAGGTTTAGCTTGTGTCTGCCGACCAGCACAGTTTGGTGGAAAAGTACTGTAGCCCTGAGCATGAGCCCAGTGTGGGTGAAGCAAACTGCCCTGTTCAGCTGGAGGATGAGAAGGATAGGGCTCAGTCAGGCTGGTGACTCAATGTACAGTATAGGGCCATGAGAGCATCACAGCATCAATGCTGTCTTTGTTCATTCCACAACTACATGTCTGCATCAACCTTCGTAAATTTAATCTAATTCAATTGTTAATCATTCAAAAGCACTGAGTTTTGATTTTGAAGCGCTGCTTATGTTTCACAATCACATTTCCCATATTTTACATAACAACATAGGCCTTGAGCTACATTTTAAATATTTTCTTGCAAAATGAAAAAGGAAGATTTATCAGAAAAAGTGTTAAAACATATGCTTCATTCTTCTTCCAACACACAGCAGAAGAGCAGTGCAGGAGTCCAGCAGTGCTGCTGGTTTTGTGTCACTGCCAAAATCTTGATCTGAATCAGTAGAGACAATATATGAGACTTCACTCATCCACACACACACCCAGTATTTATCAGGTGATGGTCCATTAGTTAATGTGTCAAACTCAGCAATCTCTGAGGAAGTGGCAGTGTGTATAGCACATTAACATGTTTTTTAGTTCACACTGATCTAAATGACCTGAAATCTAATTGTGTGGATTGCTTATATCTTTTAGCACTTTCTGCCATTTATAGCAACTTTTATGCTTGCTGGAGTTATACCCAGGTACACATTAGTACAGCATGTGCCAAACTTTTATTTCAGAAGATTAAAGTATGTCAGCACTGCATGTAACTAATTAGTACATATAGCCAGAAAAGTGTATTTTAGATTTTCCAGTGAGATTTCTTTCAGCAGATGCTAATACATATTAGGACATCTGTTTATATTTTCCTTCAGTCCTTTTTTTTTTTTTTTTTTTTTTTTTCCAAACTGCAACTTATTTAAAATACTGTTGTCAGCTGAAATAGTATTGCCTTAAACAATATTACTTGTATGTGTAGTTGTGGGCTCATATGTCTGCTTTTAAGATGTCTTTCTGCATAAGCAGATTTTTGTTTTGTTTTGTGTACGTGAATGATGTATAAAAAGTTGTTTCGCTTCATTTAAATTGGAGCAGGGATGAAAAAGGCAGAAAGAGAGAAGGGGGTAGATAAAATGCAGTGCAATCCCCACTAGGTAAAGTTGTCCAATTATGCCTGGTGTCAGAACTTTTTAACATTTGAATGGCTGGGAGGGGATACTAATTTCAACCTTAATGATCGCTGCTTTAGGAGTCAACATCACAACACTTCACTTATAATTTTAGCACATCTGTCAGCCTGTGCTAAAAAGGAGCCCTGGGCTAGTAGGTGACTGAAGATCCTTTCATCCCTACAGAAGATGATGTATTCCCTTCAAGAGTGGGAAAATAAAAAGGTTATAAATACTCACCTACTTCACTGCTGCCCAGGTTTGCCCTGTTGACAAACAGTGACTTTCACATCTTAATTTTACGTGCATAAACACAAAAATAAATAAAAACTATGCAACTTCTCATTGTGTAGCAGTTATGAAAGCAAGCCATTTATAATGTCACATATTCTATAATACTGTATAGTCCCTAAGCTGGACTTTTTTTCATTTCAATAGATCACATTGATTTCCTGTATGACTTTATCTGCCTAATACAAAGTGGGATTGAACAGTTATTTGTCTGGATTTAGCCATTCCTTATCAAACATTTATGATTTAGCTATTGCTACAACATCTTCTTGTAAGGTCTTTCTTATTTTTATCTTTTCAGGAAGGGTATGAATGTGATAACAGGGCTGTAATAAATCTATCTCTTGAAAATGAAACATATTTTGGGAAGCTCTGTGCTATCAGCTGACAGAGGAGGGAAAGTTTAAAGGGCAGGACAGCCATGTGAGAGAATTGTTTCTAGGATGCTGTGGGCATCTATTAATAAGAATTATTGACTCTTTTGGTGAAAATTTTCTGTGTATTGAGATGGTAGTTTCCCAGCTGAATGGGAAATTGGTGTTCTTAAGATGAAAGATCCAGTAGAAAAGAGAGGTTTGCCCAACCAGCCCCAATTTCTACAGCCACAGCCAGGCTGTAGATTGATGAGAAATAGCACAAGTCACAGAAAGGTCAGCAAGTCTGTGTCTTATAAAAGTAGAAAACCAAGATCTCTGTTGTTTCCTTTCTCTTTCAATTTCTTTTTTCTTTATCTAGTGGGGAAAACAGAAAATATGTATAATATCATATAATAATTCTGTGATTTCATAAAATCAGAGTAAAAAGTACATGTGAATAGGACTTCTTTGGTGTTACAGCTTCTCTTAAAATTTCATTGGGAAGAAAAAAAGCATATTACAGCTATCCACTGTGTATCCTGGCATTTTAATATTCCTAACCAGAGCATTTTAACTGAAGAGTTTCCAAACAAGCTCATCGTGCTACACTAATTTACTTTTCCTTACATAATGCTTTTCATTCAGTGATTTCAAAATGCTCTACTAAGTGTGCTTTTTGAAGTGCCAAACTAAGTGGCATAGAACCCTGGGGAGATGTCTGGTGGCTTTATTGTACCTGTTTTGCAGACAGGTAAATTCAAACAAAGAGATGAAGAGTCTCCCTGAAAATGAGTAAAGAAGGGGAGACCAGAAACTAAGACCTGCCCTGAGCACAAACCCCTTTGTTCCCAACCCCCAGAGTGCTCATGTTGTGTGCAGAAGAGGAAAAAAAAACTTTGCAGAAATTATAAAATAATTACATGGTACAGGCTACTTAGCTGATAATGAGCATTAACTGCAGTACCATAAATTTGCATGACCCTTAGAAAGAAAATGTTCTTTTGGGTTTCTTTTCCTTTGTTTTTGCTTCCCCAATCTGTTTATAGTTAAATTTTTAACCTGCTTAACTGACACCGACACTCTATCTCCTTTTTTTATGTCTCTTCACTAGTGCTTTCAATGACCTCTCTGTAAGTTTCTTTATATAGAAACCTGCTATGCTGTCTTGAATGCACAAGGTCAATAATGATTACCCTCTAACTTTGAAGGGCATCCCCCTTCTCCGCTTGCAAAGTATATCAAGCCACAAAGTCCCTGCACCCTGTAATTGTAATTTCTTTTTGGCAATGCAGTATTAAGAAAGGTAGAATTTTAGTCCATATACATGTTAAGCCTGGTAAAATCAAGATTTTTTTTTTTTTTTTTCATTGTAGAAAAGTAGGCTTGATGGTTTAATTTGAAACAAGTTCACATTAATGGAAATTTTTTCGTAATGTATTTCAAAAGATGCAAACAGCCCATTCTTTTGTAATGTGTGGGTGGAAAGCTAAATTCCTGTTGTTCAATATCCAAATGATGCAATTACAGACCTTATTTAGTTTTTATTTCTGAAGAACTGCCTCATGATCTGTGTACATTGTAAATGCTTCCAAGACTTCAGCATGATCTGTATGTACGGAAATGCTGTTACTACTGGGAGCTATAGAGGATACATAAAATTAAAATACACTCCTCTTTTGGAGCCAGTGGTCCTCTAATAATTACCAGTAAACAAAGTCTATTAAAAGAAAGTACAGAAAGGCTAGTGATAGAAAAAGATGCTTAAATTGAATTGATACTATAGCAGGCATTGACTGTGTCATTGCACAGCTTAATAGCTGGAGTCCTGGTTCAATACGATGAACCTGGGAAGCTTTTCTTAATGAAAGAACTGATGCTTTCTGCCCAGTAGCAGCAGTAGCTTAAATATTTAAATTACCTTTTTAAAAAGATTATGTGTCACTAATGGTGGTATTATATGCAAAGAGGTACTGTATTGGCTAATATCAGAAAAAGGGTCCAGAGAAATAAGTGTAAAATAATTTTTTCATGAAATTAGTGCAGATACTTTATTTAACATTTATAAATGTATATGCTACAATATATTTTACCCAAAAGTCAGAGTTCTAGGCAAGTATATTCCCAGAAGCCTCCTGATTTGGTTTTCAGCATCTTTTCCATCAGCTGTGCATTTTTAGGATCTGTTAGGGAATATGATCTCTCCTCCATCCCCACTGGTGTAAAACCAGAAAGCTCAGAAAAATGTGTAAGAGAGTAAGTTGGAAGAAATGTGCATTCATGTAAATACCTACATGTGTATAAATTATCTTTAAAAATTGAATTCACTGAACATGAATAGTCACTTAAAGTGTAACTGGAATTGACTGTGTCATGTATCAGCCTAATAGTTAGAGCACTGGTTCAATACAATGAACTTGGGAAGGTTTTCTTAATGAAAGAACTGACGTTTTCTGTGCAGTGGTTGCATTCATCAGACCACACAGTGTTCATTACACTACAAAGGACTGCCAATGTGAATTGTTGGGATCATCTATTAGGTAAACTGGATAGGGACAAAGGAGAGTGGAGGAATGAGAGTCTTCAGTACCTCCACAGTATATTCCAAGGCAGACTGCTTCGATGACCTTTCACTGGGACATTGTCATCTAGTCACTAACAGATCCCTAATTCAAGCCCTGATTCTGCTAACCAAAAGCAGCAAGGAGCACTGGTGCATCTGACCTTCCAAACTCACCTTATCCTTTGTAGTGCCACAATCTTTAACTTGCTTTGTCTAAATACTTTTTTTTTTTTTTTTATGGACACTCTTTCAATATTGGTAAAATCCTCCCTGATTTCACAGTGCTAATTTGCAGAGGTGTCACATGCTTGGGGTGATTTTTTAACAGGAAGAATAAGCCATGTCCCACTGGAAATGGGACAAACCAAACATGCTGATGGGCAGGGCTGCCACTGGAAGGCCCTGTGCTGATTCAGGAGCAGGCAGGGTAATTCAGTAGGGATTGATATCTACAGTGTCCCTTGCTTAACTAATATCAGCATTGTTGTGCTGCTTCACAGGGAGCTTAGGGATTTAAAAAGAGAGATTTAACAGTAAAGATAAAAGTTTTACTTCCATTTTCCTAACCAGCAGTTGTGAAGAAGCTTGTCTGCTCAGGGAGCACACTACAGTTCACACACAGGGGCTATGTTAAAGCACAGAACAGATTTAATCCTTTCCCGTGGATGTACTGGTATCACCCAAAAACCTTCTTGAAGGTTTTTCATGTTGAAGTTACTAGCTTACTTCAGGTGGGGGTTACTAACGTAAAAGTCCCTACCTCAAGGTCACCCCTCTAACCTTATTTCTATCAAGTTTAAGTGTATTTATACAGATGGGTAAAATACTGTAGCTGCTGCCACATAACCTTGTTACCCTTGCTGACATCTCCAGTGGATGGAATTGATTATAAAGCTGTTATTTAGGATGGGGACGTGTAATGTCAGGCAAGCTTTGAGTGTGAGTGCTGGTGGCACTCCAGCATGCTCCATGGCCACCCAGGCCAGTCACCTTTTCTACATCACCAGTAACTGAAAGATTTATCAGCTATAGAAAAGGAAAAGGAATTCTTAGGTGTTGGGAGTTGAAGTGAATTTTGTGACCAGCAAAAATTCTTTAAGAGAGACTTTAGTGTTGTTTCATTTTTCAAGGTTTGCTGAAGACTCTGTGTGTATTTTCCTTCCAGAATTCATGCTCTGTCTTTCATTCCTGTTTCTCTATGGACTGTATTTAGTGAATCAATGACAAGTGTTACATATTTCTATGGTAACTTCAATACTTCAGAGCACTTTACTGACATTGGCCAATTAAGATTCACAACCTGCAAGAGCAGCATGATGAAAGCTTGTCTTTGTTGATATAAAATAGAAGCTAAAGGCTTTAAGTTTGTTTTGCTTGCTTTTTTTTTTTTTTTTGCTTCCTAGAGAGAGACTTCAGTTATACTCACACTAAATTGCTATTTGTGAGGAAGATTCAGGCTTTTTCTTGGAAAGTTTGACTTTGTGGGAAAAAACCAAATTAAACCTGGATAGGCCCCTGTGCTTTGGCAAACAGCATGACACTGAAACTCTGAGAGGTGAGGTCTTGCTGTGGGATCTATGAAGCACATGGCCCAAACTGAGCATATCCATGTCTTGCCTCTGTACAGCAGGAGATGGAAATGTTCAGAGGAATTAAAGGCCCATGTGAAATAGTGCCTCCCGTGGCCACTCACTGTCCCAAAATTCCAGCAGAAGACATTAGGGTTGCTGGAAATGCTGAAGGTACCCTTAGGTGGGAAGCAAGACCTACATTAGAAGCTGTGGTTGCATCTTTTCATATTTCCACTATAATATAGGACAAAATCAGTTGTTTGCTCCATACATTTCACTGGTGAAAAGAGATGATAGCACAGATCTTACTGTGTTCCATGTTCTCCCCTGAGCCTGTAGTTTATGCTCAGGTGGCTACAACTGAAAACCAGTGCCTTGGTACTTATTCTTGATGCTGTCTTTAGGCACATCAAGGACAAATGGGTCATTAGGGGCAGTCAACATGGATTCACCAAGGGGAAGTCATACTTGCCCAACCTGAGAACATTTTACAAAGACAAAACCAGGTGGGTAGATGATGGCAAAGCAGTGGATGTGGTCTATCTTGATTTCAGCAAAGCATTTGATAATGTCTCCCACAGCAGCCTCACATCTAAACTGAGGAAATGTGGTCTGGACGATTCAGTAGTGAGGTGGGCTGTGAACTGGCTGAAGGAAAGAAACCAGAGAGTTGTGGTCAATGGGGCAGATCTTTAAACCAGAATCCCTGCTCCACTCTAATGACTCTTGATGCATTTTGGAGCCAGCAAAATCATTGCTCTACAGTACAAAAGCACATTTTGCACAGCAGACTGCCTGCTATGAGAAGAAAGCAGATGAGAACCAAGCTTGAACTCCATTTTGCATTGGGTTTTTTTCTCTTTTTGATTTTGCATTTCAGTAGAAGCACAAACCACAACAGAACAGCCTTGAAGCTGCCAAAAGTGACTGTAGAGACCCCAATGGCCTCATGAATGTGGCAGTGGCAGGTGACTTAAATCTACCAAGTTAACTAGCAGACTTTGACTATTCTCTCCGTAAGGCACTATGTGTCTGAAATAATAGCTGTCTACTGGTTGTCTTCATTGTTCAGTGGAAATAGTTCTTCCTTTGTCTTTTCACTCCCTCTGAGTGCTCCTTGTTCAGAATATGTTGTTGGAACTTTATGGAAAGAAGTTAAACCTAAGACCTAAACATAGAGATAAACAATAAAGAGCTCCAGGGAGCTTGGGACAGTCTGAGAATCATGTCTTTCCAATGCCATGTTTTATACATGTGGTGGAGGAGGGCGTGTTCAAGGCAAATATTTGCTAGTGTGTGTGAAGCTGAGTATGTTTCTTTAGAATAGGTGCTGGTTATTATGTGTCTGTGGAATGGGTTTGTGTGGGAAGTGGATTGGGTGGTTGTTTTTTTCATTTCAACAATTGGACAGCAATTATTTTATTCTGGGATTTCAGTAGGAAAATAACAATTTTGTGGAAAAGCTTGTTTTGCTCTGGAGCTAAGGTGTTGTCTGTTGCTATTTTTCTCTCAATTAGAGAGGCATTTTTAATTATCTGTCAAGGTCCCCCAGAATCTGGGATAGCTGGTCTTTCTTATATGCATGTGATGAAATCAAAACATGTAAGTAGAGGGTGAGTCTGTCACAACTGATAGGAAGTAGAATTTAAGAGTAAGTCTGAGAATAATTAGCAGGCAGAAATGAGCTCTATCAAGTGTGGAGTTGATTTAGTCTGAGTCTTTGCACTTGCTGTGTCCTGTTTCTGATGCAATTCAAATATACTTGTAATTATAGTGAATAATATGCATTAATTTCATATATACGCTGTGAAAGTTTCTTGGTGCCTTTAAGTATGGTGAGGAACCCTAAATTCTTATTTAAACATTACAGTCACTAAGCTATTTGTGATTTGAGAAAAAATAAGACAAATGAAGTTGGAATTCATTCACAAAATACAGAGCAAAATTGCTGTGGAAGTTCCTTCTGATATTCTATGGTGTCATTGTCTTTCACAAGTGAAAAGTATGTCACAGAAGATGACCAGAATCAAGATAGTTTGAGGGAAATAGTTGTAATTATTCTATGGGTGGGCTACATGGGGGTACTGGTGTGAGCTGGGGGAGAGGGACCACTGGACAGAAGAATTTAATTGCACAGTAGCTGTCAGACCATTTGTAATTCAATCCACTGTGCTTGCAAAACAAAATCTCACCCTTCTCAATTTGAAATCACTTCAGTAAAATGATTTTGTGGTGTTTAAAAAGCAAGAGAAAAAAATTTACTAAAGACCATTAAGTGGCCTCAAGCCCCACGTTTCAATGTTCATCATTTGTACCGATTATGGCGTGACAGCTCTTGAGTTTCCAATGATAACAGCCATCTGACTTGATCTGAGTTCAATGGATTTTCACTAAAATAGAATCATCGCCTTTGTGATGGATAGAAAAAGTAAAGCAATACATCCTGATAAATGCTCTGGCTTTTTTTCCCCTTCCCTTACTGTGACCTTGTATAAGTGAGCAAAGCTGAGCCCTGGCCACTGCTGCAACGCATCAGGACTTTGAAATTTAAGTAGCTCTGAAACCCATCAATGGGGTGAAGGGAGAATGGCCTGAGAAAGCAATGGATCATGCTTAGAGGGCTCACAGGGAAACAGGGTAAGCTGAAGGTCAATACGCAGACATGTCCTGAAGGAACGGCTCAGACACTCATTCACATTCACATCTCAAAGCCACTGCTGCTGTAGCACTGCGAGGAGAGATCAGTAGGAGAGTAAAATAAAACAAGAATTTCAGAGCATATAATTTCTTCACAGAAGCAAATGGCACAAGGGGGACAGTATAAAATAGCTATAACCTCCAGCATCGGTGCAGTCCCCTCATCGTCCCACCCAAGTAGCACCATGGAAACACATTGTGCCCATTACACTCGTTGTTTTTAAAGTTTTTCAGTCCTGGTAATTGTGAAGAGCATTAAACATTTCTAATATGTCGTTGATTGTTTGTAACACATTATTCAGCATGACATGAAAGTGAGCTAAACTAGAAAGGATGCAGTCTGAATCCACACACATGCAGACAAGTAATTAAAGGACTTTACACTTTGTGCTTTGTCGGCATGTATGGGTATGAATGAGTACAAAACTCTTACACAAGTTTATGTTCAGATTCTAATCTCTTCAGTGTTTAGCTTTGATAAAAAGTTTGGGGCCGGGTCCACACCTGCCTGGCTATAGAGAGATTAAAAAATATGAGGAGAAAAAGGAAGAAGAAGAAAATAATAAAGTTAGTACACAAATTTGAACCTGCAGTTACCATGCCTAAAGCAGAAATTGCCGAACAAGTCAAGAAGCTTATTAGCATTTTATGTAAATCAGTTATTACTGTTCTCCACTTCCTTAATTATCCATGTTATTTCAATACAACCCTTTCTTTGATGTCCCAATTCTATATTTAAATAGTGCAAGATTTCTATCATATCCTCCCGCTGAGGTTTGTTCCATGCAAAAAACATGCCAAGAGCAGCTATTTTAGAGACTACTGGGAAATGTTTAATTGGTTAATCCCATTTGAGTTATGAGGGAGTATTGCCACGCACAGAAAACAGAAACATGTAAAGTACTGGCTAGGAGAAGTTTACTAAAACCTGCAAGACTTCCCCGGAAATTTAGCCCTGAAGATGTTTTGTTTCCTGGGTACCTGGTGGGAAATGATTAAAAAAACCCCAAACCTTCAAACTTTGAAATACTCTAAATGATTGATTCATAGTAGAAATATTTTTTAATTAAAATGAAAAGTAATTTTTTTTGTCCTTGCAGTGCACAAGAGGTCTCTGTATTTGACCTGACACTGTAGTGGCAAGAGAGCAGTGTATCTTAGTCAAAAAAGTACCCACCAGAATTTAACAAGTTGGTAATTGTTACCTACTATTACAATCAAATCACTGCCCCTCAGTTTTCCATGCTGTAAAGTGATCAACATTGTCTGGGTGAGAATGAATTCCTACACAGAAAAGGACATTCTAGTCTGTGTTGCTCATTAGGATCATTTCTGCACAAAGGGCTGCTTTAAAAAATTTAACGGTTTTGTACAGCTTCCAGTTTCCTACTTTGGACTAGAAAGACTTCAGAGCAAAGTACTGGCAAATATTCTTTTCCCTATTTCAAACACTTGATAGTTTTTAACCTTTTAAAAATCTTCTTTGGGAAGAGTCTAGGAGTTTCAGCACAAGCAATGCAGAAATAAATGCCTGTGTACTTAGTTTGACTATAAAAACAAGTGGAACGCTACAGCATGGTCAGATACAGAAGTTCATCTTCATAGGTTTTAAAGGAAAGAAGTAGAATTTCACCTTTTTTATTTTGTTTTAATATAATTTCAAGAGATGGCATCAATTTCTATGTTTGCTGAAAATGGATCAGATCATATAGTGGCTGACAGAAGACCAGGTGAAGGGAATTTTTCTAGTGTTTGCCGCTTTGTAAATAGGAAAGGATTAAAAAAGAAATCAACTCTTGTGTTCTTTTACAAATATCATGGTTCTTTTTGTACTGGTTCCCAAGCTAGGTTTTAGTTTGTCCAGTTGAGAGGGTTTGGTGACAGGCTTTTCCATGTTCACAGTTGTTGTAAACAGATGTCTCCCTCTCAGAGAAATAGGTTCACTTATTAAAAACCCTCCGCTAGAAGTGTGGATTGCTGAGTTTCCATCACTGAGAAGTACATTGTTCCAACTCTGAAATTATACAGTCTAAAATCATCATCATGTATTTTCATCAGGATGAAATATCGGGAGCTCTGCTTAGTGCAAGGTTTTATTAATGATGTGCTGTCAGAAGCTGGATGCTCTGCATATTTGCATATTAAACAGCTGAGTGAAGAAACATTGCTTTTATTGCTGCAGGGAATAAATCAGTTTAAAGCAAGTTCTCATCATTTATACTCCTTTCAGCTAAGTCTTCTTTTATTGAAATAAATTGTTGAAGTGCTTTGCTCATTCTTTGAATACTGATGAAATTTACCTTGATAGGGCCTCAGGAAAAATAACATTTTCTTAAAGGTGCAGTGTTGTTCTTTATCTACAGATGAACTGAATTTTATAAATCGTCCACAGGAAAATTTGTGTATCTCTGGCCCCACAGAATCTTCTTTTAGTTATAAACTTTCTGTAGGTATTTTGAGATGCTTATGCAATTTTTGTAGTGCTTTCCACCTAGAAATCATCTGCAGGGGAATTTTACACAACATCTAAAAGTTATATTGGTTTTAATTTATATAGAGTGATTAGTTGCTGTTCAGTTAAGGAGGCCTTCCTGCTGCCTTACAGCTGTGCAGTGCAGATGAGCATCACCTTCCCTTGTCCCTGTGCTGTCTGTTGGTGGCAGCCTGAGTTTAGAAGTGTGCTGTCTGGAAGAACCAGAACAAAGTCAGAAAAAAGAAAAAAAGTTTGTATTTTATTTCCTGTTCTTTCATCAGACTCAAACTAAAGCATACAAATGTGTCCTGAGACTCTGGTTTTCCCAAATTTATGGAAATAAATCACTTTGAAAACTATTGTTGGTTAAAAGACAATAAAGTTTTATAGTCTGTCATTTTTCCAGATGTGAACGAGCCCAACACAAGACAAGTAATTTAAAACTAAGTGAGTGTATTGTCAGAAGTCAGATGGAGTTTGGACATTTTATTTAATGCTACTGTACTCCACTGGCTAACAATGAATTGTCTGTCTGTCTCAATAAGTAGCAAAGTAGTCAATGAAATTATCAAAAGAAAAATACATTGTCTGTATCCATATATTTTATTTTAAAAGGTTACAGCAGTGAGCCATTATATGCCTTCCTTATGTCATATAAAATATTTTAAAATATAAATAATTTGTGGCAGGAGCTTCTTGGTTTTAAGTGGAAAATGTGCATTTAATAACATGAAAATAATGTCAAAACATCCTCTGGCTGCCAAGTGAACTGTTGCTTTTCATTTATGTTATATTTTTGGATGTTGGGCTTTGCAGGAATATTTTCAGATAGAAAAACTATGATACATTGCAGCTGTAGTTTATTTTAATTGGACAGCACTAAGTGAGCTGACTTTATGATAAACAGTGCAGCCAGCGGCTAGTGACTGCACTTCTACTTTAAAGATTATACAGAAAATAAAATCCTTCAAGCTAAAGTCATAAAGAACCAAGTTGGAGTTACTTTTGGAACATATGTCTGTTTGCCTCCATGTGTGTCACTAGGGATACCTGATCCTGAAGGTGTCATAGCTTATAAAGTATGTTTTGCCTTAGCACCTTCCCCCCTCCAACCATCAAAATCTTGATATTAGAGAGATTTTGGTTTATTGTAATTATTTAGTTTGTTTTTATGAATTAATAGTTTTATTTTATGTATGGTGTTGGAGAATTCTCAAGTATAGTGTAGGGTTCTGCAATTGAAAATGCTTATAATATATCTTACCTCTTCAAAAATTCATCTACTAATTTTCTGAGGTGTTATCTCTGTAAAGGGCTGTCCTATTTTTGATTTCTTTGCTACTATTCAAAAAAGAGAGCTTTACTTAAAGTGGGGGGTTTGTTTTTAAGCTATATGTGATTTTTTTTTTATCCCCCTTGTGATTGAATAGTAAATCTGACATAAATCACTTGCTGACATTTGGATGTTTATAAGGATGATTTGGTGTAGCAGTTAGCCCTATTGTATTTCACAGGGGTGTTGTCAGGCTTAATTAATTATGCTGCAGCAATATGCAGTGCAGATTTTTGTGCCAGTATCTTCACAGCTCTTTACAGGCACGTTGCAGTACAGGACATCACTTCCCAGCCTGGTTCATTTTGCCTCTGTCACCCTGTACACATCTTTAACCAATATCTGATCTTCTCTATTTGTAGCTGAGAGGGAAGGGAACTGAACAACCACTAGTGACTCAGTCACCATAAAAAATCACTGCAAGAGAAATCCCTTCCGAGTTTGCCAGCCATCTGCTGCTGCTCCTGCTTTTAAGGATAGTTCAGATGGAAAATACATGTTGGCTGGTCATATTTTCTGTTTTCTTCTTGTTGTCATAGGCATCATGGGTGGAAACGTCATTCTAGAGCATTCTGCCTCCCCACCCCTAGAGAGGTTAAGATAACTTCCTAGAGTGTATCATTACAGATTTTGTGTTTGTTTGTTCCTAGAGAAGTTATAAATGACTCGTGCTCTGGGGCGTTTACTACCACCACAGGGTTACTGTTTGACAATGTGAGAGGCTTCAGAGCTTGAATTTTTTTTCCAGATCTTTGGCCTGGGGCAGGATGTAAAATACAGGAAAAGAGAGAGCTGAGCTCTTTTCAGTGATGAGGTCGTACTGAAGTGTTTTTGTAGTATTGAACCACAAACTATAAATCATCTGTTTGTGGGTAAGTTAAAATACAGGGAAAACAGTGCAACTCATATTCATAATTTGCAAAGAGTAAATAAAGATGAAAAACAACAAGGCCCAAACTCTTAAAAATGTGTTTAAATCAACATCTTTTAAAATTGCTCTTAGTTGTATGAGACAGGAAAAACATTGAAAGTACTGCTAGAAAGAGTATTTAAAATTATTTTAATAATCAGATTGCCTTATAGGAAATGCCAGCATCTTTATTTCTTCTCCCAGTCACCAAGAAAGTTTCCATAATCTTCCTTCCTTTGGGACCTCTTCAACAATAAATGTTTGGGATAGTCATAGTCATCTAGGTTGGAAGGGACCTTTCAGATCATCAAGTCCAACCATCATCCCAACTCTTGCAAGCTTCATACCTGGACAGGGACTTGAACCCTTGACCCTCAGATTAGGAGTCTGATGCTCTCCCAACTGAGCTACACACCCAGATGAAGTATACCACGCTAATCATATGTCTTAAATATTATTCTGGACTTTGCTCTTTGGACCCCTGTGTTGCTATTTTATGAGCCATTAGGTTGTTTCTGGAATTTTTGTGCACTGAGGGTAGGTGGCATCTGCGTGCCAGCCATGTGCCTTCCTGCTCTGCAAATCCAAGGGCTTGGAGGAATGGCAAACTAGTCCCTTCTGCCAAGAAGTTTAACCATGTGAAAATTCAGCTGTGCAGTTCTCCTTGGTTTTATTGAGTTTTTACCTAGTCTGTTTTACCCATCCCTCTGAGTGACTTTGAGAAGAAAAATGCTTTCAGCAATGTAGATCTAGCAACTTAAGTAAATTGCTTTGCTGCTGAGAACTGTGTAGGGAAGGGTGTGGGAGGGGAGGGATTTTGGCTGCAAAAATGCTGTATCTCTTGAGAAGCCCTGCCTATCTGACTTGGAGTTTTTAAATGGTGTGTTATGGTCAGGGTTCATGCCAAGATGCCTTTGTGTATTAGCACTGGCAAGTTGTTCCTGTGGTTTTGGATTACACACCAAAAGTATGTCATGCTTCCTGCTGTGATGAAGACAACAGTCCCAATTTTTGGTGTATCTTTGCTCTTTGATAATAGTTGAAATAAATAGGGATCTTGAAAGAACGTGGCCAGAGGATCTAAACAGAATAATTCTGGAATCCTCCACCAATCACAGCTTTAATTTCTTCTAACTGATGCATGCTGTTCTTGAACTAGTAATGAGAAAAATTCAGCCTCTAAATCTGCTGTCAAGACTCAGTGTCTTCATTTACCACCCAGATGCATGCCAACAGGACTGGGTAACATGCATTGCTCATGCTGCTGCCTGCCCTGTACCACAGACATGGATGTTGTAGCAGGTTTTGGGTACCTAAAATTGTGTGAGTCTCTGCCTGCAGGGGCTGGGGGACAGCGAAAGCTGTATGAGCTCGTTTTGTGGAACAACAAAACCTAATCTTGGCTGAGCTCTCCAAGTGCTAATGCCAGAGAAAATAATACTCTCCCCACCACACATGACAAAACCAAACTAATATGAGAATTATTAGCTTCAGGTTTTCAATGCAGAAACGTCAGTCTGATGCTGGTGCACAAACGAGTGCTCTAGAAATCATTAGAGGCCTCTAAATCTCTCTCTGGTACCCTTGTTAGTAGATGCCTGGGGATTTGTTGTTATTTTAAGATTTTTCAATTTCAGCACTATGAGGGCACATTTAACTGAAGGTGAAAATAACTATTTTATGTATTTTATTAATACCTACTTTGTCCTTCAGTTGTTTAATCTGTGTGTAAGAAGATCTCTTTTCCAAAAGGATATGTTTTACTTTGGCTTCTCTTGAAGAAGCAAAACCATGTATTGATTCTGTAAGAGAAAAGAGGAGTCATGACTGCCATGAGTTACTTGTAACCTAAGTGTGTATATCTCAATTTACCTTATGGTTCTCTGGTCGATACATCATTTAAACTGACTGTTTTTATTTTCCTCACTGGCCTTTGATTTCTTATTTAAGATCTTGAAGGCAGAAATTGAAATTTTTAACTGGAAGAAATTTGGATGAAAGAGGAGGCTTCCATCAAAAACTACCAAAAACTAACTGAGGTTCTTAATTTTTGTGATTATTTCACTATATGAATGACTGTAATTCTTTTTTGCCAAAGGTTTAAGCAGAATCCCTCATACTAGAATTTTATTTAGTTTTAAAAGAGTTTCATTATGTGATTGTTGTTTAATCTTGGGCTTTTTGTAAGTCGAAACTTCTCATGGTAGTATCCAGGGGGAAGAGTGAAGGAAACAATTTGTTGGAGGGGTGAAGAAATTGGGGAGGATGAGTGAAAAGTACAGAAAATGGCCTAGTATGAGGGACAGGAAAGAGAATGAGCAAGCAGCAGAGGGTGATCACTGAGGAGACATGAAACATTGGGACAAATCACCAATTAGCAGAAAAAGAAGTTCTCAGATCTGAACGAGCAAAATCTGATTTAATTTTTAAGTCAAGGGACACTTCTGAGCAATTTATGATTCTCTCCTCTTCTGCTGAGAAGACGTAGATGAGGGGAAGGACTATTACCAGTAGAACTAAACTACTTTCCCAAACCAGACCAATCTTTATCTTCCCTCTGCAAAGGCACAAAAAACCTGGAGGATTTCTTCCTTTTTCTCAGTTGTTGCAGAAGTGCACTAATGCCATAAAGACAACTAAATGGTATTGGGATGAATGTATAGGTACCAAATTTGTGATATTTTCACTGAAATTCAGATTGCATTAAACATCATTACTGCTTGGCTGAGGAAATTCAAATAGTCTTTATTTTGAAGAGCTGAACTGTATGGATTTGTCACGTTTATTAGACTTTTTTTTAAAAAAATGGTTCTGCATTCCATCTATTTTGTTTCTGCTCTCAGTAATTGCAAAAAAGAGAAGTTGGAAATTTGAGCTATTGGAACCTTCAGCTCTTAAATATGTCAAAGTGCTTGCTCAGTTGAGTTTATAAACAAATAAATTAACAGGCATTCAGAAATAGCTACATATTTATGGATTTGGGTGCTCTAATTGTAGTTGTGGTTTTGTTTCTACCTCTTAGAAAAAGTTTATATTTGACCTTGATAAGGTTGGATGATGGGAGAGAATCCAATAAATACCTTCTGGATGGGTAACTTACCTGTGGATCAACACTTTTGGGTTTTGTAGTCATTGTGGATGGCAGAGGAGAGTGATTTAGAATTCACTGAGAGTACTGTGTCTTGATTTATTGTATAGCATACTAAATATGATAATTAAGGCTCTCTTCCTTGGTTTTTATAAATACAATTTTTAAGTGAGAACAGATATTTTTTTAAAAAAAGAAAAGCCCAGGTCAGTTCTAGCTCAGAGCACTGGGGTGAAGGGGAGAGGGAATATCCTAGTGAACCCTTTGACAAACTGTGGACTTAGAATACANGAATGTATAGGTACCAAATTTGTGATATTTTCACTGAAATTCAGATTGCATTAAACATCATTAGTGCTTGGCTGAGGAAATTCAAATAGTCTTTATTTTGAAGAGCTGAACTCTATGGATTTGTCACATTTATTAGACTTTTTCTTTTTATTCAATATATTTGACATTAGATATCCAGAGGTTTATCAGATCTTCTCATGCCCTTCTCTCCTTAAAGCATCTGTTACAGATCTCTCAATAATTACAGATACAGTATGTACTGAATGTTATCTTATTTAGGAGATACACCTTTGCTGATGCTTCTCAGATGAAGCTGATTAGCTAACTTGAGTGTGAAGAATAATACGGGTAAATTAACTTAAAAAATTACTTGAATTTGTCTTTGAAATTTAGTGTAGCTTTATTTTTGAATTAGTGTATATATAACTGTTAGTAAAAATATGGGGGTTTGAAAATGATAAAAAAAGACTCTGGAACAAAGGTACTTTAAAATCATTACATCTTCTTTCTTGGGGTTGCCTGATTTTCAAGCCAAACCTTGGTGTCAATATTTAAAGCTGGTTCTTGTTCTTTGCTGGATCCCAGAGCAGGATAAAGCCAATGTTTTCTGGTTGCATCTCAGGTTGTAAAATATATAAAAGTATTTTAATGTTTTGGTATTACTTTGGAAAGGAATAAAACTCCTGTCTTTAATTTATTGCTTTGGAGCATCCAAATAAGTGAACTCAGGAGCAGTTACTTTCTGGACCTTTGTCTTTAGAAAGCAAAAAAAATTCCCTAAACCTCCCTTTGCCTTGCTCTCCTTCAAGACCCCCCCCCCTTTTCCCTGTCTTCCCCCCCTCCAAATTAGCAGTTAAACCACAAAGCTGATCAGTAAAACTTATTTTATTGAGCATTAGAAGGAGCAGAAGTTATTAGCCGATTATACCTATATCAGTTTTTATAAATATGGAAATGTAGATAGTGGTATAACTACTGTATAGTTACTCTTTTATGAGACTGAATGGTATTTAAGCAGATCATTTTCTCACTAGACTCAGCTTTCTTCGAGTATCAGTTCATTCTTTCAGACGTAAGAACTTCAAGAAACCATAAAATCTGTGTAAATTAATAAAACTGTGAACCTGATGCAAGTATATAATGCTTCTATAAAACTTTTATAGTAAATTGGTTAGACTTATTGAATCCACTCAGCACAGATGCTGATGGAAGCCTTGCTTTGGTTGCTAATGTATTTGATAACTAAGGTGTATGTATGAGGAAAGAACTCAAACAATGTAACTCACATTCTGTTTGTGGCATTAAATATTAATTACAGTATATTAGTGAAAGCATGAGACTGTAATTTTTGTGAAATTCTTGAAATTAAGAGTAGCTGAACAAAAGCTGTATTTTCCATGAAAGAGGGGAAAAAAGGACTGTTTTAAATAACCAGATGAAAAAAAAAAAAAGAATCTTTGACAACTGTTTGGAATAAGTTACTTTTTTTTTTTCTGTCTTCTGTTTCACATGACTGGTGCTTTGGAAAAAATCAAGAAATTAGAATGTAGCCTTACCAGCATCATATGTAATATGCATGTAAGCTAAGTTCACACCTGAGTTCAAAAAAGGTATAAAAATTCTAATAAAAATGAATATCTACTTTCAAGGCACATAATTGTCCCACATCATATTTGCCATGGTAGCTTGCACTAAGAGACTACTTTAAAAAAACCCAAAAATCTCTAACACTTTGTGTTCAGTATGTTTGAAAATTAAATTGAGCTGTTGAAAACAACAGCATACACGTATGGCTAAACTGTGAAAATGTGAAAGGAAAGGTTATGATTCAGAGGGAAACTGGCTCTTTCATACCAATTTTTTATTAGAATATGAAGTACAGGAACTTGCTCCAGGTATTCCCCTTGAACTTGATTGAAACCACAGGCAGCTCTCTAACACTAGGAGCTGTGGTGTGTTGCCATGTATCATACACCTCTTCTTGTTATTCCTAAATTGCTTGCTTATACCTTGTGATGGGTCCTTCAGTTTCTCATAAATTAATAAGGCATCTGTGAATATTTGCAAGCACATTTTAGAGCTCTGAATCTGTTCCAATACAGAGACAGTAGAAAAAAAAAAAGTGGGAAAGCAGATAAAGCAAAATTTCTTTTCCTTAGAAAGCTCTTCCAGCATGAAGCAAAATATTATTAATCTAGACTGCCTGCTACTTTCATTTACCATGTAGCTGCTCATGGGATTACAGGCACAAAGGTTTCATAAATTTCAAATGAAATATGAACATTTGTTGTCAAAATACTGTTAAGCTATAAAAGCTCTGCTAGTAGTCATCCTGCTCTTTTATTGTAACATTTATATCCATGGGCGTTAGTGTGTTCTTGGGTCTGAAGGGGAATTTTTTTTTTCCTTTTTATTTTTTTTTCGCATGATTTTCATTCAGGTGACAGATAACAAGGCAGGGGATTGGAAAAGACATACTTCTCCTTATTTTTCAGACTATGGCAGATCCTTTCTGTAATTATGTGGCATTGCAAGGACCTTATCTAAGTAAGCATAGCACCTTAGATGCAATTTAGCATCTAGATAGCTTGGAGAGGCAGGCATAAAGCTTTTTTTTTTTCCCCAAAAGGAAAGTGTAGCAATGTGGCTGTCCTGGCTGCTTTTTTTTTCTTTCTTTGTGTAGCATTCAGCCTAGTGGTGCTGTTTGCCATAGCACTTGTACAGGCACCAGAGAAATAAAAGATGGAAAGATAGAGGACAGTTGTATCTCTTTGCTGCTTAACATATGGGTGTTTGGCTTTTACCTATGTGAGCAAAACCTGTCCAACTTAATAGTCAATGGGATTATTTATGGGAATAATACTGTGCATAAATTGTGGTGTTTGGCTGTATGTGAAATTACAGGAAGCTCTTTCAATGTAAAGATACTTACAGAAATGTTATATGAGCCTGTTTATAAATCCAAATACAGAAGTCTGCTTTTAGCTATCCAAATTAGAAATTTTTGTTCATAATGTAGCATTAAAAATAGGCTAAAGGATTCCAATTCTACTTTAATAACACATACCACTTACAATGCTATAGTCAATACAGTTTGCTTGGAATTTCTATTAGAAGATATGTATAGAGTGCTAAAATAGTCATTCATTCTTTGTCAAAGGTATGAGGAGGGTTTCTATACTGTGAAAAACGATTATGACATGTTAAAACTGTGTAATAGTAAGCAGACACTTTTCAGTGCTGATGGGTGAATTCTGGAAATGCTCTATTTATTTTCCCTCTATTGACTAGTTGCATTCAGGCAAGACTGCCAGTGCATTGACTTGGAAAACAACTGAGACTGAACAATTTCAAACCATTGACATTATACTGCTTCATTTGTGAACTGCATTGCTTCTGCATGCACCACTTCCTTTTTTATGGAGTGCTCGCATGTTTAGGAAGCTTTCAGAAAAGGAGAGATGTAAGCTGGCTTAGAAAGAAAGCTGTCCATTTTATCAATTTTATGTTTCTGAGACCACCACATAAAAAAAGACTGGCCATTTGAAAAATAAGACCATGTAGCAATGCATAGGGCTGCTCTGCATGCATTCTGATGCGCTGCTTTAAATAAGAGAGAAAAGGAAATGTTTATGGGTTTAAAATTTCCCCACTGAGAATATTTTCAGCTCTTGAAACAATATAATTTCCAGCTGCTACATTTTTTCGAAGTGTTTTGTATCACTAGTTTACAGAAAAAGAAATGAGAAATTAATTTGCCTGAGTTTTAATTTGTGTCTGTGACTGTCAGTCTCCATCATGCTTGCTCCAGCTTCTTTGTTACCAATTCACATCACTTCTTTCTAGCATCACTTCTGCTATACTGGTGGTGGCTTTGTCTGAGAAAAGGCTGTTATTGTAGGGAGGACCAGCATTCACTTCCATTGAGATCTGCAATAGGACTACTCACTGGGAACTCTGAATCCCCCTGTAATGAGCAGGATGTCAGGACTGTCCCCTGCACAAAAAGAGGAAGCCAGGATGTGAGCAGTCCTTGTTACAGCTCTGCCAGGAGCTTAATCCCTTGTGTGACTGTGTATAGACTCATCATGCATTAGTCAGAGTGACCAGTCTCTAAGTGACATTACCTGATGTTTATTCATAACTATTCCCACAACTGATCTGTTAATTAAGCAAGAAAAAGGGGGGAAAAACCCTTCTACTGAGGATATACCTTAGGGAACCTATGGCCTCTGAGATGTTGACTGAGGCTTACCCTTCCCTAGCTGAGTGAAGAGAGGCAAAGCATCCAATCACTTACAAAAAAGGACAGAAAAATACTGCTCCTTCTTTCTTCAGACAAAGACAAGGTAAAGTCAGGCCAGCATCCTGCTCCTCCTGCAGCAGCTAAAATCCCATGTCTCTGTGCCTGTCCTGTGCCCACAGTGTTCCCTGCTTCTCTCAGTGTTTTGTTGTAGGTGTGGATGCTTGTAATTCTGGAAATAATTCTACTTAGGTTGTTCAGTGGGATGAAAAGGAGCACTTCACTCTTCACTCCAGGACTTGAAGGGTCTGCTCTGCTGCAGACCTGTCCTACAGGCTGGGTCACAGCTCATTGTTCACCAGTGTTCATTCATATGTCATTGAAGACATTGGCTTTTCGCAGCCTGTAGTTGTGGCTTTCTGTCAAGAAGCTCTCAGAAGTTGTATCGACTGCATTTCACAGGCAGCCTTTGATGCCTTGCCAGCCATCAGATGTTGGATCTTTTTTTCTGAATTGTTGACATAACCCACCTCAGGAGTAACTTGGGTCGATGCACTGAGAAAGCCACCGGAGAAACTTTCTGCTTTCACAAATAAAATTTTATTGAACTTTCACTGTAGATACTAAAATAACAATTTCATGGTGTTCCATGGGTGAAACACAGACTTGGCAAAAGTGGGTGTCGTTCTGCTACTGTTGGGATCTAAGTATGAGTTGTTATTGATCCTGAAGGAATTTTCCTGGTGGACAAGGCACTACTGGTTATTTACATCTGTGCTTCTTCTGCCTCAACCCCTCCCTTGAAGGTGTAGTGTATAAGGATTAATTTTAGAGTGAGACTTGTTCTTTTCAGCATTTTATTAAGAAAAAGAAATGAAGAATCTCACTGCTGCCATTGAGAAAATACATTATCTCTGAATAATGTGCTGGAGACTAAAACTCTTACCAAATAGCTCTTGTTGGGGTAGGATTTTTTAATGAGATACATGATGGCAGGACTAAGAGTAATGGAAGTATACTGTAAGAGGGGAGGCTTAGGCTGGAGATAAGAAAGAACTTGTTTACTGTGAGGGTGGTGAGACACTAGAAGAGGTTGCCCAGAGAGGTTGTAGATGCCACCTCAATCCCTGAAGGTGTTTAAGGCCAGGCTGGATGAGACATTGAGCAACCTGGTCTAGTGGGAGGTGTCCATGACTATGGCAGGGGGGTTGGAACTAGATGATCTTTAAGGTCCCTTCCAACCCAAACCATTCTATGATACTGCCCAGATTTATTTCAGTGCTTCCATATATTTATATTCTGGAAGCCTCCCTTGTGAACTTCTCAAACGCTTTGTAATGACTTAAGAAACAAAGGCCATTAGAGAAAGAAAGGGCAGGCATGAACTGAAAAACAAATAATGTCTTAAAATATGTGGAGGTGGGCCATAATGGTGATTGGTTCACTGGGATGCTCTTTTGAAATATGAAGATAAACGGTGCCTTTGACCTCTTCCGGAGTTACGTAATTATTTGGGAAGGTTTATCTCTGTGTCGTTTCACAGTTTTCTCCTGTTAGTGCCACTCTCTTACTTCACATTAGAAAAAAAAAAAAAAAGAAGCAAGCAAGAAAAAGCCCTCTCTGGCTGGTTATCTGAATGTGGAATCCGCTACTGAAAAGACCCTGGCCCTCCTGTTAACACAGTACTTTTATCCGGTAATCACAGCCTGCGGGAGACAAAATAACAATTCAACTGGAAAACGAGATTAACTCATTTAAGTTGGGCAGTGATCACAGAGAGAAACACGTTGGTGTTATCTGTCTGAAGGAAAGCACACAGATTGGAGGGCCATTCCGGTTCAGAGGGCCCATGTAGCAGGCCCAGCTTGTTGAAAGTAATTGGGCCCTGTCAGAGTATGCCTTTGTGAGATATGGATATTACAATGGAATTCTATTAATCTCTGACAAATCCCCTCTCATCTGATCGAGGCAGTTTACCTCTGCTCTTCATTACAACTCGCTCCTCACTTTTATGTGCGTCCTGGTGGGTGCTGAGCCCCCCTGGCTGTGGCACAGGTGAAAGCCACTGTTGCCCCTTTCTTGAGCCTTTTAATCTGCAGAGTTGAAATGACTGCTGTGCTGCTACTTACTGACCTGGTCACATTTTGTATGACGTGTTTTGTTTAGGCTTTTTTCAGTAAAAAACACAGACTTCTATTTTTTTCTGCTTAGATATTTGAAATACTTTTGTTTCCTTGTGGTATCAGTGGTACAGAGACATTGAGTTCACCTCTTCTACACTTTCTGTGTTTGCTTCTTCATCTGAGTTATGAAACGATACAGAAATACTAAAACTCTTCTAAATACATTTATGTTTTAAGTCTGTTTGCATTCAAGTCTTCTGATGTCAGAACAGAAAACACTGTCAGGAAATGAGGATGTTGCGGAGCATTTGCCATTTTTCATCATTGTTTGATGAGCTACCAGCACCCTGTGGCTTCATCATTTAATCTTCTGAATTACTCTGTAATAGCAGGAAATACAAGACATGGAGCAGAAAATGCAGGTTAAATGCATCAAGTTAGAATGATAGAATCATAGAACAGTTTGGGCTAACAGGGACCTCAAAGATTATCCAGTTCCAACCCCCCTGCCATAGGCAGGGACACCTCCCACTAGACCAGGTTGCTCAATGCCTCATCCAGTCTGGCCTTAAACACCTCCAGAGAGGGATCATGCTAATTATTAACTCAGAGTTTTTTTTGTTAACAAGTTGAACTGTGTGCTTACCACTGAAAGAAGTGAAATACACACAAGCATATAGAGGAATGACTGAAAATATTGGAACTGCTTTTAGCATTTGATGTCCTGCCATTAGATATGGCAGGAAAATACTAGTTTTGTAAATACAAGCATAAAAAGATTTCTGGTGGGTTATATTTCCTGCAGTGTTAGGCAGTGCTGCTTCTAATATACGTTCAAAAATTTATTAGTCGTTTTTCATGCTAATAATACCCATCTGCTTTCACCAAAAGGTACAGCTCAGTAGAACCACACTGATTTCTGATCCCTTTGCTGAAATGGAGTGAGAAAGATTTAAAAAGCCAAATGCATCCATCTCATATAGTTTTAAAATATAACCTTTACAATTTGCCTAGGTCTCCTTCATGGAGTTGTACACGCATTTAACAATAGAGAGGAAGAGACAGCACAAAAGCATTGAAATAAGTTAGATGGAGTTCAGTGTTAATAGTTGAAATACCAGTTAGCAAAGAGTATAACATTTTAGTTTCTGTCTTGTACTAATACCATCTTTCAAAATTCTACTCATTCATTCACCCCAGTTGAGTAATTATTTTTGATAACTGGGGAAGTATTGCCAGGCTGTTATTTGGTTTGGGCTTTTTGTTATCATCAATTGTTGTGGCAAATGTGAGTAGATCTTCTACCTTAGACACTAAATTTTCCTCATGATCTGGGGTAATACTGAATCTCAAAGACTTTAAGTCATCATGTGTACATTGAATTAAGCAGCAGAAACCTTAAAGATACCTCTGAAGTTTGGGGAGTAAGCATGAAATAAAACACCAGGTTCTACTTTTCCAATAAAGCTAATTGGGGTGAACACAAGGAAATCGAGCAGAGCTCAAATGTCTCAAGACTTTCTTTCCAAAAATATGTGGTCTCTGGCACAAGGGCAAAGGGTGACATTTAATACAGTCCAAAATGATGGCTATTCCATCTGGGCCTGAAGGATCATGAGGCTTTTAAAGGCATAAAAGGAAGAAATGAGCATAGTTTTCATGGAAAATGCTAGAGAGAAGGCTGTATGAGGCTGTTCCTCCTTGCTGTGGGAATACACTCAAGAATCACATGATGGCCCTTGACCATCTCTGCCATGAAAAACGAAACCAGAGAAAATTATCATCAGATTTAAAAATAAATATCAGAAATAAAAATATGGGGCTGGCATTCTAATAACATGGTCTGTGTTAATTGTCATTTCTAGCAAGTACATCATTAGACGTGCTTGGCTTTCTAGAAATCCTGCCAATAGTGCAATTTTTTCATATATAACTTCTTTGAAAATCCACATGACCTTTATAAGCACAGTTTCCAGTCCACTGTCCCTTCATGTAGCATCCAGCACAATGGTTTGGTACAGAACAGTTCTTCAAATTTGACCATCGTAGATGATTTGACTATTTTAATGGATATTAGTAAGTCAAAAATACAGCGATAGAATCTTATGAATTTTAGTTTAAAAGCTGAGGAGAAATTGCATCCTTGTAGTACTTTAGCAAAAGGAGTTTTCACATCTGTTAATGTGATTATTTGTATAATGTACTTCCATTGTAGTTGTTATAATCTTTCATGTAACATAGTTACGTATTTGTTGGCAATAGACATACTTTAAAAATTACAATCAGCACCTATGAAAAAGAAAAAAAAATAAATGCACATATTTAGAGGCTATCTAAATACATTTTGAGCCAATATTTTATCCTTTTTTGTTAGTAAGTACATCAATCAAATATGTATGGGTTTGTTTTTTTTTTACATTGCCCCTTAGTTGCTCTTAATTTTGTTCATTTTAAGCACGTTTTCACTAAAGTGTTCTACTTCAAGCTATTCTCAATTCAATTTGAAGTGAAAGGTTTCTGAGTTTGAGTAATTTACATATAAAAGCTTTACTGTACAATTTATAAAATGACTATTTTCAGAAAACAACCATTTCTATTTAAAAACATTGTTATTCCATAAGCTGAGTTGCTTTCCCCACTGTCTTCTGCTTTTCCTAACAGTGTTTGTTCTTAATTTTAAATGGTTAGTGCCTGAAAGTGTGTAACTTCCCCCTTTTCTCTCTTACTACACTGAAGTGACTAGAGTCCTCCTGTGATTTGTGATGAAAGGAGATTAAAAATCTGTTTCTTTTGTCAAGGCAGGAGTGACATGCATACAATTCTTGTGAGATTCTCCTCTTTTGTTTTATTTAAATAAGTGATAATTGTTGATGGCGATTTTGAACTAAAAGTCATTGCACTCTCCATTGAATTTTAATATGAGTCTTTGCATTTTATTGTTATCTGTAAATCCCTAGCAACCAGTTTCTGAGCCTCTGAATAGTCTTATCATTTCTTGTTCTAGAGGAATATAAGAACATATGTAATATTTGAAATAACATGCTTATGAAGAAAGGTGGCTGAGGCTGGTTACCATTGGGCCTTGGATCAAGCTGAGATCTTACCATAAAAATGTGAGGTTTAATGGTATTCAACAGTGATGCCCTGCTAGAAATCTCTGCCTTGTAATTGTTCATTTTAACTCGGGAATTAGCATATAAAATTTCACTCACTGCATTACCAACCAGTTTGTAATGGTTTGCTCTTCAATTGCAGTAATTAATTCCTTTTGAGGACTATAAACATCTATTTTAAAAATCCATAAAGTGACTCGAGATTTAATATCCTGTTCTTAGAAAACACTAAGAGCAAGCTCTCATTTCTTGCACTTTTCCTTGAGCAATAAGCAAATAGCAAATAATGTTTGCTGACAAATGTGAAGTTTTATACTTTGCAAAGTTGTGCTTATCACCACTAAATTTATGCATAATCTTATGCAAAATTGTAGATGAAGGTTACTCGTGCTTGGATAGCATTCAGTGTGTTCAAATGCCATTTAGACTGGGATAACTGGAGTGAGGTACCACAAAGGGCAGTTGCTGTAAATGTTCTGTGGATCACACACAGCTGCAAAAATTCCTTAAATATGAAGATATTTAAATCTCAAAGGACTTTAATAGGATGTGCACATATAATTATGAGTCTTAGAGTGGTTTATTTATTTGTTTTGTAGAATTAACTGTGCATAAGATGTTTCCCTTAAAGAAGGAGCAACACTTTCCTGTGTTAAAATCTCTTTACATGCAGGTTTTCTTATAAAGTTGAAATTGCCTTTGCATGCTTTTAATCTGTTCAGTTACAGAGTTATTTATTGATATCCTTACCTCTAGTTTTAAGGAGGGCAGTGGTGTTTGTTATCAGGAGAAGTGTGGTGAGAAGTGGATACAGATGATATCTCAACATTCTGCAATTTGTATTGTTGTTTCCGAGCACACCAGCTATTCCTTCCTGTCTGATGATAACCCTCTGCCCCAAAGAATCACAAACTTTCTGCTCTCTGTAATCCTATTGTCTTAGTTGCTGAAACAGCATCTATATATTTTATTTTTTCTGAGATACTCTAGCAGAGTAACAGAGGGCCTCATTAAGGGCAGCTGTTATCTTAGTTCATATTTTATTCTGATTTTTAAGAGTGCTTCAACAGAAGGGATTGAATAAGAAAAGAACAGACCATCTTTTTTTTTACTGCTCATCTGTACCAATTGCTCCCAGTGTCAGAAGTGCCCCACAATTCCTGCTTTGCAAAGCTTTGCATTATGGTTGGTGCAGCAGTGTTTGGCAGTGATTCACAACCCATTCCAAATATCATTTCACAGCAGATCCTAATGTAGCCTGAAGATAAAAAAAACATTGTAAACAGGGCTAGATCGCTTTTGTGCTGATAAATATTTCCTTAACAGTTCTATGCAGATGCTGTGCTTGCTTTATTTAAATACAGTTGTATCTGTGATGCCATAAAACAGACGTTGAGATATTGGCAAACTATGGAAGAAAGAGCAAAAACTTGGAAGTTTTGGTGGGATTAAGTGTCCTGGGAGGCATTTTGCTTCTCTGAGCCTAGCTGAAGTTTGATGATGCATGACTGGGTCTTGGGTTACTCTGGACTTGAGAGTCTCTGGAAGATATTTATGTTATTTTTATCATGATGCATGTGTCCTACTGGGATATTACTAGGCTAAACCCTTGAATTTTCTGCCAGAGACATTCTCAGAGTAAGAAAGCCTTTTAATATTGTATTGCTGCAAAAATGGTGTTCTGCCTTATTATCCCTGGAAGGATTCTGCTGTTTTTGCAGAATGATTGGTGGATTGGGTGTTAATGTGAATAGTACTGTAAATACTCCAACGGTGTGCACTGCAATGCAGGTGACTGAAATAAACCCAAGTGTTTGGAAGCTGTGGGGAGAACCAAGCTTTAACTGCATTTTGGGCCACAGGGTTTCTCTCTCAGAAGTACAATTTTGATGTGCCTCTGGGGCTGGCAGAAGTTTAGGCCACTTGGAGGAACTGATGGGTACATCTATATTTGGAACTCATAAGCTGCCACATTGCAGAGTGACTTAGCCTAAATACAGAGTTTGTTGAGCTTTGGGTGTTGGTTTTTTTCCTCTCTCTCCCCCCATAACAGAAAAAAGAAAGTTTTTACATCTAATTGAAGGGCGGTGGGAGGGAGTGAAATGGAGGGAAGAGAAACAGATGACTATTTATAGCGATACAGAGATAAGTGAGTCATCTTTATTTTAGTGCCAGTTTAACAAAATGTTTGTATTGTCTGGTATTATTGGTAACGAGTCTCTTTTTAATGAAACCCTCTTGATTGGGAATGTTATAAGCCTCAGGAGTACACTCTCTTATCTGGCAGTTAATACTGCAGCTAATATTTTACTGTCAACATTAATTAGAGATTGGGAGGGTAACTGGCACAGTGATCTGGTGCCCTCCTGTTCTCTGGGATAACAGATTAGAGCTCTAAACAACATAAGGGCAAAATGTCCCCTTCCCAGGGCCAACTCAAATACCTTAGATAGAAGCTGAGAGAGGAAGGAACTTCGGCAAAACTTTTGTGTGTGGAGTGCAGACTTTCTTTGTTCAGCCCAGAGAGGAGAAGGGTCAGGGGGAAATTCATAGTAGCTTATCAATACCTGAAGGGGGCTACAGAAAAGCTGGTGTAGGACTTTTTGAAAGGATATATGATGACAGGACTAGGAATAAGGGATGTAAAATGGAAGAGGGGAGATACAGGCTGGAGATAAGAAATTCTTTTACAGTGAGGGTGGTGAGACACTGGAACAGGTTGCCCAGAGAGGCTGTGGAAGTCCCCTCTCTGGAAGTGCCTGGATCAAGCATTGAGCAACCTGATCTAGTGGGAGGTGTCTCTACCTATGGCAGGGAGGTTGGAACTAGATGATCTTTAAGGCCCCTTCCAACCCAAACTATTCTATGATTCTCCAGCAGTGTGGGCTGTCCTCTATCTGGTTGGCTTTTGCAAAAATGGTAATTTAAAATTTTGCCTGTAGAAAGAAAATTTTACTAATTCTATAGGATTTGCTTTCTTGTTTCCTATGTACTGTTTCAACTAAGGCCTCTTTTCTTGTGTGTATTTCTAGGAGGAATGCCAAAATGCATCAAAATGCTCTCTGCTATGACTTGTCAGAAACAGCAGTGACCAGGGTAGCATTGCCAAGGGCTCCTCCTTGGTGTGTCCTGGGAATAAAAAGTAGGGGGAGGAAAATGAAATGCTGAGTAGGTCTTTCTTAGCCTTGGGAACTCTTAGGGGAGCGTACAGGACATCACTGGAGGTACTGGGAGGCAAACAATCTGTAGTTTGGACTAATTGGTGCTTCCTTCCTAACACTAAGAAACATAATCATATGTTGTTCCCACATTTGCTGCCAGTATAATGGTGAATTGAACAATCGGTTTTTCTTTGCATCTGTCTTTTTCCTTATTTGTAGGAGGAGATAGAAATATTGAACTCTTTTTTAAAGCAAATGTGCATTAAAACCTCCCTAATTCTAAGCAGAGATTTTGATAAGGAAAATCTTGCCTGTTTTCATTCTTTTTAATTAGCATGCTTGTCAAATTCCCTCTTTAGTAAGTAAAAAGATACATTTGTACTCCAAAATCATTGCTTGTAGTAGAGAGGTTTCAGAAGGTGCAGTTAGTCTTATTACTCTCTCTGGGGTCTAATTGTGCCTATTGGTTTCTAATCTACAGAATAATAGTTAATAATAATTTCACTTCTCCATTGTAGAGAAGTAGGGCTACAACTGCTTTTGATGTTCCCCACCACCTTCCAAACCCAATTTTGTAAATTTTAACTAAAAGGATGAGGTCATAAATCCTAGCTTGAGCAGGCTAAGTTACTTAATGGAGAAACTGCTTGTTTGAATCATGTGCAGGACAGGAGGACCTGGAGTTGAAACTATCCAAGACCAGGAAACACTTATGTTAATGTATAGCTTGTTATATGTGCCTTTTTAATTCTGGAGGGTACATTTGAAAATAAACTCTTTTCTAGAGCTATGAGTATGGACAAGACCATCCAGGGAGAGTTTCTTTTAAAATGTTGCTGGTTCTTTTATTTCTTTAGTATGCCTTGCTTTGTATCATCATCCCCTTGACATAAAGGGCTGCTGATCCTTTCTCACCAGTATGATGGCTATTTGTGAATGCACATGATGTTTCTCTTCCCTGCTGCTATCAGTTGGGTTATCTTGTTTCTGTCAAACTGTATTCATTACAAGTCACAAACTGTAGAAGAGCTCACATGAGGGCTTCTGAATTTAGAGAAAACTAAATAAAATCTAACATCTTTTTTTTCCCCTTGGTTTCCTTTGAACTCAAGATATCTTAATCTTTATTTACCGGATGTTTAATGTAATTGAGTTGCTTGTCACAGACTTAATATGAACTAATAAAACTAATAACACATCTAAAGTCTTCATCTGTTCTCAGCAGATATCCTGCAATAGGAATAACTTCGCTTCAGAAGAGCAGTGCATATATTCAGCATGTTTAAAAAATGATTAATCATGGTTATGAACAAATTAATTATGGGTACACAAAGACTCAAGGAAGAGCTGAGCACAGAGAGTCTCAAAAAATCTAGTCACACAACTGGTAAAAAAGGGCAGGAGGGAGAGGATTGTGCTAAATATGCAGATAGCATCTTCGATATAATCTAAATGTACATTCTAGCTCACTTTCTGAAAAGCTATGAGCTTTCTTCATGGAAGAACATATTTAGGATCTAGGTACTCTCCTAACCCGTCTCCACTGGGATGGAATTGGGCAAAATTTCTGTATAGTTAATCTAGGAGGAGTCTTTGTTTCAAGAACTTTGTTTCAAGATCTTTGATAAGTCCTCTGCTTGGTCAGGAATTTATACATTTTACATGCATAACCCCCCATTTTTTAAAGTTTTCCCTTGTCCTTGAAGAGAGAAACCTGAAGAACTTCAGGTCTCCATGCTTAGAAGTCCTCATAAAACAGTTACCAAAGAGATCAGTAGGAATGGAGAGTGCTGTCCTCAAGATCATTCAACTTCTAAGTTCTGTGGCATTGACAAGAAATACTTGGAGATGGAAGCTCAGTGTCTGCTGCCTACAAACAGCTCTGCTAATTATTCTTGCACGGCACTAACTAGGCAGAATCACCTTTTCTAAGGTCACCTTTGGTTGTACTTGGTGTGAAAATTGATTTAAAGTATAGAAAGGTGAAGCCATTATTATCACCTGTAGTAAATTTTAATTCAGTTACCCAAATAAACATTGAAGCGTGTACGTTAATGCTTAAACTCTCTGACCATCTATTACGTGTACTTTATAGTTGACATGAGAAATATTTTCCACTGCCAGCTACTAAGAAAGAAAATTAGGAAAATAATTGCTGTTGTTAGGCTATTTTGGGCTTTGTTTTCCTGTTGCTAGAAAAGTAGAAAGAATATATTCACTGTTTTAAATGCATCCCAGTCATTTACCTACCTCCAACCAAGAAACAGTTAAAAGAGTGTTCTTGCATCCCTTCTTTTGGAACAAAGAAAAGACTGACAATAATTTATGAAGATAGTACTGTGGATAACAGCTAAAACTATTTGCGTAGGATTTGGCTTATGAACCATCGTAAGTCTGTGCATGGAAAAAAAAATGAAAAAGATAATTCTGGGGCTTGGGAGGATGGTGTGGCTTTCTGTATTTCTGTTGTTGTTCAGTACATTATTTATAAAAGCAAGTCATTGAGAGATTAATGGGGGTGGACTCAAGACTCCCCAGTGGCTGCTGTGGAGTCCAACATACAGATGTGGCAAATTCTGGGTCCTGCTTGTGTAGACCTTTCAAGGGGAAGTTATTTATATCATCATCTTGCAAGTGCTTTGATGGGGGTTTTAAAAATCATATCAAGTTGTGGGACAGATTTATATTTGATTCAGACTAAATATATTTGGGCTTAGTCAGTCTCCCTACACTGAGAGAGACCTGGAAAACAAAACCAAGCTGCAGATAGTGGTGATGATTCAGTCCGTGGGATTGCTCTGACCGGGGCACTTGGAAAGGGATGCTCAGGAGCATGAGGTTTGGGAGGCAACAGGAGATATCAAGGCTTTAAATATCTGCTGGGAAATGGGCTATGCTCTTGTTGGTGTTAATTTATAGCTGAGTTTTAGTTTAGGAAGTTGAATTTTTGTAATAGGTAGTTTTTGAGTTTGGGTAATTGTGCTAAGAGTTTGCCTCCTCTAGCCTGTGCCACAAGTATTTCAGCAAGAAATTTCCCCAGTGCTGTTCAAACTGAGAGTACTTTGGACCAGTGAGAGTTTTCCATATCTGAGAGAGAAATGAGTATAAAAAAAGTAAAGAAACACACATTGTCATGGAATTCTGTGAGTTTAGAACCTAATTATATCGCTATTGAATCCAATAACAAGAATTCCTATTGATTTTAAAAGGAGTATGATTTGACAACATTTCATCTCCCCAGCCTGCACTATCTGTTGTATGATGATCTCTTTTAAAACCTATTCATTTGTTTCAAGCTTTATTGGAGGACAGAATGCTTACAGCTGGCAGAAATGGAGGAATAAATAAGCTGTTTTATTTATAACACAATTCAAATAAAAGAGTAAACCAAAGCATCGTGAATTAATTCGGATTAATAATAGCAAATTAATTCAGATTAATAATAGCAAATTAATTCAGATTAATAATAGCAAAAAAAGCTATTATTAAGAAATTACAAGATTTTTTGCCTTCATACTCTAACTGGCTCTTTTTGTACCTTTGACATTCCTAGGTTTAAGGTCCTTTTGCAGGGCAAAACATGAAAACTTAGGGAGTTCACATGAAAATCTTATTTGCCATTTTGTGTGTTGAAGCTGGGCTTCACAGGGGTGTTACAGTTTGCGTAGGTTTTGCTTGTATTTAGCATGTAGCTTTTAAAAGCCCTTCATGGCTGGAGAGTTTTTATTGTAAACATAAAACATTAATTTCAACATTAAAAATTTTACAGCTGCTTTTTAGTACATAAATTTTCACAGACACTCCAAGACAGTAATTTTTGTTTTAATATTTGCTTTTTCCCAACTGCTCCGAAGTTGCATGCAGAGGAGAATGGAATACTGATAAAATACTTCATGCTTAGATCTTTGAGCTGTAAAAGCAACGTTCTTAACACAAGGGACAATTCCCATTAAGTAAGGGATAAATATTAGTGCTGCCAAAAAAAGCAAACATTCCCACAGTTGGGATTCTGGGGGGAACAGGGGAAGTGGTTGGGTTTTCTCCCTTAAAAAGTTTTTCAGCAAAAGAAAACCATAAAAAATAAAAGAGGAAAAAGAAAAGAGATTTGATCTGCTCATAGACTGGAGCAGCATCAGTGTGATATGTCCTTCACAAGGCCTTTGGAAAAGCTCTTTCCAAGGCCCAAGACGAGGAACAAAGGAATACAGAGATATTACAAAGCAGTGTTAATGATGGGAGTTTTGAGGCAGTAAAGAAAAGCAGCATCTCTCAGGCTGCTCAGTTCTACCAGGAGATAGCTGGTTTATGTACTTCCCTCTCAGCCACCTAAACTGGGGGGGCTTTGGTGCTTCATCACTGTAAGGTTCATTTGGTGGTGTTTCCCCTAATTGGTTTGTAGTGGACCATTAGACCATAAGAAAGAAATTCTTTACAGTGAGAGTGGTGAAGCACTGGAGCAGGTTGCCCAGAGAGGTTGTGGATGCTCTT
>VZTY01016811.1:0-25860 GCA_013400935.1 Turnix velox | reverse complement strand
TAACACAAGGGACAATTCCCATTAAGTAAGGGATAAATATTAGTGCTGCCAAAAAAAGCAAACATTCCCACAGTTGGGATTCTGGGGGGAACAGGGGAAGTGGTTGGGTTTTCTCCCTTAAAAAGTTTTTCAGCAAAAGGAAACCATAAAAAATAAAAGAGGAAAAAGAAAAGAGATTTGATCTGCTCATAGACTGGAGCAGCATCAGTGTGATATGTCCTTCACAAGGCCTTTGGAAAAGCTCTTTCCAAGGCCCAAGACGAGGAACAAAGGAATACAGAGATATTACAAAGCAGTGTTAATGATGGGAGTTTTGAGGCAGTAAAGAAAAGCAGCATCTCTCAGGCTGCTCAGTTCTACCAGGAGATAGCTGGTTTATGTACTTCCCTCTCAGCCACCTAAACTGGGGGGGCNATGATCTTTAAGGTCCCTTCCAACCCAAGCTATTCTATGATTAGGTCAGAAAAGAGCCCCATTCAAAGAAAAGCACTGCAGCCCCCAGTAACTCTCATCAACTGTTTTTTATTAATCTGCCTGAATTGGCTTGGCTCCTTTTCTCTAGCAGTTAAGAGAAGGGACTGAGTTTTCCTGGAGTACTTGTCATGTTTACTTGAGCAGGACCTTTTGACTTGCAGGCAACCAGCAAGCTCCTCCCTGCTGGGGGCTAGGTCTCTCTTGGTCAAATTTGTGGTCTATGTTCAAGTGTCCTTCTGCTACCAATGTCAAGAGCTTATCTTTGTAGTTTGTGGAAGCTGAATGTTTTTTGGCCTCATAAACTTTGGTGCTCTTTAACTGTGCAGTGGATTTTTATCAGCTGATACACAATGAGAAACCTGAGGTCCCAGGGAGCAGTGCCCTTGTGTGGCAAAACAAAGCACAGGGTTGACTCTCTTCTACCCATTAATCTGTTACTTTGCTTGTAGTTTGGATTTCAGTTCTCTTTTACAGACAATAATTTGAAAAGTTTCAGAGCCTAGTGGTAACCTTTGTCTGTGTCAGTAGTTACTGGGCAGCCTGGTGTAGTGGGAGGTGTCCCTGCCTATGGCAAGGGGGGTTGGAACTCGATGATCTTTAAGGTCCCTTCCAACCCAAACTATTCTATGATTCTATGATTAAGATGCAAGAGGCAGGCAATGATCTGATGTTTTGGTACAAACCTGTAATATCACAACAGATTCCTATCTCCAGTTATCCTGCCGAAAGAGTGCCTGACTTCTCAGTTATCTTTCCTCAATAAATCAAAGAATGAATGAATAGATAGATAAATCCTTTGGTAGAAAACAAAGGCACAAAGAGAAGAAAGTAATAAAGTAAAATTAAGTAAGTAGTGGAAATACTCAGCAGTATTTGCTATAGTACATATTAAACACAGTGATTTTTGGCCTGCTTATTGCTCTAAGATACTTTGCGTGGTCCCAATTTCATGGACTCTGGGGCTGTCAGTTTGAAATACAAAGTAAGAGATATATATATAAATCTCCATATAGCTGTATTGACCTGAAGAATGTTCAGCCCCAAAAGCTTCATGGGTGGCTTTTTTGCTCATAAAGCATCTTTGGAGTTTTTTTTTTTTAATGGATATTTCAATATTCTTTTGTATTGCCTCTATGGTTAGGCTCAGACCTTGTAATTCTTGGCATTTAGATTTCATAAGTGTGTCCTTTGTTTATTTTACATTTAGGCAAATACCATACCATTCTCTTACCTCTATAGTATTTCTCTTGCACTTGTATTATTACACATAACAAATGGAAATAGAGTTATGTTAAATTTCATCCAGCTGAACAGTAAGGCAGATATGTGAAAGAAAAATTGCTCAGTGTTTTCCATTCTTGAACTCCTTCCAGCATACTCTGTGGTGTGGGATTAATTCATTTATTTGAGCTGTGTTCAGTTACTTTGTAAGAGATAAGCATTTTAAAACTGAAGTTGCTTTTATTACACTGACATCTTAGTGAGGTGCTCAGTTTTACAGAGTTCTGGTAGATCTGTTGTAAAAATGAAATAGTAAATCTTAATGCACTGCACTGAATTTATTACACTTTATGTTAATATCCAGGAAAAAATAATTTAGATTACTTTCAGTGTTTTACATATTTACTGGGTGAAAAACCAAGCTTACAGTGTCTGCCACAAAAATCTTATGGATGATTTTTGCCTTCTAGTTCATCATTAGAAGGCTGCAGGTCAGAAATTCTTTACAGTGAGGGTGGTGAAACACTGGAACAGGTTGCCCAGAGAGGTTGTGGATGCCCCCTCTCTGGAGGTGTTCAAGACTAGGCTGGACAGGGCACTGGGCAGCCTGATCTAGTGGGAGGTGTCCCTGCCTATGGCAGGGGAGTTGGAACTCGATGATCTTTAAGGTCCCTTTCAACCCAAACTATTCTATGATTCTATGAATTCTAGTTTCTGTTTCTAAATAACTAGTTCTAATGGAAGAACGTAGAACTGTGTTAATTAAGAAGATCTTTGTGTGAGGTTTGTGTATACCTTATGTCTTATGAGGAGCTTATGTCTTTGGTTTTCTGTTTTCTCCAAAAGAAAGTATTTTGATCTAAGTAATGATTTATTATTCCTGGTGGCATGAGGAAAGACAGTGAAGATTTCTGCAGTTGCTTGCTGTGTTTGACCAGTTTTTCTCAGTTGTATTCAAGAAGTGATAACTTCTTTGGTCTGATAAGCAACGAAGACATCAACATGATAAACAGACAAAAAATGGCCTTTCAGGAAAATAATTCCAGAGCTCCTTGCTAGGGACTGGCAAACTGGAGAGCTCAGGTGTGATCTTCATACAGCAAACATACAGACCATCATGAACATCTCAGATAACAGGAATGATGTTAAATCATTTCCAGTCAAAGAAGGAATTGAAATTGTTTACCCACAACAATAAAGTGTAATAATGGTTTCTTAAAGATTTCTAGTATCATCTGTTTGCACAGTATTTATGGGGGAAACCCAAACCCATTTTATTTCTTTCTTTAAATCTTGCTGCTTGCATTTACATATAACTTACAGGCTTCAGGAGTGACTTTAAAATTTATAATGGTTTGCAAGTATTTCTTGCTGGTTTTCTTTTTTTTAATTGTCTTTTTGTTTGTTTGAAAGAAATTACAGAGGTATGAGCAGAGTTGAAGTTTGCAGATGTAACAGAATAATTTATCCTGGCAAGGTAGGAAGGACAGACAAGGGAAGAGAAACAAAAACAAAAGACAAAGATTGAATATAAATTCTATTACTTAAGCATAGCAAGTAATTTATATCTGGATTCAGTTCTACAGTTCTAATGAGAATAGTGTTGAAAACTTACACATGGGAAAATATTTTCTCTAGTTAAGACTAAAATTTTAGTTCCAAGATAAACCTAATTTTGACCCTAGTTTTCTGTGAAAAATCTATTTTCTCCATTATATTTACGTTAGAGAAATGTGTCCAGCAGAGTCTGCCCAAATTTTACGCATATAAGTCAGTCAGTTTTGATATGTGGGATTTTTATTTTTTTTCTTAAATGATTGTATATTCATTGAGCTCATAAAGATTCTATTATTCTGTTAAATATTTGTTTCTGTTAACTCTGAACTTTCTGCATTCTAGTGATTATTTCTTAGAAGTCAGTTAATTTGTCAGTTATCACTGAATTCCCATGCTCCAAATACAGTGGTGTGGTTTTTGAAAAAAAAAAAAAAAAACACAAACCTACATTGAAGTGGAAACCCAAGTGAAGTTTTTGCACTTTCTCCTCCTTTTTTTTTCCTCTCTTTCTGGGCACTAGAACACTTTTATGTGGGCTTTACTGACCACTTTGAAGCAAACTTGGCTCCCAACAAATCCCGTATGTGTTGCTCCTTGATTTAACAGGAGAGTTCACTAAAGAGTGGGGGAAAGTATTTTTCCCCACTCTGCAGCCTGATGACTCAAATACATCCATGTTTCATGTTTTATCATGTTACATAAATAATCTTATCTGTGCCTGCAGTATTTCTGTTAGCTACATCATTGCTGAATTTTGTAACAATATGCCCTTTGCAGTAAAATGTCACCAAAAAGTTATATACTGTAATCATTTTCATCTGTTTCATAAAGACAGACGATTTTCAAGATTCATGTTCATTTCATCATTGAAATCCGAGTCTTCCTACATTAATTTATAATGAAACCTCATGCTCCCTTCTACATTGATCACTAATTTTCTGTCTTCTTGATATGTGTTAAAATAAACTATAGATATAAAGGGCACGTTATATGGCTGACACTGTTGAGTTAAATAGAACATACTCCTCTAACTCATTCTTGCTGTCTGCCCTGGCCTTTGTTCCACACTGAAAGTCCTCAAAACCCAATTGCAAAAGGTGGGCTGCATTTGCCACAGGGATGGTTTGGTGTGTTTCTTCATTTCCTTCTCCAGATAATGCATGAAACAGGAGTTTCTAAAGGCTGACTTGCAGCCCACAGAGCATTTAAGTGCATCTGAAGAAAGATATTTTTTTTTAAATATAAAAATATTCCACTGTAGCTGAATATTGTTATGTGGCCTCCAAATTAAAATCAATGTTTAAGGAAAAAAAAAAGGTACAGTGCAGTTAAGAACATAACAAGAAAACCAGTGGAAGGATGTGAATGGAGGTGTACCTTGTTTGTTATCCAACCTGACAACAGTGAGTACCAGCTGCATTTACAAACTGAAAAGGTCCATCAGAGACTCATGGGGAGATAATCTGTCCTGGAGCACTGGCTTGCATCTCTAATATAGTTAGAGACTGATTTAAGTCATGAAACAAGATGTTCAGTGTATTTCCAATTGTTTTCCTTAACAGTGCAAAAGCTATTGAAGCTGACTGCTGCAGTACAGTGTTACTGGGAAAATGTCACATTTCTCATCTTCCCAAATGCTGGGTGACATTTCCTGCTCAGAGGCAGGCTAGAGGAGATATTCCTCATGTACTTGGGATAGAAGCCATTTACATTTGAATGTGGCCTAGTGCAAATAGCAATGGGGAAGAAGGTGAAGCTTCGGAGGTCTGCTTCTAAATTAATTTTCCCTAATGACATTTCATGGCAGGAAACACAGAATTGCCTGTTGAAATGATACATTATTTGGATAAAATTTGGATAAAATTCAGTGATCTGTGTTATATAGCTTAAATTTACTAAGTTTGATGCTCATTTTCACTCTCATAATCTAGTTAGGAGGCTTTTTACTTCCCATGAGTTCTGCATCCACTTTAGTTCACAGCACCTGTTGTTTTTTTAAAAGATGTAAGTAATGGATGAAGGAAAAGGGTGAAGCAAAGCAAACCAGAAAAGTTATCTCTGACCTCTTGGTGACTTCACTGATGTAAATAAGTTGCTGGGAATTTATGTCATTGCAAGTGAGAACAGAGCATCCTCCCTGGGGTGTGGAGAAGGAGCTTGGTGACTTGTTCTTGGACTCCAGCAAGCAGAGACTGGAGAGGAACAGCCAGTGCATTGATGAAAATGCACGAGTGGGACAATGAAAGTGATAAGTAAATATGCAGGTTATTGTTCTGATAGGAGTGGTAAAAGTATTTTGCTAAGTTTCAAAGCTGAGAAGATCTTTTTTTTCTAAGCCTTAAGCCCATGGGGTTTGAAATAAAGAATCTCAGGAGCTCTCAAGGATGGTGATTAATGACCTAATTAAAGAGACATTGTTAGTGTACTCCTCCATTGCATTCCTGCCACCATCCAATGGAGAAGATGCTCTGAAATTAGGATAGGATGCTTCCTTTTTATTAACAACACATCAATACAAATAAGCACAACTTGAGAAGGGCAAAATACTTTGCAAAAATGTTTTGTGGCACCCAAATCCCTTCACTCAAGAACCTGTTGTGAGTTCTGCATCAAGGGAGTGGGAAAGACTTGGTTTCCCAGCTGAGACTGAGAACAGGGATTTTACAAATCCCTTGGGAGCAATAAAAGGTACTCATTGAGAAAGGCAATGTTGTATTACTGATGTCTGCTTGTCTCTGTAGAACAGCTACTTTCTCCTGCCTTGGCTGCCTTTGTTCACCATTAATAAAACCTGCACACACATTATGAAGAAAATAGGGTGGGAAAAATTCTGTGTGTTTGTGTGGGACTCCTTTTGCCCCAGAAGTTGAATCTCCTCACAGAATCCCATCTTGAAATACATCTCTCGTCTTCATATTCTCACAGCTTTGAATATGTAAACAGGGAAACTCTTTTGACCTATATAAACTAGGAATTATATTTCAAAGATTTTCAAATAGTATCTCAAGCTGCCATCCATCTGCCCTTATTAATGAGTGAACAGCCCAGAAATGATTTTAACTTCTGAGTATTTGAATAGATTGCTAAGCAGTTAAGATTACTTCCCATGCAGAGTACGGTGGCTTATTTTCCATGTGGTAATAAATGAAGGTGATTTAATCATAATCAGTAAATGACCTGAAAAATTTCATTTTGGACTGAAGCTTTTTTAACCTACTGAAATGTAAAAGTACGTATAAAGTAGGTAAACCTTTCTTCCTCATTTAAGACTGTCTGAATGAGTGAATGTCTGTCTGAATGACTGTCTCACTGACTGTCTGTCAGTGAGAGTGGTGAAATACTGGAACAGGTTGCCCAGGGAGGTTGTGGATGCCCCATCTCTGGAGGTGTTCAAGACTAGGCTGGACAAGGCACTGGGCAGCCTGGTCTAGTGGGAGGTGTCCCTGCCTATGGCAGGGGGGTTGGAACTCGATGATCTTTAAGGTCCCTTCCAACCCAAACTATTCTATGATTCTATGAATGGGCTGAAATCTTCCTTGTGTCTTGCTTTACAGCTCTATTGACATCTTAGTTCTAATACAGCTTTAAAATAAGGGGTTTTCTTAATGTAAACACCAAAAAAACCTCAGAAGTAGAAGTGTATACACACTTCTTAATCTGATGATCCCAGAGCTGATACCCTGGGGGCACACTTGAGGGAGCAAAAATCAAGGGAAACCTCTGATTTGTTCTGTGACATGAACAAGCTTGTTCCAGGCTTTACCATTGCCTGTGCAGAATGAAACAAGATGAGAGTGTGAGGAAGAAGGACATGTAGTGTGGCAGTAGCTGGTCTCAGAGCTGAGTGGTTGTAACTGTCCACTTAATTTAATTTGGAATTTCTTCCAGTGGTGAAATGCCCAGAGAAGGCCACACAGGTATCATAACCTGCCATCAACTAGCAGCATAAAAATTGTCAAATTCTGTCCCAGTTAACAGTTTGGGTGGTAAAGAGAGGATTTTTCTTTGCCCTTGTGCAATGCCAGCCATATGCAACTTGAGTGCTGTAGGATGCAGGTTTCCTATCTGTGAAGACATTTACTTTCTTTAGGTTAGTGACTTTAGGGTCTCTAATGGAGAGATGAAACTGGGCAGTGAACTCCAAATATTTGCTGTCCACCTCTCCCAGTGTATTTGAGCTTTATTTCTCAGCATTTCTGATAGTGCAGTTCTCTTTCTGCCCCTGCTGGCTGTAGAATATGCATTCAAATAAAGATGGGCTGTGTCTGAACTGTGAGTGCTACTCATAAAAGTTCTGAGTTGTTAAATTAATTGTTCTTGTTTTTTCTGGTCCTCTGGAGCTCTCAGTCAGCCCAGCCCAAAATGTGTAGTTATTTTAATAAAACATGATTGCAGCTTTTCAGCCTTTTGACTAACACAGAGTGTTGTGTCAGCTTAGCAGTTGATGCATCTCCTGTCTGAAAAATAAATCATTCATAGGGAATTGTTTCTGATTTTAATGGGTCTTTTGCATTGTTTTATTTTGGTGGAATCTTCCTATGCAGCTAAGTAATTTTATCACCTGGTTTCTCTTAGTCAAGGTTTCTTAACTAATATGATATTTAATGAATTCTAAGTCAGAGCTGCCTATGCAGACACTCTTATTGTTGTTCTTATCAATAACTTGTGGAAGTAAGATGATGTGCAGAGTTTTTCATTCCCTCTGTCTTCTGTTCATGCTCCATATGGTAACATTTAAGAGTGTTTCTCAGGCAAAGACTGTAGTTGCTCACCAGTCTGGTCCCTTCAGGTGCTGGTCTCCATCTGTGAATTAATTCACTTCCATCATTCTTACCACTGATACTGGAAACAGCTGTTGCCTTTCCCTTGGTGGCACACAGGTCAGGAGATGACCTTAATGAATGAACAGGCAAGAACGTCTATCTACCAGCCTGTCTGTCTGTCCCCCTTCATTGTGTAAAAGCACCAGGGTATGAACTTTACTCCTGAGAGAAGGTAGAGATTTTGGAGTTTTTTTCCCCATTGTAATGCTTTTAGTACAAATAATGAATGATCACCACCAGTGGAAAGTTGATCATGTTTGTGAATATAAGCTAGAGCAGTTGTGATAACAATTACATTAAAAGTCTCCTGTCCAGCTGTCACGTTGGAATTTTTTTTTTTCTGAACAGATGTTATCCAAGTGTGAATTAAGTTATTTTTATTAACTAGAGAAAAGTTTAAAACAATCTTAAGTGTGTCTCTTCTCTTCGTAGTAGGTGAAAAATATTATTGGATGGACTATATTCTTTCATTGCTGCCCTACAAATTCTAAGGTCAAATATTGAATTTATCACTCTTCTTACTTGGGGAAAAAGTGCTGTGAAATGGAAATTGTGACTGTTTAAGGATCTGATCCTTGTGTTCTATGGCAAAAGAGGTTCATTTGTAACCTACTCTCCTTGCCACAAGGAAGCTGTGCTCCTGATTTCTTGACACATGCTGCAATATTCAGCAGCATGTCAGAATCCAAACTTAGTTTGTGCCTGGAAAATGTTTGGGTGTTCTTGCTCAGTAAAATTATCTGAAACCACCTGACCTGAGAAAAAGTCTCAGAGACAGGCTGTAGAGACAGGAAGGGGTATTGTTAATGATCATCTGAATGAGACATTGCTTGCTTTTCACTGCTTTTGGTGCATTGTGTCAGAAATATTAATGGATAAGTAGTAGAATGAAAGGGCATTCACCATCCAAAAGTACTCTCATAGTGTCAGTCATTCCTCTTCCATTTAAGCATTTAATCTGTTCTAAAATCAGTTGGACTTTAATGAGTTATTCTACAGCACTGAATTTCAATGTAGGAAATTCAAAATCCAAAAATTGAATGCTAAAATTGCACAATTTCAGCTTGGAAATCAGATTAAAATTATATATATATGGGGAAAAGTTTGTCACTATGCTACAGTTTCCATTACTTGAACCATTAAGATTAAAATTTGTGTATGAAACGAAGTAAAACTGCCTCCCATTAGCAAAAATAAAAATTGTGAATTTTATTTAGGAGTTAGCTAAGATTTAGTGTGAATGACTGTAACTAATTACCCCTTCTGAAATATAGATAATTAATAAGCTTTTTGACATATTTTAAAAACTAAGCTGAAAGTAATGTGCATTAAAATAGTATAGATTTCTCTCTTTCTTCATTGCTGTCTTTTTCCTTTTCCATTTAGTCCAGGCAAACAGCACACATCACTGACTGCAGGAGTGTTTTTTAGATAGACTAATTGAAATTTAGATGCTTTGAGATGTAGATTGTGATCCATAAAAAAAGGTAAATTCTAGGTTTTGTTGATTCATGAATTGTAATCTTGTTTTATGCCTTAAAGGAGCTGAGTTTACTTACCTGAGCTCTAGGCAAATAATCTAAGGGCAGAGAGCAGCAGAAAATCGAGCAGCAGAACTGCTGGTTGGTGTGGAACTGAAAAAAATGAATCAAAAGATAAATTACGATTAAGATGCAATATTGTGTTATATCCTTGTTCTGTAAGATTTATTACATAATGTGATTTTTCTCATCTTAAAGCAACACGATTGCTTGCTGGATTATATGTACAATTAAAATAAGGTTGATATCCCTTTTGCAGCTCTGCAGCTGCACTGGCACTGTAAGTTAATCTTTAAATTTATATAGATTTAGAGATATATATTTAAATTTCTATACCTCTTAGGGGTAAATAAATATATTAAAATAAGCTATGGGTTGTATAGTGCAGTATAACAATGATAAATGATGTTGTGTGTAATTTTTCTACTATTAACATAAAGTAATATAAACTGAAGGACACTAGTCTATTGAGAGAGTTAGTAGCTAATGTTCCATATCAGATGTGGACAATGTCAGGACTGAATACAGATTAGGCAGTGTCCTTTTCTCCCCAGGGGAATTAAACTTAGAGACACCACTGGCTGCCAATGGTTTTACTGCATTTTGTTGGTGCCTGTGGTGCCTTTCTTGGTCTATTAATTCAGAAGCTGTAAATGACAATGTGAGCAAAAAAGCTTTTCCAGTGGGATGCATTTCATTTATGTATTCTTGTATCTACAATACCTTTTTCAATTTGTTTTGTCTCAATAACTGTTTAAAAAATGTGGTGGATTTTCTGTGCTTTTGCATGAACCTTAGCAGGGTATTTCTTTTTTGTAGTGTGTTTATTACTTTATTATTATTTAGAGAAGGCAAAATGATGTATTAGGGAGACTTAGAATTACCTGGGAACTTCAAGTATTGGAGTGGATTTTACCCTACTCCTTCATTTTCATGATTTTATTTTAAGAATATGCTTTAGTATAATGAAACAGATATACTCCAGAAATATGGTGCATTCTTGTGTGTGTATGTAACTACAAAATACCTGGTTAAAACTTTATTATAATCAGTAAATTTTAGGAGCTTTCTTGTATGTTCTTTGGTGACCACATTTTTAAATGTCTTTCTAATCAGTTCTGAGGTTTTTCTAATTGAAAACCATTTATTTTCTGAGAATATGAACTATAACAGACTAATACAATGGGCTGTCAGTGGCTGTGGTGCAGGAGCAGAACAGCAATTCCTAAAATCAGGAATATTGGAAATACATTTGGAAATGGGTGTTGTGGTGCCACAACTGCAAGGTAATCAGATGTCACATTAATTACCCAGAAAGCATAATGAAGAAATCAGTAAAGTCTGCACAAATGAATTTTTAAAATTTTAAAACATAGAACCACTAAAACTGTCTATGCAGCATATTTGTCAAAAGTACTCTTTTATGACACCACGTTTCATTTTGCTTAGGAAAAAAAAAGTGTAGAAGTGTGATGTTGTTACCATTTCATGGTTACCAGGGGAATACTATCTTACTTGTTTTACATCCCTCCTACTCCCCAAATTCTAAATTCTTGTGAAGCAGAAGCCCAGGTTTCTTCTATTGACGTGCACATTGTTATTCTTCAGGTGGTCTTTAGTATGATACGTTTGTCGTGGTTCATAAATTTTATTGTTGCACTAAAAACAGGGTTAAAATATCCTCAATGCAATTATAAAAATGTATTAAAACTGAGAAGGATAAAAATATGGCACAAGATGAGCTTTTAATGATTGTATAAGTGTTCACTGTTCCATGGAAAAAGAAAAAGGAGATTTTTGACACAGGCATAATAGTGAAATGCAAGTACAGGGCCAAATTTTTGGCTCTTAGAATTGTGTGGGTTTTCAGTGTAGAAAGTGTTTTAATTTCCTCTTGAAAGGCTAGAGGTGTTAAGGCTTTGAGGAAAAGACAAATTCCTGCTGCCCTTGGGTTTGTAATGTTCTCAGGATACATTCCTCCTCACTGGATGAGGGGCTAGAAGTCCTCTGGAATGCTTGTTGATGGGAACTAAATGTGAACTAGGCTGCACAGTCCAAATTAGCATCCATGGGAAGGTACAGAAGCTTGCCACAAAAATTATTTGCTATCCTGTGCTTTACTTTGTCTGCTGAAGGTGTGTCTGAAGTCCTGCTGAAAATACTTAATGTGAGTGGAAGAAAAACTGAAAATAGTGACATAAAAAATTGAAATACTTGGTCTGACCTGACTAGGACAATTTTGGAAGGTTTTATGTGATGACAGAATTGCAAAGGAGTTCTCCCCTTGCTAATACATGGTGGGAGAGACTCTCCTATTATATGTGGTGACATACACAACTCTGTAGTACATTATTCATTCCAGGCCCTTTCTGGAAAGGTCTTATGTCCTATATAAAACAGGCTATTATGTGATGCATATGCAAAAGAGGATGGATGTGACATTCCTCTCAAACTATACCAACCCTTTTATCTGGCATTACCAAATCATATCCTGCATTATTTTTGCCTGTATAGGAATTAGAACTTCTCATTTTAAGTACACCAAGTGTATGATTTCCTAAAAGAGGCTTTTTTGAAAAATTTAAGAGATTTAATGTGAATGCATAGATAAAATCTATTTGCATAGATTCAGCAGCATTTTTTCTTTCAATTAAGTTTTTGTTTCTCTTCTTACTGTGTTCTTGAGTACCTTTTCTCAACACTTCTCTCTATTCACTACCATTTATTCTATCTGCTTGTTCTCAGTGTAGCAGTATCTCTACAGTGAATGCTGTTACTGGTGATAGTGTGTTCTATTTCATTTGCATTTAAACATCAATTACCTGAATATGATTCTCTCCCGTAATACTGAATACAGAGGAGTTGAATATATTCCCAGTAAGTTACACTAAATCATGTGATTTTTCTACCCATCTGTTACTGACTCCCATCCCCTATCTTCCTTGTGCTTTTGTGCAATATTGAATGATATGATCCAAATTTTTCTTGTTGTTAATTTGTCTTAGAAGACTTTTCAGTCTTGTCATAGAATCATAGAATCATAGAATAGTTTGGGTTGGAAGGGACCTTAAAGATCATCGAGTTCCAACCCCCCTGCCATAGGCAGGGACACCTCCCACTAGACCAGGCTGCCCAGTGCCCTGTCCAGCCTAGTCTTGAACACCTCCAGAGAGGGGGCATCCACAACCTCTCTGGGCAACCTGTTCCAGTATTTCACCACCCTCACTGTAAAGAATTTCTTCCTTATGTCTAGTCTAAATCTATCCCCCTCTAATTTATATCCATTGTTTCTAGTCCTCCCATCCGATATTATGTTAAAAATTCCTTCCCCTGCCTTTCTGTAGGACCTCCCCTGCTTCTGGAGTGGATGATACATTGTCTGGGTGTTCAAGAACTTCACTTTGCCTTTTTTTTTCCTTTTTGAAAAGAATCTGTAATAGGGCACACCACTATTATATTCTGCTTTATGTGTGGGTACCGAGATAAATTGTGGATTGCTGGAAGGCTACTAAGGTTCAGGGTTATCCACCTTGCTCAGTGCATCAACCTAGACCTTAGAGGAAACCAGGGTGTGTTGCTCTGAATTTGAAATTCTTTCCATAAATGTAACTTGAGAGCAAAAATCAGGCCATGGTCTCTGATTTCTCCTGTGTACTTGATCATCTCTTCTCTTGCAAATTTCTTTCTCACAGCCATGTTGAAAGCAGGCAGTTTTAATACAAAAATTCTCCCTCCTGGGTTTCAAAGCCCTAATAAATAGCTTTATTGTTTGTTTTTGAAATAACAGAGCTGGTAGATCAGCTTACACCTGTAATTTTCAATCAAAGATTCAGTCAAGATGAAGCAATAGTATTTGCAATCTGTAGCAGAGCTGGATGGAAACAAAAATAAAATACAATTAAAATGTGAAGCAGAAAAACTAGGAATCTTACAAGTTATTTTGAGGTTAATGAAGTATATTCAAGTGTACACTTGAAGAGACAGACCTGCAGCAGCAGGTAAAGTCTGATGGTCACCGACCTTTGCTTTAGGGCTACAGAGGTGGGAGATAACCCTTTTTGTGCAGTCTATAAAATCAGTCACTGCAGACTCACAAAATTAGCATTGACTCTTTATCAGTCCTAAGCACTATTTAACCCCTGGTTTTCCCCTGATTTTAAGGTATTTAGCAAAGTGTTAATCACTTTTCTGGAGCGGGATTGAAAACTTCTAGTCCTAAGTGGCTGCCAAATAAATTTACTGCAACATTCTCCACTACCAATCTCACTGCACAGCTAATTGAGCTACATTACATTGATTTCTCTGTGTTTACCTGTGTTGTCAAGGCATTTACATAAGTAATAACACATCTTTGTTGAGGACTTAATGCAAAAGTGACAGAATTTGCAGCCCCTCCTCTATGTATTTTCTCCTGGCCGTGTTGCTCCCTCAATAATAAATTCCGAGGACTGACAGTGTCTAAGTCTGCTGCTCCTTTGCCCTCAATTTCAGTGAGATGGGCCATTGAAAACTCATTACAAGCTGTTTAGACTCTGACTTTGACTTTTGCTCAGCAGTGAACAAAATTAACAGCTCTTGGAGGTAGCAAAAAAGGCACCGAGCCAAAAATAATAAAAAAAAAAAGTTGAAATGATGAGAGAAGACATTCAGTATTGTCTCTATTAGTCATGCAAACAAGCTTAAGTCCAAAGTACATGTGTTCTCCACATGGTTGTAATCGTGTGGCCTTTGTGGCTTTCATCCTTTCTCCCACCTTTTAATCCAATGTAGAGAGGTTCACCTGCATGGTGAATTCCCACCCTGGCATTTGCTTGCATGACAAGCAGGAGGCTCTGAGGGGAGCAGAACTGCTTCATAAATTTAACTATCCTTTTCAAAATCCTGGGGTTTTTTTCTAATTTAGTGCTTGATAGTTTTTTATGTGATAATTTTAAAATGCTGTTTATAGCAAAAGTTACCTTGATAGGTAGATTAGTAAGGGGGGGAGAACACACATTCCTGTCTCTGTAAGTAAATTGTCAAAACTAAAATTGCTTTAAAAAACAAAGGTTTTTTGATACACAAACCAAACTATTTGTTTTTTTTATGATGATGAAAATCAAATTCCTCAAGGATGTCAATGATAAAAATATTTTATATATATATCTTTTTCTAAGAAAGTGATGGAGGATGATTTTGGTTAACAAGTACAGACTCCAGTGATAAACTGTACCTCTGAATCATGTAAATTGTTAAAAATTTATGTTGTGTTATTCTAATAGCTGTAATGTTTCTTCCTGTTCCCATTTATTGGGTTTTTTTGTTGTTGTTTTGTGGGGTGGGGTGGGTTTTTTTTTTTTGTTGATGTTCTTTTTTGAGAAATCATAAAAATAAATTGCCCTAAAACCTTTGGGAAAGGAATCTGTCAAACAGTTCCTGAAACAAAGTTCCCTACAGCTGGTGCATCTCCAATCTGTGCTGAGGAGCAGTTGAGAGAAAGGCATTATATATAGTAGAAAATAGTGAAAATTAATGGGTACTTTATGTACCAAGTTAAACTTCACTCCCATGCTACATTTGTTTTAAATGATGTTGCTTTCTATTCATACATTTCCAGGTGGTGTGACTGAAGTTAAACCTGGTCAAGCACTGGTTTTAGGGGCAAAGTCAGCTATTGGAGAGAGAGCTGGAATTTGAAACCTTCCAAACTTCCATGTTTGTGTTCTGATTCTTAAAGCACATAAAGTCTGACCTTCATATTAGATAAGGTTAAAAATAGAAAATAATATTTTTTCCTGCTTATCTGTCATTATTTTGTTCAGTTCAGTGTCTCACTGCTTTAACCAGTGATAAGTGCACATACTTGAATTCCAGTGTAATCACAACTCCATGCATCCATCATGACTGTACTGATGAGTATTTTTATGTTTTTTTCTTTTTGTTAAATAGTAGTGATTACTTAATCTTGTTGGCCCTTCAGAAATGTGTGCTGCATATTTGATCTTACTTCAAAACTGCAGCTTTTTGTTCTGAAAAGTTCCTACACTTGACCTTTGCACTAGACCTTATAAGAAAAAGTTGCAACTGAAAAAAAATAAGTACAGGATTTTGTGCAAGAGTTGTTGCAAAGTGAAATCTAAATAGTTCAAATATTATTTCAGCTTTATATGGTAGTATTTTTATCTATGATTATGCATCTTTTTCCTTAATTTACTTGCTTTCCCCAGTGAATTGCAAGGTGCCCACATCTGGTGAAGGTCAGGCAGGAAAGAGATTAGTAGCATCTTACACCATAATGTCAAAATACTTTAAAGTGTTTACAGTGCTCACTGACACACAGTGAATTTAAGACTGACAGACTGAAGAAGAAATAAAACCATTCTTATTCTTCTAAACCAGAACAGGGAGCCTTGGTGGCTTATGGTTGTTTTAAGGTCCATTAATCCTTGAATCATGAGGCCATGTCAAAAATGACAGCTTTAACATTCAGTCCCTGGGTTTATTTTAAATGTTTTTACTTCAGTATTGTTTCTAATTAGTAACAGGGTCTATCTGACCTGACTTAAATGTATCAAATACATAAGGGTGGGGATTCACATTCCTTCATAGGACACTTTAGAATTTTTGGCAGTGTGAATTGAATGGTGCCAACTCTTCACAGGGAAGAGCTGACTGTAACTGAGAGAAAATCAGATACTGAACTTTTTGCCTTTCTATTTAGGGATTTATTTGAGGAGTCAAGGTAGAGGGAGTATGGTTTTGAAGTGAGATGACAGAGCAATTATAGAAGTTTTCTACCAACTTTTTCATTTCAGGTCCATTGGTGATCCCCAAAATATAACTCCCTGAAAGATAACATCTTGAGAAGAGTTATATAAAAAAATACTTTGAAAACTAAAGCGTATCAACTAGTTTATAGAATATGGCAGATACATTTTTGTAATGTGAGCTGCATTCTGTTAGGAATGCTTTTGATAAACTTTAGCAAAAGAGCATGTTGCAACATCAGGATATACATTTCTGGAATCCTTCTCTTTGACCTATGATCAGAATCAACAAAGCAGTCTTAACAAAATTTTCAGGTTTATCTATTTATCATTGCTTCTTAAAAATATATTGAAAGAGGAGATACCTTTTGTATGGCAGAGTAAGCCTCTTTATCTCTTTCTGCTTCTAAACGGGGATTCATGGGACAGATACATAGCCTTAACCAGAAAATTTTCTTAAAATACTAACTTGAAAGCTCTAAACTGAGCAATGTGAAATTGTCAGGAACAGAACTAACATTTGACACCGAGTAGTTTATAGCTGTACTGAAAGATCTGGGGAAACCATTAAAAAATAAAAGGAAAGGAAGAAAAGACAAGGCACCCAGCCTCAGCAGGCTTGAAGGCATCATTTCTCAGTGTAACTTCAGCAATGTAGACTCCATTGGTAGAGAGAGGCAACTGACCTGAGACTCCCCCAGCAACATCCTGACAAACTGAGACATGCAAGCAGCCTGAATCAAAAATACTGCATTGTAATTCTGCATTTGGACACAGTAAGATCTTCTGTAAGGCTTAGACCTGTTGGGAATGTTGAGCAGATATGAGTTTGTAGATGCTTTCCGAATAGGGTGTAAATCTGGAGAGATACTGAAGGCACTTACTGTCCTCAGGAATGACATTTTATCTACTTCCAGTTCATAACAAGGCTGGTGTCTGCAATGTCCTTTCTCCCAGTGGTATTTTGTCTTCCCTCTTGCCATTCATGGCTGGCTGGAAAACTTTTTATGCCAACAGAATAACTCTATTCTAAAAATGGCAAAAATTACTGTTTGGGCTTTTTAAATCCTCTTTTTGGTTCCAAAATAAGCAATTCAGAAGGCCTTACCAACATCAGTGAGCCAGAGGTATTGCTAACTTTTTCTTATCTGGTGACATCCTTTGGTTTCTATATTTTGGCATGTGGAAAAACCATCTTGAAGGAACAGCTCAGATTCAAAGATGACAAACAATAGATTTTTCAGTCAGGGTGATTTCTCTGACCANGAAGTGAGATGACAGAGCAATTATGCAAGTTTTCTACCAACGTTTGGTAGACCTTACTGTCCTTACTTAGTGTGATTGAATTACGGATATTTAATTTCTATGTAGCCCTTATATCAATATAAGGAAATTTCCAGCTGGTATTTGGAATCTTTTTAATTAATGACATTTAGTTTTTCACTGTAGTCAGCACAGAAGCTGTGATTCGGGGTTGAGATACCCTGAATCTTCCTTGGGAAATAAAGATGTCAGTTCAAAAATGAGTTAAAGACAAAAGTGAAGAATAAATGCAGGCAGCTTGGGCAAGTCATGGTTTTAAAGGCTGAAATCCTTCTGGTGGTGAGATGAGAGCCAGTGTTGTATGTACTGAAGAGGTCTTGGTGTGTTCTGTGCTGTGTGGGGCTCACTCAGTTCAAGTACCTGCTTGCTGTGAGCGGGCCACTCGCCCCCATCCTTATTACTGTCTCTGCTATCTTTTTCTACCATTGAGGATGGCATAACATCTGTATCATGCTGATGTAAATGAGGCCATGGCACAGTTTTCATCAAATATCACATATATTGCAAGGTAAGGAAAGAAAAACATGGGACATAATTGGCATTTTTCTGCAGAGCAACTGTCAGAGCTTTACAACTTATTTTCAGCGAGTGGCACACGGTCCTTTTGTTTCTGGGAAGTGACAGTGCCTCGTAAAGGAGGACAGTCTAAAGCAGATTAGCTTTTCTAGCAGGAGTAATGCCATTATGACATTCTGTTGGACACTTTTCGTATCATGCAGGAAAACCTGAGTCCATTTTTTTTAAGATAAATTACAGCACGAGAACAATAAAAGACAAGTACTCTGTCATCTTGGCATAATGCTAGGGATTTGTGACTACCCATGCGTACTGCCTGCACTGTGCTGTACATTTACACGAGGAAGAAATATTACTGGTCTGTACTGTTGCCCCTTGTTCAGAATACCATAGTTAATGTAGTGTCCATTAAAGTGTCTTTATTTTCAGTGGCTTTATAACTCTGACAAAAAGTCAAAGTAAGCTATAATAGGATAGAGAGTTATTTTGCGGAGTGTAACTTTGAAAAATCTTTAAAATTAAATGTCACCTTAGAAAATACCCTGGTTTTTATCATCAGGATAAAACATTTATACAGATGTTAGTATGCATGTATTGTGGACTCTTCTACATCTATGTAAGCTCTTTGTTAATTGTGGGAGGAAAACATGATTGCTTTTCTTCATAAACCTTGAGTGCATTACACATTCTTTTTAACTTTCCACACTTACTTAGAAGCCAACTCTCTATTGTACTCCAGCCACTCCAAAGTTCCATCATCATTCCAGATAGGGATATCTTTATTCATTTTTAAAAATTTTTTCACTTTAAAGGATTACAGGAAAAGCTCTGCAGGCATTTTGGTATTTGTGCTTGGGAAACTGGTACAGCCTCTTGGCTGTTGAAATGTGGGGTTAATTTACTGACATCAAGTGTTCTGGCTTGGCTGGTATTACCAAGACCTCACAATCTTGCAGTGATATTGGTCCTAGACTGCAATTGGAATGGAACGTGGGGCATTTACTTTTTCCATCCCTGATTTTGCTGTAAAATCCCTGCTATTTTACATAATTTCCCCCAAGGCTTAAGTGGAAAGCAGGCTGTTTAGTTTTTTCCCATTCCCAGGGCTTCCATTCCTTCTTGTTTTGCCCTTTTTCCCTTGACTTTTAAGAAGGAGACACTCCTCCTGCTTTTGTCCCATTTTTCACCTCCAGGAGGTGGTAATTCTATTGCTCAAATGGATTCCTGCTGGTTGCCAACACAACCATGTAATTCTGAGGGGAGAAAAATGCCTTATCTGCAGTTTTGATTTAAAGCAATTTCTTGAAAACATAATAAAGTTTCTCACCAATGGCATTAAAGTTAATAATCCTTAATGTTGAAAAGTGGTGGTTAAAAGAAATGAATGAGCACTTGAAGGTTGCACTCCTATTTTAGCAGGTAGGGACTGACTTTGGGTTTGATCACAGCCGTGCTTGGTGCTAGCACTGTTTTTGGGCCTGTCTTGGCACATGATGGAATTGCATCCCATATGCTTAGGAGAAGGTGAAGGTGGTGGTTGGGAAACTCCTATCAGGATGTTAGGTCCCAGAAGGAGATAGGACTGAGAATGAGAGGAAGAAATCTCTGACCTCTCTCTCACCCTGCATTAATCAGCAGTGCAAAGCACAGGGAGCTGCAACTTCCCTGAAATACAGAAGCTTTCCCAACTCCTCCCAGCACAACCAGACACTTCTGGGCTTTGCTTATTATTCCCATTTAATTTTTTTCTTCTGCCTTTTGCATGAAAGATCTTATGACCTAGATTCAGTCACTAGAAAATACCTTTCTCTTTGTCCTTGTCTAAGGACCATTATTTTGTGCCTCAAAATGCCAGAGAGTCTCAATTTATTTAAAATGTGTGTTTTCTTTAGCTTTTGTTATTGTCCCTAATGTATTTTCTTTAAAAAGCCAAGTGCAACTGACTTCTTTTACTTTAAAGGTTTCTGTTATATGTTTCAAATTCCTGTTTAAATACCTTCTTCCTAAGCTATGTGAACTTAGGTCCTCTAAGCTCACACTTTTTAGTCCATGAATTAGCTTCTCTGCTTTTCCTAATACCTTTTCAAGTGCTATATTAATATCATTTTATAAGGTGGTGACACAATATTCTGGTTGGGCTTTGCTAGAGAATTAAATAATCCCAGTTGACCTTCACTGAACCTGCATTCCAGTTCTAGGCAAATGTGGGGATAAGCGTGTAAAGTAGATGTGCTGGCTATTCCTGGCTATCCCTGTTTCTCCCTCTCTATCTTTTTTTTTTTTAAGTTAGACAATGAGTTTACTATTATCACAAGGTCCTTTTGGAATTTCTTCCACTCTAAATCAATCAGATTTAGCTGATATTGGTTAACTTCAAACCACCATGTGGTACTTTACATGTGTCAACATTAATTTCATGTGTTATGTGTCAGAGGGGATAGGAGGAGGCCCAAACCACAGCTGCTGTGTTTGAATGTGATTGGGTTTGTTGCTGCTTTTTTAAGTTTTGCTTTTTTCATTTTAGTACCTCTGTGCTTGACTCTCCTTTCTAGTTGTGCCACATCAACAAGCCCAGCTGGTTTACAATTGCTTTTTTTTTGGCTGGATGAGATGCTGCAGAGGTCTGAAATGCAGCCTTTGTGGAAGCAGCACTTGCTAGGACCCTAAAAGCACTCTTTATTTCATGTGTAGGTGGGTGACTTCCCAATGTCCCACATTGGAGAGGCATGCTCTGGAGCTTCCACATCCAAAATCCTGGGGTGTCTGAGTGCCACCTTGTGTCATCTTGTCCTCACTCATACAAGGAGTTTTGGGCTTAGTGCTCACCATTTAATATTGCTTGATATTTATGGTCAAGGGAAAAGTACTTATTTTGGAGAAGACAATCAGTGCTATGTTTAAAGGCTGTGCACTTGCACTGACAACCTTGAACACTGCAGTGCTGTGAGCTGCCACTCATCTAAAGGGTGGGTTTGAATTCACAAGCTCCTTTGGGAGTGTGTCTGCAGGTGTGTGTATAGTTTTGGATGCACTCACTGGGACAGAAACATATCCCCACAAACCATTTCCCAGAAAAATTTATAGTGAAACAGTGCTCCATCACTTGGGACTTCAGTATTCTGATATTCTGAGAAAATGATGGTTTTGTTGATGAAGTGGTCGTTTTTGGCAACAGCCTCCAAAAACAGTTGGTGAGGCTGAGCTGGTTGAGCTCTTGTATCTCTTAAATTCTTTCCAGTTGCTGTCTGTGAGATTACTACTGCATTAATTCTCATGCAGGCTGTCTGTTAGGAGAATAGAGATTATTTTCAATGTTACGCATTAAGGTTTAAGTTGACAGATTTAACAGCTATTTATCTCTAGGGAAAGTGGTCTTTCTAACTTTTTGAGTTAGCAAATGCTCCCTGCTGATATCTATTGCTCTCTTACATGTGTGCCAGGCCCCCTGGAAGTAATTAGCAGCAGGATAAATACCTGGAAGATTATAAGGTTTACATTTTATTAAACATTTTTGAATTTCAATACCTTCCTTGTCATGAAAGCCCTTCTGATATTAAGCATACATCCTCTAATAATGACACAAATCATATTACTCTCAGCCATTTATCAGCATTCATACCATTTTCCCCCTGAAAAATTATTCTGTGATTTATTTTTAAAAGTAATAATCTGTAGGATGCAGCAGTACTTAAAACAGCAGAGATAAGATGAGGCAAAATTAATGAACAATTACTGTAAAAGCCTTTATTTAGTTCTTCCCTTTAATTTTTATTAAAATGTATTTATTTGTTGTAATCTGCTTTGCATAAAGTACATCTAATTAATCTGTAACTCAGTCTTCCAAGTGACATGGCTGTTGAGGAAGCAGATGGTCTGGTTTCTTCAGGCTAAGAATTACCACATTGGTCATCACAAACTGCTTTAGAAAAGAAATAGATATTTCTTTGAATTTACAGGTACCCACCCATGATATTCTTTCAGGTTTCTCTGTGGATCCTCCTTAGATTACCCAGTTTCCCTTCAGGTCTTGGTAACTGTAGGAGCCAGCTGGACTTACTGCAGATGTTTCTATGGACAATTACAAGTTAGTTGTTAGGTGCAGGAAGGAAGAAGAGTTTTTCCGTTGCACACAGTCATGTAAGAAAGAGAGCAAAGATTATTGTTTCTATTTGCATCATAATAGTTTGGGCAAAGCTGTAAGAATCCAGACAGTCTGCACTGAGAGTTTCTAAATTGCCTTGGGAAAAGAAAAGCAGCCTTCCACCTCTTGGGAATATTTTTAGCCATATCCTCATTTTCTTGATAGAGAACACTAAATGTGACACCACAGTCAGTCTTGTGGGACACAAGTAACTGACCTGTGTGATACACCTCCTGGAATCTCTTCAAACTCTGTAGCTTAAACACTACTTCCCAGGACTGCTTCCTGGGGTGGATAGAGTTCCCCTCAGACAATGTGTTGTTTCTGTTTAACAACTTCTTAATTTTATTTATTTATTAATTTTTTTTTTTTGTTTACTGACAAATAAATTTCTGTCAAAATGAAGTCACACTTTCTTCTCGTGGACATTTGTCTTCCCCTGCCTGAAATGTGGCTCAGTTTATTCAACAAGCCAGAAAACTGCATGCTATCTCAAGGATGTGCCTATTTGCTGTTCTCCCTGAGATCTGCCATATGCTTAGTTACATTGTCTTAGGAGAGAAAAAGTCTGCTGTTAATGACTGCATTAATGCTATCATATCGTTTTTATTGGGTGATTCCCTTCTGAGGAAGTGTGAGTGTATGTTATGTTTGGTCAGTGCATAATATTCTTGGTGGGGGGGAGGAAAATCTTCAGTCCATTATGAAAACAATATGTAGTTTCTAATTGAGAAATCACTGGTTTGGTGTTTCTGCTGCAGTCATTTTCTAGGGTTTCATAACAGCAACCTGAGTTCTGCATTTGCTTGATTTTCACAGTTGCAATACAGAAACCATGAGACTATTTGGTTAAATGCAGTATTAAAATTACTATTTTCAGATTAGTTTTGGTCATCAAACAGGAAACCACTTACAATGTGTTTGTATGATACTAACCACAGGGAAGATGCTGAAGCACTTTAATAGGAGAGTTTAATTTTGATGTAACATTCAAATTTGGCCTTTTCCCATGCAAATCCTGAATATATACACACAATTGCATATGTGTATACAATATTTTCAATAGGCAAATCCCTATTGAATACAATTTTGTTTTCTTCTTAAAATGTGCAAAGAATCCTGTCTCTCTAAAGTGGTTTTTCCACTGGTTTGCTGTAACTGTGCAGGATTTTGGTACCTTGTGTGCTTGAATCAGTGTTTATATCAGGCTGAGGGGAGGCTTCTTTTCAGCTGCCTTCAGGGGCAGATCTAAGGGGGATAAATAAGTAGAAAATTAGATCTTACAAAGGGCATCATTAACATTGCCATTTTCAAAATAGCAGCTGAGAAGTGTGAACAAAGCTGGGAGGGACAGTAAGCTTTTCACCCTGAAGGTTTTCCTGGGTTTAGTTTGTGACACCTATGCAGCACAAAATCAGAAAAATCTTTGATTAAAAACTAGTCTTTGCTGCATGGAATGTGTTAATATTTGTGATAGTTGTAAGCATGTTTTAGTAAAGCCTTTATGAACTACTGTGTGGAATAGGATCCCCCATTATGTCACTGATAAAAGTGAAACAATTGAGTATGACCTAAGGGTGGATTATTGCCACCAAGCAGTGTCACAGAATGTGGATTACAGTGAGTATAATTGCACAGCCTTTACTTTAAATTAAAATTGCAGTATGAAACTACATTATCTAAATTTGCTTACCAAAACATTTAGGAGCTGTTTGCAAAGTAGGACAGTCTTGAAGTAATGTAAAGAAATAGTGGGGGAGAGGGAAAGAAACAAGCCAACCTTTTCTTGCATGAATTATTATCTAGGAGAAACTAAAAGTTCTGGACTGAAGAATTCTGGCAAACTGCAACAAACTTTACACAGAAGCCAAATAAACATTCATTGTCTCACAATCTAAACACAATTATATGAAATTGCTGAAGTCTTAGGATTTATTCAGCATTTAGTGAAACTAAGGAAGCAAAGAAATTATATAAAAATGGTTTCTTTAGATTCTTTGCTTTTGTAAACATATAATTTTGTCTTAGTCTGGATAGAGGGGACAGCAGATTCAAAGCCTTGTAGCAGGCCAAGACTCTTTAATCTTATTTTTTCTTTATCTTTTTCTTGTGAGTTTATGATCTGTATGCCTTTCTAATATGCTCTGCTTCCCAAAAAGTGTTTGTACGTTTTAAAATCCAGTATCATCTTCAAATACCAAGTACTCCAAAACCGAAAAGCTACCAGAATTTCTGTCTCTTATTTTTACAAATTGGGAAATACATAAGACACAAAACAAAATAGATATGAACTTGGCTGAACTTGACTTGGATTTTGCCAATGAAAACTTGCAGAACACTGCCAACTTGGCTATTAAAAAGAGCCCTTGAGCCAGCACTAATTATGTCAACAAGTATTTTGTTCTCTGTCGTCACAGAGTCCTGTGTCTTTATGGGATGGGAGGATGGATTTCATGTATGGTGGGAGCCAAGCAGCTGCTTCGTTTACAGTTCCTCCATTTAAGGGTGTGCTAACCTTGCAACAACCTAGTGATATCATCATTTTTCACCTTATTCCTTTCTCATGGGGGATGTCTTCACAATAAGCCCGAGGTGAAAAGGTTTCCTGGGCAGGCAGACAGCCTGCATGACAAATGTGCTGAGGCGTCACAGAAAATTTTAACCTGCCCTACCTAGCCACAGTCACTTTTTGCACCTTAGGAGCTGAGTGATAAATGTTGTGGGTTTTTCTTTTTTTTCAGAACCAGGGAGGGATGTAAGGGGAAAGACATAGAAAAAGAAAAAACAGGATATGCTACATATGATATTTTGTACTTCATAGATTAGCATACCTAGTTTCTTTTCTAACATACCTGACACTGCGCATCTCAATTTGGTGGCTGTGCAATAGGATGCTCTTTGTTTGAGAAAATCTGTGCAGTCTTCCTGTGTTAAACAGATTTGTCTTGTATTCACCTTGGTGACACTCAGGAGCTTTACAAAATATTTTTACTCCATATGTGTCATGTCCCAATAATTTAGAAATAATTTTTTATACAGAACTATTAATTCATGGTAATTTTGTGAAGATTCCCTCTCACCCCAGCATAATGCCTGTTTTTCCATAGGTGATTTCAGATTTCCTATTGCATGTTGCATTCTGTTCTCTCGTGTCCTAGACTAGAGTCAGGCTGTACAGCTGCTCATCTGTAAAACGCTTGACTTAAGAATGGTGATTTTAAAATATGATGAAATATTAACTTTGAGGGCAGTGTAGGCATAGCTACATCATTTCTACAGCTACTTTTAGCTACAAAATAAGTGAAAATGCAATCCAAGGGTTCATATAGCAATGTTCCGTAGTGAACTTGAGGATGACAATGTCTGTCTTGCCCTATTCCACAGTGGCAAAGGCCACCCAGAACTCCTCAGGTGAACTCTTTTTGCTGGTGGAAGGTATTTGTGTCTGTGCTATGAACATGGGAACCATCTCCTTGATGGGAAGAGTTGCCTTACCTTTATCCTGGGTTGCATCAAGA
>VZTY01016810.1:0-33351 GCA_013400935.1 Turnix velox | reverse complement strand
CTAGATGATCTTTAAGGTCCCTTCCAACCCAAACTGTTTTATGATTCTATACATGATGAATAGGTGAAGTCTATCATGGTAATTTTACAGTGAGGAAAAGAATGACCTTACTAGGTGGAAATGAGTGAAGTGTCATGCACTGAGTGGAACAGTGATAGATGTTAGTTTGGGTTGGAAGGGACCTTAAAGATCATCGAGTTCCAACCCCCCTGCCATAGGCAGGGACACCTCCCACTAGACCAGGCTGCCCAGTGCCCTGTCCAGCCTAGTCTTGAACACCTCCAGAGATGGGGCATCCACAACCTCTCTGGGCAACCTGTTCCAGTATTTCACCACCCTCACTGTAAAGAATTTATGTCTAGTCTAAATCTATCCCCCTCTAATTTATATCCATTGTTTCTAGTCTTCCCATCCGATATTATGTTAAAAATTCCTTCCCCTGATGTTTGCAGAATTTAGGGGTAGGATGCAATGGGATGGGGAGGGTGTTCTTCCTGGAGGAACTGTGATGCCAGCTTTTGAAGTAGTGCATTGTTGAATACGAGTTTATTTTTTGAAATGTTCAAATGAGGTTCTAGATGAGTACTGCAGGCAGAAGAATTGCTGGTGATGAGGTTCTGCTCCATTCTTCTCTGTACAGATCATACAGCGGCAGCTTGAACAAGTGGAAGAGAAGCAGAGGCAACTTGAGGAGAGAGGGGTTGCTGTGGAGAAGGCGCTTCGGGGAGAAGCAGGTATCCATCACAATGTGGTCTGCTTATTTTTTTATGATATTTTCTTACCTAGTGCTTGTGCAGTAGTCCATAGCTGCTTGGATTTTAGAGCAATTGGACTGCTATAACCTAGATGTAGAATCCAATGTGTATAATTCTCTCTTTTCTACTATCTTTTTGAGACCTTGTTTTTCCCATGTTTCTTCTAATTCTGAGACTTCCCTACCGGCAGAGACTTAGTTTGCTTGTCTTTGCCTGAGGCTTAAGAGGTACTTCTCCAACTTGCTGATGGCTGTTTCTGAATTTTACTGGATATTACAGCTAGAAAATTGCAGGAGTTTCCTAGCTGCAATTCACATAAAGCTGTCACTATAAAAGAACCCATGTTTTAAGGAATTAATTGTGAAAATTGCGTGTGCTTTCTCTGTTACACTAGATGATTGAGGTAGTGTCCTTACAAGGGACCATCACAGAACATCTTTCCTCACTGCACAGCCCAGCACACTGGCTACTTCTGACAAAGTTTTACAAAGCACACATGTACTGAAAGGTATCCATGTCAAGCTGTTAAAGGAATATTACGTGTACTTGAAATTAAATTAAATTAATATCATCTGGCAAAGCATGTGAGCGGAGGAGTACTGGGTCGAAATAAATAAAGATTTGGAAAAAAGAATCCTCGTTTGCAAGGAGTCGAATATCCAACAGGCAAATGCAGTGTGCATATACCACACAGGCCCAGGTTTATGGTCACAAGGATTGGAGATGAGGAATGGTAGTAATGAAAAAGGTATTTGGGAAATGTTTTAGCTTGTTGCTAGGATTGAAGAGTGACTACTATGCCAGTGAAGACAGAACTTGATCAAGCAGTGAAGGTTCACCAGATAAAAGGTCTGTTGTAACTTATCTAATCCTGGCTAAGTAGGAATTGGCAATGTTTGATGCTTCATAATGGTGTATCAAAGCAGCAGAAGTGAGTGGTTACCAAAGAAAATAAGCACCACAAGTGTGGACAACATTCTTGGGTACTCCAATGGTTTTGTGATCTGTCTGGCTTTTCATTTGTGGGTTAAAAAAAAAATAGACTTGTGCAAAAAACCCCTGTGGTGGTGCATCCTTCCTTATGCTGTGTATTTCTGTGTGGCCCCGCTCTGTTCTCTGCCCTGCCAGTTACTGCACTTACTAAAACCACCTCTCTCATCTTTAATCATTCTTTTGTTTTCAGTTTTCTTCATCTGAAAGTCTGTCTTGGTTAGTCAACTTCTAAATTACTTCCATGTAAGACATGACAAGTGGAAAATCTTAGTAGCTGAGAGAGGTTTCATCGTGATAGGATGTTCTGTCATTTAATAATGAGAGGGAAATACCTTCACAGAGGGCAGAATATGACCAAGAGTAAGGAATATTATATGGAAGACTGCAAAATTAAAGCTTTGTATAACTAATTTCTCACTTCTTGCTCTCCTGATAGAAAGTCTTAGATGAGCTTGGGTATTTGTGGATTTCCTAGTGGAATTATGGAGTTGTAGGTCACTCTTTTCTTCAGAAATCTCTAGGGTATGCTTTGCTCTTTCAACAAATTGTACATTATGGTTGCAGAAACTTAACTACAGAATTTATAAAGAATTCACCAGCCCTAATTCTTCCTGTCATTTCAGGAGATTAATAAATATAAACATTCTGTTGAGTGGGGGAGGAAGCATGTTCTAACCTGTGTTGACTGAGACAGAAGGTTAAAACTTAATTCCATCCTTCACCTCTCTAGCCACTCATGCTTGTGTTTGCAATAAAATTACTGATGTTCTTGTTTTTTAAATTCTGAGACAGAATTCCCTAAGTCCAAATATTTTCTGCCTTAATTATTCAGGAGAGCAGTATAATTTTCCTGTCATCTCCATTGCCTAAAGATACCTAACAGTGAGCACTGCATTCAGCAGTACCATTATGTAAAGGTGTGGAATAATGCTATTTTCTCTCATCAGTCCTTCTCCCAGTGTAAACCACATTTTAAAGGGAAGTATGGTGCATCAAGTGGTGATATCATCTGAAAAATAGTAAAAAGAAAACACAAAACTGACAAACAACTCTTTAAATAAGTTTCTGTTAGGGCAACAGATGGAGGAGGGTGGGAGTTATGCCTTCTGCACATACATTTTGTCCACATAAATAGGACTGCAATGTGGCATAAAATAATGCCTGCCCAATAGAGAGCAACTATTAACTCTTCTTGGAGAAAGATACTGGGCTCTGTAATGAGTGGGTTATTTGGCTTTCCTTTCTGTAGGGGAAGAACAAATCACACCCTGACTTAGGCATTTAAAGATGAAGGTTTTAGATAGTGGTAGTAGAAGTAGTGTTTAGTAGCAGTTTCCTACTATGACTACCCACATAAAAATCCCCTGCCAGAAGACACAGGATTCTGTAATTATTCTTTTCTGTTGTTGACAGAGAATGATATCATCTGAACAACTTCTCTATATATTTATAATCATTAGTGTGTTGCCTGTTAGTCATCTTTCCTCTCTTAACTTCTGTAGAGATCTTCCGTTATTTAATTCTAATTGTTCATATCTTTGACCTCTAGACTTGTTTCATTTTTTTTTTTTCTAAAAACAGAACAACTTTTCAGTTGGATGAGTAAGCACAAAAAATAATACTATAGATAAGAGTTGAAGGGTGATAATCTTGTTTCTATTTCCCTTCTATTTAAGCATCAACTTTAGTAATTCTTGCTAAATTACTTATATTGAGAAGACAGTCACTGAATCCCTTAATAATGCCATAATTCTTCATAAGAGATTACAGCTTATTTGGATCTTAGCAATAGGCACAGGCAGCTTGGTACTCCTAACAGGAGTTTCACTCATTCTCTGATAGTTGTCAGGTTGGAATACCCCATCTGATAATTGCAGCTATGGAAGTAACCAGACTCAGTAACATTGTGGAGGTCATTATCAACTTAAATTTGACAAAATAATTGCACCTTCTTTGGCTATCACCCTTGTCTTCTCATTTTTTAAATTACCCATGCCTCAGGCAAGGTGCAGTTGATCTCTTGTTCTTTTAAAAGCTGAAAAGTCTAACATTTAGTTTCTGCTTCAGGACATTATCTGACACCCTATGATTACTTAAATGCCTCTGTGGTTTTCTTTGAAAATCTCAGCCTTTGATAGCTGTGTTCATAGCAAGAATGAACAATTTAGAATGTAATGTGATAATGGAAATTCTGTTGCAGGTTACAAGTTTATCTCCTACATGTAGTCTGAGTTTATATCATTCCTTCCCCACCCACTGCTTTTTTTTTGCCTGATGGTATTTCACTGCAAAGGTAAAGTAGGATAATCTCAATGAAGAATTTTGAATTATTATTAATATAACAGCACTTCATATTCTAGTGCATTCGCCTGTTTGGACATGCTTATGACTTTGATTTCTGGTGTGGATTTTTCTTTTTTTTTTTTTTCAAATACTAAGGTCAAAATAAACCAAATCAGAAATTTCTGGAACCTTTCTTCTTTTCTGCCTTATCCTCCTTAAGCCTAAACTTTGACAGTAATTTTTAGAAGCTGGGAAAATATCTCCTAGTATCAGAAAATAAACAGAGAATGTTAGAGCCACATCTTTGCATCAAATGAATGGTATGCAGTGAGAAATAGTGCTCTTGGTACTCCCATCTGTCTCTTCCCCAAAGAAACGTTATGCAGCTCTAGATTCATGGTTTACCTGTCTCTAGCAGCTGTGGACATACACGTTTCTGCTCCACACATTCCTGTGCTAGTTCTTCTCTGGCAGAGATCCTGCATTACCAGAAACACAGGTACCCATCTTTCTGCACTTTGTGTTTGCCATTCATGTCACTCCCTTCCACACATCTGCTGTACATGTACATCTTCCACTCACCTCGAAGAAATCCTCCAAGAAATTACACTCTTCCCTTTTGCCATATTGTTCAGCATGAAAGCACCAAGATTAGTTCAACTTCTCTCAGCAAGGGGAGGAAAGACACCAATGTCAGGTACTGGTGCAGGCTGAAATAGTTGAAGTGCCTCTCCATGTAGACTTGTTGATTTTTCTCCTTGGAAATCCTTGCCTGCCTGATGGGAATTTTCTCCTAGTTTTCCCTTATGTATGTTTGTGATATACTTGTGTGTGTGTGCATAGATACATATATATATATATACACAGAGAAAAAGAGATGTATAATTTTCATCTATGTGCCCACATGTATAGATGCATGTTTCTTGTTTGCCTCTTTTCTGGCTTCTGTCTGTATGTCTTTCTCTCATGTATTGCTTTGATTGTGTGGGGCTAGGGGTGGGTATCTGGTTCAATAACTCTGTCTTCACCAATTCCTTGTTGTAGACTATTGGGGAGAGTCTTATTACAGTGACCTCATCGACTTGCATCTGGGTGGTATGTATAGCTGAACCTCCCGCTGACACTAACCCTGCTGACACTCCTCCCCACCCTTCCCTTCACCTACTTCTCCCATCCTTGGCTCACAGACAAGAAGAAACAGCCCCCTGGTACATGACTGGCTGTAGCAGAACCCCTTTTCCAGCTCAGTATGAGGGGATCTTGGGATGCTCCATAAACCATGTGTAAGACTCCCTCTTCTATTTTCCACAGCGTCTATTATTTCAAAATTTACTTTATTTTACTCCTGCTGGCAGTGGAAACCCATTCTGTTTTTTTGCTTCTCCTTTGCATAGTTCAACTCTACCACTGAAATCCTCTTCAGGACCATATTTTAAGATGTGAAGGGGATAGCAGAGCAGCTGACCAGCTCTCGAGGGCTAAAAGCTCTGTACAGGATTGGTCATACTGTTGCCTCCCTCTTTCTCTCCTGAGGCTTATTTACTTCTTCCAGAAAAGCCAGGGTATGTTGATGATGTAACAACAAAAAAATCCTTCCTCAAGGGGCTTTAGAAACACTTGCAGATGACGGATTTTTCTTCTTATTTTGTCTTACCATGAGGTTAGGAGATAATCTACTTGTTAAGACTTCCAGTCATTTTTGCTGGAGTCTGCTATTAGTTTTAAATCAGCCCTATTTTGCATCATAACATTGCTATGTGATTTCTTTTAATATCTCATTTAGTGCTAAACACACATGACAGTGTTTAGCTCTTTTTGTTTCATGCAGCAGTTGTAATCTGGTCATCACTCTGCACCATGATTCTGCATTTCTTTATTTAATATTACTTCCTATATCCTTTCATAGGTGGGTAACTTTTGGTTGCAGATGGCATTTGTTAAATGCTTGAAAATTCAAATTTCCTTTGCTGGTTTAATCACCCTAGATCTGTTCTTATAAAATATCTGTCAGCAGATCCAAGAGAAGGCAAACTCTGCTTTTGTTTGCTGTGTCATCTCAAGAGTTTCTTTTCATTTGTCTTTCAAGTCGCTTGATCTGAGCTCAGTTTTTGTTAAAGGAGAGCATTACACTCCAGCTTTGCAGAGTAGAAAATCCACATGCTCTAGGCCTGATCCAAAACACATCACTGGAGTCTTCCTCTGAATTTGTTGCATTCTGCATTTGATACTTCAGACAATGTCTTGCCCTGGCTTTTAATTGTAATTTTTTTCTCCTTTTCCATGGAAAGACTGAGCCACACAGTATCTATCTGTAGCTGTCTACTGGGAATGACTCCATATTGTGCTGACACAACAGGCATATGTTGAAGAACATCAAGTTTAAAAATGGAAGACTTTTCTCCTAAGTGGACCTGATCTGTTGTCCAATTCTCTTGTGCTGATTTTGATGAGAGAGTCTTCCACTAGTCCTGTGCTTCATTCGCTGTTCAGTCCCCTTGGCATTGTTTCCTGGGTTATCTTCTGCAGAAAGACTTTGAAATCCTCTTCCTAGTTACTCCTATCAGGGCTGCCACATCCCCTTAGGAGCACAGAATTAGGAGCTGTAAAAGGGTTGATGCTAAATTACACTTAACAGACCCTTGCATCCCTATTTAATGCTACTTCCACTCTACCTCTCCCTCCTCCTGCTTCTATTCCTAATGCCTCTTTAGAGACAGCGATCCCATCAAAATCACTAATAGTGGCTTTCAGAAAATTAAAAATAATCTTTGCTTAAAGGGACACTGTCACTTCAAAAATTCCTGGTTTGCAAAAAAATCTCGATTAAAAATTGAATTTCTACCTTTTTTGCTTTTTCCATTTCTCCAAATTGGGACAGTCACCCCAGGATGGTTATTTTTGATCTTCTGTTACAGGCTGGTTTTATTTATCTGCTGACTTAGTCACTTGTGCTTCCAACAGTCAGAGTCAGTGTTCAAGTTTTTTTTTTGAAAGAAATTGTTGATATAATTTTTAACTGTGCCAAGCTTCTGCTCACCTCAAAAATACTTTTTTTTTCTAAACAACCTTCCAAAAACTGTATTGGGCAGTATCCCTTTAAATGCAATGAGCCAGTGTAGCCTTGCTGGAGTATGTGGCTTTATAATACCATTGTGTTACCTCTGTATTTTGCTTGATGTTTGCTTTTTTGGGGCTGCCAGAACACTTTTGCCTGAGGGGGGGTACATTGCTCCCATGTTACTTGTTGCTGGACAGTGGCAGATTTAGAGCTCAGCTCCAAATCCTGTTCAGGATGCTTCCTCTGAGTGGAATGCCATTGAAATCCCTGGGGCTCCATGTGGCTTCTTGAGCCTGCAGAAGACTGTTAAGCAGGATGGCTGTGTAGTTAACTATTCTATGGGCAGCTTGCATCTCTGAGGCATAACCATGACTCTAGAGTCACAGAATAATAAAAAAAAATTGCTAAATACTTTGAAAAGCCATCAGTAAATCAGTAATAATGTTTTTAATTACTAGGGCATGAATTTATTTTGGATTTTCTTTAAGGAGAGTTGCATTTCATTTAGTTGTTACAGACTGCTGCAAAGGAATGGTAACTTCTGACATCCTTGCTCAAGTTCCAGTTTGCAGGATCACAGATTGCTCTTAACTCCCCTTGTGGCTGTGCTCAAATGCCATAATCTGCTCTTCCTGTTCTAAAATATCATGTACCGCCGTTGCTGTAAAGCAGATGTTTTGTGTCACATTTCAGTTCTGAGTAATTATTCCTTTGTGTGTATTTTGTATCTGCACTCATGCTAGAAGAACATCTCAAAAGTTGCAAAAGTCAATTGAGATGAAGGTTTTTGTATTGCATTGACATATCAACAGATTTATAACCTTTAGAATCCAGCACAGAGGGCTCGGTCCCATGCCCTTAAGGAATTACTGATAGCAGTGCTAGGTTGGCACAATCTGTGTAGATCCTCAAGAAAAGGAAAAAGGACACGGTGGGTGGATTTCACAGATGTTTGCAGGCAACTGTGGAAATGGTGAGACTTGAAAACAGGGGATTCTGAACCTGAACTAGACACTGGAAAGATACAGTGCTCTTGTGGATACACACTCCCATTTATTGTCCCTTTTATTTCCTCTTTCCATACAATACTTGTCCTAATCCTGTCTTGTTCCATCCAAAGCTCCTTACCCCATTTCCATTTTTATTCTCAGCCCCAGTTTCTGCTTCTTAGGCATTTAATTTTAGTTCTGCCTTCTTAACAAATCAATTGTAGTGTTGTACCCATCAGACCTTCTTTTCCTCCCTACTAGCTGTTCCTAGTAATACACTGCAACTGTGGTCTTCTCACTGACTCTGTCCCCACAATCTCTATCACTGCCTCTACTCTTGTCCCAAAATTTTTTGAGCTGTGCTCCCTTTTCTCCCCAGCATTATTTGTCTGGAAAATTGTAGGTCATATCTTCTCTAAAAAGCTGTCTTCTTTCACCTCTTCCTCCTTCCCTCCCCACCTACCTCTTAGAAGTTTGCATCCTTAGTCTCCTTGGTTAATTAGTTACAACCTCAATTCCTCCTTACCCACCAGTTTTTAGACCCAGTTTGCTTCTCATCTGTCTGTGGAAAGTACCTCCATTGTTGCTTCTGTGTTCAGCTTCCTTCTCCTTGCACCCAGCAGGGAATCATTAAGGAAATGACCCTATGCTTGCTTGTCTCTTGGCTGGAATATGCTGAGACAGACAAGAAGCTACAAGGAAAAGAGTTGGCATGTTTGAATGGTGCTCATTTCAGACATATGTTCTCCCCTTTTGTCAAGGCACCATCAGACAAACAGGGAGGGGGAAAGTGTGATGGTGGGGTTTTTTTTAATTGATTGTACTTTATTTAAAGCATACTCTACAACTGCTTCATTTTTTTTATTAGTTTATTTTAAATACTGAAGCTGACTACGTCCTTTAATGTCTTGCAGATCTAACTCTGCAGGGCTGGAGTCTGATAAACTCAAGTGGTAACAGTCCTAGTTTTTGTGATTGGCAAACACAGCTCTCCTTGGAGGAGGAGTGGAGTTGCAAGATAAACATTGTTTTCGAAGTCTGCAGCTGCCTTTGACCCTGAAGTGAATTGGCAACATGTTTTTTTCACTGTAAATTTGGAGTTGGGGAAAAAAAAGCACTTCATCAGCACAACTTGTTGAATATAATACCTGCTTCTTGCTGCAAACTTCTTACAGCTACTCACAGAGACTAACAGTGTTGGACTGGGACAGGAGTGTACAAATTCTGACTGCATTTTGAAGTGCATTGAGATCTAGTAGAAGCAAAAGACTTCTGTGCTCATTTGCACATGTATTCTCTTCCAGTTGTAGCCTTCCCTGTTGTTTGGTTTTTTTTCCTTTACCTGTCTTCTTTCCCCCTCCTTCCTGTCTTCTGCTGGATAAATAAAGGTGTGGTTCAGTTTCTGTGACAACTCAGCAGCCTATGACTTTTCCCCAGGTTTCTCCTAGTGATGGTACTTCAGATTATATTGGTTTTGACAACGTTTAAGTCAGGCACAATGTGTGATGGGCTTATGGGATAGATGTCATAATCCTTGCCCTAAACTGTTCTCCAGGAGATGGCTTTCTGTATTCTTTCCCTTTTACCTCAGTGCTGTTGAACAGCTAAAGGTGGAATGCTTTGCTTTTTGCTGCTTGGATTTCTGACCATAATTAATTTTTATAAGAGGATATTTGCTGTGAGCAGTGCACAGTTTGTCTTTTGGACTGATCCTTGTTTTAAGCTTTAAATTGAGAACTTTTAGTCTGCCTGCTANGAGGATATTGGCTGTGAGAAGTGCATAGTTTGGGCTGATCCTTGTTTTAAGCTTTAAATTGAGAACTTTTAGTCTGCCTGCTAAATGCATAGTTAGCATTTAGTAGAGTTTCTGTAGTATCCTGCTCTTAGTTTGGTGGGACCAGGCACCAGCATAATGGTTCTGGGTAACTGAGATTAACCTCACAGCTGGATTTCCTGTCCAGTGTTGCTCATTTCTAAACTGCCCTGTTTAGTCAGCAGTATAGAAATCAGAGTCTTTGACTGGAAAGCTTTCTTTCCCTCTGATCCTGTTTGTGGTGTGTCTGTTCAAGGCATGTTGATTTGTGATGGTTCACCACTTCTCAGAAAGCCTCACAGCTCTCATACCACACGATATAGACAATTAGTGAAGGGGATCAATATGAGCTGCAGTTGGGGATAATGGTGTCTGACAACCCAAAATTTCTGCTGTGCTTTCCTCATTATGATGTACCAATTTTACTGCTGTGCTTCAGTGTTATTAAGACAATAGGTAAGTGAAAAAGTAGAAGACTTTGTGTAGCTTGCATAACAACAAAACAACATACAGCAAAAGAGAAGGTATGTTTTCATGTGGTTATACAATTTCTGTGCCTTATTTGGAGAAGGCTTTGGGGCTGTGGTATTTATTTTTGGCCTGGCTCTTGGTTTCTGTCACAGTAGCAAAGTCTGCAGTCTTTATTAGGACAAGCAAGGTCATTCTTACCATGACTGCATGAAAAGCTTCCTGCAAGGAACTAGAAAGGGCTNGAGGGGACCTCAGAGTAACTTCTCAGTACCTGAGGGGGTCCTACAGAAAGGCAGGGGAAGGAATTTTTAACATAATATCGGATGGGAGGACTAGAAACAATGGATATAAATTGGAGGGGGATAGATTTAGACTAGACATAAGGAAGAAATTCTTTACAGTGAGGGTGGAACACTGGAACAGGTTGCCCAGGGAGGTTGTGGATGCCCCCTCTCTGGAGGTGTTCAAGACTAGGCTGGACAGGGCACTGGGCAGCCTGGTCTAGTGGGAGGTGTCCCTGCCTATGGCACGGGGGGTTGGAACTCAATGATCTTTGAGGTCCCTTCCAACCCAAACTATTCTATGATTCTATGACACTCTCTTGTCTCTGTACCAGTCGCCCCATGTGCCCTTCTGAATGCTTCTGCGTGCAATCAGCTTGAGCTGCTGACCCCTGCTTTGAAAGCTTCACATGAATTTGGAAAAGTTGGCTTGTGGCAGGAACAACTTATGATTAACAGTGTCTCTTGGTGATTTTGCCTCTCTGTCTTGAAGCTATAGTCCCACCTCAGACTCTTGCTGTCAGCACAGAGGGAACCTAAGAAGTGAGTCACAGAATGTCAGGGATTGGAAGAGGAACTGCAAGAGATCATCTAGTCCAATCCCCCTGTCAGAGCAGGAACACCCAGACTGTGTCACACAGGAAGGTGTCCAGGCAAGGATTGACTGTCTCCAGAGAAGGAGACCCCACACCCTCTCTGGGCAGCCTGTGCCAGTGGTCTGTCACCCTCACTGTGAAAAAGTTTTTTCACCTATTTCTGTGGAACTCCTCCATTCCAGCTTGCACCCATTGTCTTTACAAAATGAGAGTTCTTACTGTGAAGTTGTATTGATTTGAGGTTTTTCAAAATTAACCTTGACCAGAACATGAATGATTTGGTAATACATCAATCTAAATTCTATCATCTGGCTGAGGGCATGCTTTTTACATTCATCAAACAATCTTGTATTCCTCCCCCCCTCCCCAGTTCTCTGTTTCTGAAACAGTTAAAAGGCCTTTTCTTGAAAGAGTTCATCTAAAAGGGCTGTGAAATGTGTGACATGGAATACACTGAATGATTTGTTACTGTCAGTGAAAAATCTTTCTCTGTTTCAGGAAATATACTAAAATCTTAAAATAGGAAAAATTCCTCTTTTAGTCTGTTCATAGTATCTGTACCAGCAAAGCTGGGGAGGCAGTTTTCATTGTTATCACTAGAGAGGTTTTAAAAAAATGTCTCTAAAATTCTACTTTGTGATACTGGTTTTAGAGCATAATAATTGGAGTAGTTTTCACAGCTTTGGATAACTGTATGAGGTAAGTTTTCAGACTGCACTTTGCTCCATCCTCACTATTTAGGACCTCTATTACATAAGGTATGTGTTTTTTATGTCTTGCTGATTATCTTGGGCTGCACTGAAGTTGTTTCCAAAGCATTAGCAACAATCCTATAACCTGTATTCATTGATTTCCATCTGGAGCAATGGGAATGGTTCTTAATAGTGCCAGTTACAGTCATTATGTAACTGAAAAGCAATGTTAAGATTGCCAGTAGTGGGAGTATTATGGATACCATGGACTTTATAACTCGATTCAAGGACACGTTTTCCTTAGGCAAGAGTAGAAGGAAAGTATTTTTGTTAAAAAAATTCTGAATGAAATCTCAAAACCTACAAAAATTTCAGTGAATTTTTCCATATAGATAAATGTTCATCTCCTGATTTCCCCCCCAAACAAGTTGGAGTATTAAAAAGCACATATAGAAGAATACTTGATGAATAAGATGGGATATGAAATTAAAAAGTCTAATGGGTATCATGTGCTAAACTCTCTGCTTTGAGCAGAGTCTTACCCTTCATAGAGCCTTTGCAGTTTGGGGGTGTTTCCTGTTTGTTTTTGCTTTTGTAACCTAAAATGTGAGAGAGACGTAGAAAAAAAAGCCCTGGTATTTCTCCATTCTACATAAAGAAGTTGGAAAAATTCTGGACTATTAGAATTAAGGTGCCAGTACTGTCAACTGTTGTTGGTATGATGCTTTATTTGTAACTGTCATATGGCCAACTGAGGCACCTTTCCTAATGTTGCCCCTTCCTGCTCACAGCACAGAGGTTTCTTCCTGTCTGAGATTGCCCTGCTGATCAGTCACAGGTTTTGAAGCTGATGTGCTCTCCCTCTTGCTCCAGTGTGTCTTCTTCCATGTGCTGGTCTAGTTCTGTGATGGTCCCTTCTAAAGCCAAGCCAGTTCACCAGCAGTCAGTCAGTTCTCTAGAACTTTCTCCAAACCACATTTATTAAGCTTCTCCAAAATAAGTGTTATTCTTACCATAGTGTTGTTGTGGAGTTTTTTTGCCTTCTCCCAACTTGGAAATGCTTCCCTTTTATAAATGCAGGTGAGCACTGAGAGTAGTGAGTGTGCCATTCTGCTAGCTCATCTCCTTCTGCTGCATATGTTCTCAGTGATGCTGATTGTTTCACGCTGTTTATCTCTGTAACATGAAGTACAGCTGAAAAGCAAATTCGCAATAGCTGGACCATTTTATAGATGAGAAATGTTTGTCCTTCCCTGGGTGATGAAAAGGATTCAGTAAGTCACTAACTCGTGAACTTGAAAATGCTTTGTGAAAAGAAGAATGTCAAGGGAGAGCTTTAAATTGACCCTGTTAACTCTGCAAAGCCCTCAGTTGATCATTCCCCCCACACACCCTCATGTGAATCTTTTTTTTTTATCCATGTAAAAACCTTTTCCCCTCTGAGCACAACAGTCTGGTTGAGTACATGTGTACTCACCACACTTGATGCAGCAAATCCTGGCAGGCTGGTTCTATGTTAAATGTGATTCTTGCATTAAAAAAAGATGCTTTTACCATTAGTGGATGCTGCCATGATGGTAAGAGCATGGTCTTGATAAAATTTTAAGGCAGAGTGGCTGCTTACAGTTGCATACAGGCATGACTTCCTCAAACCTTCCTTGAAATTTGACTTTTATCAGTAGGAGTGGAATATCCACCTCTGCTCATTCTAACATCTCATTCACAAATCTTGTGATTAAAAGATAATGTTGTTGAAAAATGTATGTTACAAAAAAAGTGCCATAACAATAACCTCCTGCCTGGTATTTGTACAGCTAAGTAAGAGTTCACCAGTACCTCAGTCTTCCTCTTATCTGTTATCTGTGCTTATCAGGGACATTATTCACCTGTAGATTGTATCCCTTGTTTCTGCTTCTCCATTTCTTGTATTTTTCTTTTTTTTCTTCTTGTGTTTTCCTTTCTTTCTCACTCTTATGCTTTTTGTCCTTTGCTTGTCTTTTATTTCACCCCTTTTCCTCCTCTTCCGTTCCACTTCCAACTTCCTCTTCCTCCTTTCCTGCCTCTTCCTCCTCTTCCTCGTTTGGTCCTATTGAAGTTGAGCCCAATGGCGGGACACCACGTCGTAGACCTCTCTCCTTCTGCCCTTGCTGTGCCCATGAAGGTAACGTAACCTCACCTTGCTCCCTGTTCTCCTTGACCACAGCTGGGTTGTTGTAGCATCACTAGTCAGTTTAACACAGGGCCCCCAGCCCTTTTCTTACTGTGTCCCCAAGCCAACCTTCTCAGTAGCAACCTGCTAAAGCAGCTTCTTTGAGCCTCTGGCAAATTATTAAAGGTACAGTATCCCTTTTGCTAGTCCCAGCTGTGCTAGAGAAGGTGTAGCAATTGGGCAGCAGCAACAGGAGCAGTAATGTCACACTCTAAAGTTTCCATATTCATTCAACCACTTCAATTTTTTCTGTTGTTCCTGAAGAAGTGTTTGAAAGGTGGGGTGAGAGAAGAAAATCTTCTTCCTTAAAATGCCTTTTAATGAGTATATATGGACTAAAGGAATACTGTGTCTTTATAAGGACTGGTTTGCAAAAACATCCTTGAAACACCAAAAATTAAGCTAGTTTTCCCTCTTCTGTCTCACTGAGTGCAGTCTTTAACTGTCCCAAATGAAGTCTGCCATAGTTTCCATAGCCAAGGCATGTGGGAAGGGGTTATTTATGTGTGTTCATGGTGTAATTTTGCTAACCACTTACTCTGCTTTCCATGGTGCTCCCTCTCATCAGTTGTCAATGCTCCCTCTCTGACCCCCTGCCATTATTCCTCTGCTCATTGGCTGTTTATAAATACTTACGTATTTCATAGGTCAGTAGCCTTGTCTTTCTGCCTTTTTTTTTTTTCTTAGGCATTTGTTTTTCTATACATCCTGGCATCAGAAAGGATGGGGAGACTTCCCAGTGCTTTCATGGCGCCACAGCACTGGACATCTGCATGTAAAGGTCTCCCTTTCCTGTCGCCACATGGGCATATTGTGCAGAGATGCTCAGAAAGGAATGCTTGGAACTGAGCAACACACTGCTATAAAGTACGCAGAGCCAGAGGCTCTTAGGGTGGCACAGCAGGGTTTGGTATGATGATATTCAAAAGGCAGATGTTCTCAGTCTAAGCTGCAGTTTAATTAGGAGTTGTAGACTCTGCTTTGTTTAGATCTCTGAGATCCTAAGGATGGAGACAGGACATGGGTCCAAACTAACTGTTCATTTGTGAAGTGTTTGCTAGAGTTTGAATTGTNCTATTAGAACAAGCATAGGCAGGGCTGCTAGTCATTTGGGATGCACTGCAGCATGAAAATACTATTGAGCTTGGTTAGAGGTCTTGCTGCTGCCTACAGGAGCATTGCTGGTGTCCTTCATGGTGTCCTGGTAGAAGTCCTAGCATTCATCTGCAGATGGTTTAGTGTGGAATCAGTGGTGCAGGCCAGGAGATTGCTAGAAGGCAAACTTCTGTGATTGATAATTATCAGCAGAAGGCTTTGGGAACAGCGTTCTACAATTAATTCCACAGAACTCCTGGCAAAGATCTGGCAGATACAAGATGCATCAGTAAGATTAGGAGTTGATTTTAAAACAGATGAAATACCAACTAAGAGTTATGTATGAGGTGTCTGAGGCCCAGTGTGGTTTTATTCTGCTTTGATATTAGTGAATATATCTGGAGATTCTTTTTCTTTCCAATAGAATCATAGAATAATTTGTGCAGTCACTATTTGGAGGGGATCTTCAGAATGGTTAGATGCATGTGGCTTAGCAGGAGCAGTCAGAAAAGATTTATTTACTTAAAAGGGTATTGCTTTTTTGGCTAGCAAAAGAAAAGATTGAGGACATGCAATTGAAGAAAATTAAGCACAGAGTGACAATTGAGTTCATTTCTGGTCACTGGCAGGAGGATCAATACATTTCTTCCAATGAAAGGGGAATTCCGAAATACTTACAGAAATTTGGGCTTTCTGCATTAAGAGTGAGGAAGAAACAAGCAATAACAAGAAAATCAGAAATAATTAATCCAAAGAGAAAAGAATGCATCTGGAAGTGACTTCCACTCTTCTGCGTGCTCCAGGCAAAGTGAATGGACCCGACTTGGGAGTGCTCTGGCAGCATCTTGCTCGGCTTTCTTTGCACATTTTGCCCCATTGTTGTTTTTTTTGCAGTCTGAGCTTGTAAGGATTGTGGGGTGTTACCCAAAAAATCTTACCAGGTGTCTTTTTTGGACAGGCATGGGTAAGAAGGATGATCCCAAGCTGATGCAGGAGTGGTTCAAGCTGGTGCAGGAGAAGAATGCCTTGGTTCGCTACGAGTCCGAACTGATGATATTGTGAGTAAACTCTGAGGCTTGGAAAGGGGGGATTGTGTAAGTGATAGCAAACATGTCAGTACTGCCTCCCCTGACACGCCAGGAGGTCAGCAGTCTTGGAGCATGATTCTTGGCTGAGTTCAAATCCAAGTACGTTTCAAAAGAGCATTAAAAGGCAGCATAATAGCAATAAAGAATGGAAGTTTCCACATGCAGAAGTACAGGTATGTTTTTAAATCTCTGAGCTCTTCCCATGCTGTTCTTGGAAAAAGCACATCTTGTTCATGCAAGTGTTTTCAAGCTATGCCAGAAATAATGCCTGACTTCTCTCAGTTTGGGTAAAATAAACTTCTAAGTGTAACCAAAAGTCACTTTTACTAGACCTCTGCCTATAATGGGACCATGCTCCCTTCTATATGGGGTCCGATCATGAGACTTTTTTGCAGTTATTTAAAGTGGAAATTTCCTCAGTTACCTATGCAACAAATTCACTTGAGTCAGCTGACTGGGGCAGCATGGAAGCTGATGGTTTCAATGCCTGTGTCAGAAAAGCCCTAGAGTGTTGTGTGCATTGGAAACTGAAAAAGCAATGGCCTGGCATGTCCTTTGTTGCCTTTACAGCAGCAGGTGGCAGGGAATACACAGAGAGGAAGTCTAATTTTGCAGTGATTGCAATTTTATTTGTTCCTTCACACCATTTTAGATTTAATCCCACCCATAATCTGCTCAACTTTCTGTTTTTCCTAGCAGAAGTTAAAAAAAACATTGAGATGCTGAAAGTACATTTACATCTTTTGGAAGTATGTTATATACCTTAGGCTTCTTAAGAGTTGTTCCAGAACAGATTGGTTAAAATGCTTAGAAGTTACCTAGAGTGGAAGCAGAAATTGAGAATGGATAGGGATTTGTGTATGGAGTATTTATCATGTACCCTGAAATGGGATTCCTAATGTTTCTCTTTCAGTGCTCGGGAGCTGGAACTGGAAGACAGGCAGAGTCGGTTACAGCAGGAACTCCGTGAGAGGATGGCTGTAGAAGGTGAGAGCAATGGAGGGTATTTCAAAGGTTATGTCCCATAAATTACATGGATTCTGATAATTTTTGATATCTCTGTAGATCACCTGAAGACAGATGAGGAGCTCTCAGAGGAGAAAAGGATCCTGAATGAGATGCTAGACGTAGTAGAGCAGAGAGATTCTCTGGTGGCTCTCCTTGAGGAGCAGCGGCTTCGGGAAAAAGAAGAAGACAAGGACTTGGAGGCAGTCATGCTTTCCAAAGGTTTCAGCTTGAACTGGTCCTGAGCTTAACAGGTTTACCTCTGCTGGTCTGTGTTGTCCAGTTGGCCTACCCTGAGTTTGCCAGAATTACATGGATAGGGAAATGTCGAAGGGGAAATCTCTGAAATATCTGACAGCATGCAGGGATTAGGTTGGAAGCTCTCAGAAGCCTTTTGGATACATGTGTTGGTTCCAGAAGCTTAAGTTCTACATGTCTGCAAGCCAAGTTGAAGATTATGAGACAGCTGAGTCTCCTTGAGGTCCTGTACAATGACTGTATTTTTGTGTGTACGGGGAGGGAGAGGAATTAACCCATGTGTGGAGATGGAGGTTAAGGGAAGAAGTATCCCTAACTAAACTGGATTCAGGGCAGTCCATTCCTTTCCCATTTTTACTACACCAGTTCTGCTAAAAGGGAGGGAAGTGACATCCCTCCCTGGAAAACCACAGCAGCCTGTAGCAGCTTGTTTGGTGGAGTGAGCTGTCTGAAAGAGCTCCAGAAGCCCAGGGCAACACCTTTTTGCTTTAGTCTTGCTCCCCACCAAAGAATCTTGCAGTGGATCATTATGCATGGATATGAAGAAATATGAAATGGAGAAGATAACTACTACTATGTGTGATGAAACTCTCTGCCTCCTGGTTTTTTTGGAGAGATGAGGGCATCAGAGAACTCTCCCTATCATACCCTCCTAAATCTTCTTGTGGGTAAAAAAGGGGAGAAGAGAGAGAAGATGCCCTTCTGCTTTGCTACACACTGGAGAGACAGCTACTGCTGGCCTTAGTCTTTGTGGCCACAGCTCAGAGCCTGGTGGGCTTCTTGTTCTGTTTTTGTTGTGACTGTTTTGACACTGGAAAATACTGACTGTAGAACAATGGTAAGTGTTTGCTGGGGCAGGAGTGTTACTAGATGGCATTCCCTGCCTGCTAGGCCCATAGAAAAAGGAGAAGCCCTTAAGTGACCGAACCACCATTAAGACTTTTCAGTGTTTTTTATTTTCCTCTGTATTTTGTTTTTGCACATTGGAAACAAAGTGTAAGACCTGCCTGGGCCCTCAGTCACTTTGACCCTTTTATGTCAATTTAACTTATTTCTTTAATACTTGAAAGAAGATTAATTTTTGTATCTTTTAGAGAAAAAAAAAATGGATGAGTGATGGGTGTGTGTGCCTGCTGCATCCTACAACTTCCACTTCTAAATTACTGGACGTTGTTACCTGTGGCTATTTATTAGTGTTCTTATTAATAATTTGATTGTTACACATATTTGATTGTAGAGGGAGTGTTTTAACTCTATTGGAGAAAGGCACTACTGTGGATTGGTCCCTGCTCCACAGCAAGGGCAGCCTTTATTGGATGGACACATCCTGCCCTAGAAGTTTTCTTTATGACAAAATCCCGTACACTCATGGAGTTGTAAAGAATCTATTCCTAGCAGACTTTTCTTCTGAATCCCAGATTTCTTTTGATGGAGTAATTAACCTATAATTTATTTTAATTTTACATTTTTATGACAGGAAAGCCCAAACCATGAGGTTGGAATATCCCATATATCTGTCTCTCTTTCTGAAAGAGGGGACCTTCACACTCCTGAGATAACAGCTAGAGGGACTTCCATGAAAACATCAGATAGCACATTTCCTGCTGTAGCTGTTGGAAGAAGTTCCTTCTGACTCAGCTAGCCAAGAGGGTACTCATGGTAATCATCCATTAAGCAACGAGCAGGACATGCACTGAGTAATTCAGCACTGTTCACTGTTTGACAGATTCCCTGAGCAGACCACATCCTGCACTCGTCTTGCAGAGCTGAAATAGAGCTGTGTGTTGGGTGTGAGCCCCATCCTTCGTGTGATGCTTTGAAAGCTTTTCTCCCCCTTGGGATGCCCTGTTCTTTTTTTGTTAAAGAAGTAGAAGGCAGAGTTCTTGGATGCTGGCCAGATCTTTGCAATGCCCAAGACCTGAGAGGGTGATGCCCTCCTGCAGGAGAAAACCATATACATACATCATAAAAGTGACCTCTGTAGGTTTTGCTGAAGTCCTCCAGCAGAGAGAAGGCAAAGGAAGAGCTAACATCACACACAAAAAAAGTAATTAAAAATACATGAAAGGGAATGTTAAAAAGGCCTTTTTAATATCAAAGTGGTTGACAAAGGCACAACTTGTATTTGCTGTTCAGTTGCACTTTAATAAAATGACTTGCATGTCAGATAGTGGGTTTTTTTACTATTTGAATATTTTTAATTCAAATTTTATATTTTTTGAACCTGAGAAGGCTCTTGTTGACTACAAGATCCCTTATTTGTATCAGAATCCAAGTAGGATGTTGTAGCTCTTTGTGGGTGGCTGCACAGGACTTGGCCACGTGCATTCAATGATGTGTGTCTTTCACTTATGAAGGGAGTGAAAAAGCCCTCAAATTTCCAAGAAGTGGGCAATCAAGGGCATCATCTGTCCCCATATCACATGGTCCATACTAGGGGATGGCTGCTTCTTTACTGGAGTAGGTAGGAGCTAAGAGCCCAGCTTGAAATCTGTCCTGTTTTCCTGTTAAAATGGACACATGCTGAGGATGGGATGAGCACTTTGAGTCCCCTCCAGGGATAGAACTTCCTGGAAACAGTTGGGATGGGGGAGCATGGACTGCCAAAACAACCACCCTGCTTTTTTTTTTTTCACAGTACAATTATTTTTTTTATTGTTCTTTTAACCATGTTTTCCTTAAAATTCACAAATGGCTGTAAAATCCTGAGCATGGGGAGTTGACTAAGACATTTCAGTTCTGAGCTACAGGCGTAACTCCCTTCTTTCAGTTAAGCAGTACCCCATGGTCTCCTTAGGGCATGTTACAAACTGTGTTGCTTAAACATATTTTAGAGCAAATGGCAAGTTTTTAAAAGTCTGTCCTCTCTCTCTCTCTCTCCCGTCTCTGCATTTTATGTAAATATTCATTTGTATGTAAAAAAAACACCAGTGGATCCTTGAGTGAACCCCCCACAGTCAAGAATCTTGACTTTTGTGCAATGCCTAGGCCTCTTGTAGAACACGGTGCTTGCGTAGAGCTAGTCACCACGTTTGTGTGCACTCTGGTGGTTTTTTTTAATATTTTTATACCTCCTAATCCTAAAGTATTGTAAGTGGTCTAGACTGCATGATCTAGAGCGGCTGGCAGTTCCACTGTCTTAGCAGCTGTTCCTAAAATGTTCACAGCTACACCTCATTTGGTTAACATTCTTTTAAAATGAGTTTTTCACCAAGACACCAGTGGATGAGAAAGGTGTTGCATTGCCAGATCAAAATTCAAAAGCCACAGCGACTTGGCTTTTATGGGACTGTCACTGCCTACAATAAGGAGAATCCTAAAGCATTCTAAAAACCAGCCTGTACATAGTTCACTTGAGAAAAGGATTTCTGTCTCTCGACCATTGCAAAGCAACAGAGACCAGAAGCTTTCCAAAGCTTTTGGATTGCTCAGAGTATGCCATAGGCAGGGTATCCAGGCAGAGGGAGGATGTCTCTGAAGGCAGAGGTGAAGAGGAGGATGCCATGTTCTGATGGCATTGCAGTAATTTAAATACTCTCTTTATCTGTGCGTGCATGTGTGTGTGTGTGAAGTCTAATCTGGGAAAAGGGATATGCTTTTGGCATCATCCCTTTAGTATGCAAGCAAACTCTGATATTCAGATTGTTCAAGGCATTTCTGGTTGGCATGTATGGAGTGGTAATAGGAAAAGTGTATACCCTACCTGTAAAAAAAAAAACAAAACAACAACAACCAACTCTGTTTTCTTCTGTTTGGTTGCATTTTATTGTTTGTTTTTATGCACACTTGCTTCGTTGGTGTTGAGATTTTAGCACCTCAGATGGCCAACTGAACTAAAAAAAAAACAAAAAAAATAAAGTCATTATTTATTTTTTCTTTTTTTTGGTAGAGTTGCCATTTCTTTCCCTTGTGTTCACTCCCATGTTGATGATTTAAAATGAAGCCAGGAGCTGAGGGAAGATGATCTTGATATAAAAAGATAAGTGTTGTTAAACATCCTTCAGTTTGTCTTTAGCTGGAGCCCATCTGAATTATCTGAGATACAAACAAACTGATCTTGATAAAACCCTAAAACGTGGTATCTTCAGGTTGTTCTCCGTGGAGAGAAGATAACAATAAATAGCAGAGTAGAAGTGAAGACAGTGCAAAATTAATTGGAGGAACTAGCATTTCATTTGTGAAACTGCAGGTCTCAGCCCACAAGACCTAGCCTGGAGGGTAAGGACTGGTGCAGCAGCAGGACCTGTACTGAAAGAAGGAGTGAGTGACATCAGCGTGTGTGGATTTGAGCCTTCACCTCTTTGTGCCAGCTCAGGAAGCAGTTCTGGAACCCCTAGAACAAGACTTGGCAGGAGGCAGGATTAAGAAGTTCAACCTCTGTCAAATAAAGCATCTTGTCTGGAAAAAAGGTGACACTCAGCACAACTGGTGGTGGCTGCTGCGTCCAGTAAACCTCAGGAGGTGTAAGAATGACACGCACAACAGCAGCACTGCCCTGAGGGAAATCACACACCACTTGCCTGCCTTTTTTTTTTTTACAAGAGGCAGAAAGCACACAGGAGACTGGGGGAAATCCCAGCTGGGGAAATCCCAAACAATGAGTCTAATTCTTCTGCCCACACAACCGTTTTGCTAAAGCAGATCCTTTTTGGTAACGGAGGAGGAGTGGAGTTGACTGGGGATGGAGGCCTCGCTATTTCCCCTTTCAAGAAGGGAGGAGCTGGCATGGGTGCTACAGCTCAGGCCTTTCTTTGTGCAGCTCAGCAGGTCTGTGTTTCTTTTTGAGACATTTCAAACCCCACAGGCTTTCCTGTCCTTGTCTCTTGCTTTTAATTAACAGTGGGGGAAAGCTTTTGTTACCCTGGAGGGATCCTCGATCCTCTCTGATACCATAAGGATTTTCTCCATTGACACTGGAAGAGAAATGAATATATGGAAAGTGACCACTGGGACACAGGAGATGGGATCCCATCTATTGCTTAGGAAGCCAACCTTGCACCACTTGCTAATTACTTTGCAGACTTGTTAGCTCCTGATCTCAATTAGGGACCTAGAGATTCTGCTGTTTATTCTGAACTGTGGGCAGAACTAGTCTGCTACAGAGACTTTCTGGATGGCTTGCTTTGGTTGAAGGATGGAGAACCCTCTTGAGATGAGCATTGCCATACCTCCTGCGCTCTTCTCTTAGAACCACCACCAGAAAAAGGCCCTCAAACAAAGAATTCCCACCCCAGGAGCCAAACAATGGTAACAGCTGCTGCTTTCAGTTTCTATCCATAACGAAAGTAGCCTTCAGGAGCCAACAACCCTTCCTGCACGTGGTGGGAAGCAGCATAATAAACATGTCAACCACGTGAAAAACATGAAATTACACTGGTATATTGTGCCCTCTAAGCTGCTTCACCAGCCCTGCATTCCTTTAGGCACAGAGCTGTGAAAAACCTGGCATTCTGGTTTCCCTTGTGTTCTTGGAGGAGATAGCCTTGAAGAATTCAAGCACATAGAATCATAGAATGGTTCGGGTTGGAAGGGACCTTAAAGATCATCGAGTTCCAACCCCCCTGCCATAGGCATGGACACCTCCCACTAGATCAGGCTGCTCAGTGCCTTTTCTTCTTTCCCCTTTATAAATACTAAGCATTAAGGGAGCCAGAGAAGAGAATCCTGCAGGTGGTAATGGTTGAAAGCAGCAGTACTGGCTGCTCATTGCATCATCCTGCCAGAGATGTCACCCTGACTGAGGGAGGAAGCCTCCTCATTACTTATGGGAAGACAGGGCTGCCTCCTTCTGAGACCTCCGTCCTCTTAAACAGCACTAAAAAGGGGGAAAGAAAGGAAAAAAACCCAAATGGAGCACTAGGAAAAAGTAGATATTTACCTGTCCCTGTATTTCCCCCCCTTCCCTACATAAATGTCAGCAAGAAGGCACACAGGGGGCTGTTAAACACACCTGAATCAGAATTGGTTTGGTCTTCATTTTGTATATTCTCAGGGACTTTCCTGAATAAACACACTTCTCCTTCTCTGTGTAGCAAAACAAAGGCTGAAAGCGCTGGGACAGTGAGTCAGGTCCTGCCAGGAAGATGAAAGTGTGACAGGATAACTATCCAAACACAAAATAAGTATTGCTGTAAGGAAAAAAAAAAAACAAACCAAAAAAACCACAAAAATAGAACAAACACCAAAACAACAACAGAAAAACAACAAACAAAAAACCTAACAAAAAGCAAACCCCCCGAAAAATAAAAACAAAAGCAAAATAAAAACCTCAAAACGACAAAAACAAACCCCCCTCAAAAAATAAAAAAACCTCCCCAAATGACAAACAAAAAACCCAAAAAAAAAAACAAACCCAAAAAAACCCACAAAAAAACCAAAGCAACAAAGAAAAAAACAAACAAAAAAACCCCAAAACAAAACCAAGAAACGCATAAACAACAAAAAGAATAAAAATCCCTCAAAAAAATAACAACCCAACAACAAAAGAAAGCAAGGAAAAAAATATACCCCTCTAGCAATCTTAAATAAACATTAAGTTGAACGATATTGAAGCTGCCAAACTCGTTAAACGGAGACGTCACATTCTTTTGCCGGTGGCACACGAGGGGCTGGAGACCAAGAAGCCTGAGGTGGAAACCTGCCCACAACAATCTACCAGCAGCGGGGGCAAAGGTCCCGCAGGGCTTTACCCCCGAGATAATGGAACCCCCTGAGGGCAGCTTCTTTGGGGACACCATCCGTGGTAGGAAAACCCCGCACCGCCCTTTTTCCCCCGCCCCGGCCGCCTCTTTGCCATCTCCTCTTCCTGGCGTTCCCCCGCGCAGCTCAGGGCTGTGAGGGGGTGGAGGAAGCCGGGCCGACCAGCGCTTTCCCGCCCCGGCCAGGAGGAGGGAGGAGAAAGGAGGAGGCGGAGTTTATTGGTTTGTTCAAATACCGTGTGCCAGTGAGTGCCGTGCCGAGTCGCCTTTGGGTTTTTCTGTTGAACTTCGTTCTGCTTCAGGTGAGTGTCGGCGATGCGGTGCTCCGGTGAGGCCTCTCTAGGGCTTGCCGCCCCCGCCGGTGGTGGCCGCGCCTCCCTCTTTCTTTCTCCTTCGCAGGGTGAAGCCGCTGGGGATGAGTGAGCATCGCGGATCTTCCTCCCTCCCCGCTGCCCCTAAACACTGCCCCGGGGCCGTGGTGGTGCCGTGCGGTCCCCGGGGGTGTGTAGCCGGGGGGGGGTGCGGGGCCAGCCGCGGCAGGGCGGGCCCGTTGCCCGCGCAGAGGCGAGGGCCCGGCGTCTCGGGGCGCTCCGAGGCCTGACTTGAGGGGGTGCTTGGCGCGTTCCTTCAGCTTCTCTCAGGTCAGAGGGGTTTCTGCTTTCTCTTACTGGCTCTGGAAACTCCTTGCGGTCGCCCNACTGGCTCTGGAAACTCCTGCGGTCGCCCCATTTCCTTTTTACCCACCGAGTCGTCGTCGGCTGGGTTGTTTGGTTTGGTTTTTTTTTTTCTTTTATATATGTATGTATTTTCTTTTACTTTGTTTCCTGCGCTCAGCCTGTCGCTGAGCTGGTTGCTGGCCCGCTTCTCGGTCACCGTGAGCTCTTTCTGCCGCTCTGCTGCGGGTTCTTCTCTCTCCTCCGCCTCTCCTCGGCCTCACCCTCTCATCCGCTCCTGTTGCGGAGCCCTTCCACTCGCATCTCGCGGGTTGGAAAAAGCTTTCTCTCGCCTTAGCCTGCTTGGTGAAGCTCACCGTCTCATTAAAGGGGGAGTTTTGGGGCATGTTTGGTAGGCAGGGGGAGAGCAAGGAGTTAAGCAACTCCCGAGGGACCTTTGCTTCAGCTCTCCGGCGAACTGAGCGGTGTGGGAGTGGCGGCTGCGGCGATAAAGCACGAGCGAAGGAGGGTTTTCTACTAACAGCGCCGTAATTCATAGGAGAACCCGGTATTTGATAGAGATGAGTCATTTCATTGTCTGTTTTTCTTCAGTTTCCTTACCTTCCGCGGGGCTGTTGGTGTCTGTTAGGCCGTTGTGACGGCCAGCGAGCGCATCGTCCGCCTCTTTGTGCGCTGTGGGCAGCGCTCACGTTGCCGTGACCCAGCTCCGCGGTGCTCGTTTCGGGGAGGCTGTGGAAGGGGATCCAAGTGAGTGGGTCTCGTTCCTCAGAAAGGTGGCGCCCATAGAATCATAGAATGGTTTGAGTTGGAAGGGGCCTTTAAGATCGTCTAGTTCCAGCCCCCCTGCCTATAGCAGGGACACCTCCCACTAGATCAGCTAGTGTGGTACTTCTGTCTAAAGTCATTGAAAGGGAAAAGTTAAGAATAATAATAGATCGTTGTATCCTAGAATAGTTTGGGATGGAAGGGAACTTAAAGATCACCTAGTTCCAACCCCCTTGCAAGGACACCTCCCACTAGATCAGGTTGCCTTGTCCAGTCTGGCCTTAAACATCTCCAGAGAGGTGTTAAACACAACCTGTTCCAGTGTTTCACGCCCCTCACAGTAAAGAGCTTCTTTCTTATCTCCAGCCTGAGATACGTAATGCTCTTTGGCTTGTGGAGTGACGGTGCCTTCCCATCTTGCAGTGGTTTGGGGGTGTGTGCCTTCACTTACGGAAACACAATATTTTGTAGCCTGAACTTAAAGCTGAAGTTGTAGGGCTTTAGTTAAATAAATCGATACAATCTTACTCAAGGAAGTCTATCCTTATTTCAGGAGAAGCTGTTAACTCTGTTTATGGTTTTGCAACACCCGCTATCTCATAAGGAAAACCAGTGTCCATGGAACTACCCCTGATTGTAATGATAATGTTGAATTTTTGGTCTTTTGGTCAACCTTTTACTGCTTATTAGATGGTGATAGTGTTCACCATGCTACATAGTAGAATAGAGCTGCTTATTGGTTATTTGCTTTTAGCACAAAGTCATGGGTATGAAGATTTTAAAGGATTGGCTCTTCTTGTCTCCATGGTCTGTGATGTAATGGCTGTATGCTTTTGCAGTTTTAAATTTTTTTATTGGGGTATCTGGGGCAAAATCTTCCTGTAGGATACTTTCAATCTTGAAATGATTAACTGTTTGGTGGGAGGAAGAGCAAGGGGATTCCCCAACAGGAAATAATTTTTAAGATTTTTTTTTCTTTTGGTTTATTTTTTCACTGGTAAAAGACTTTTTTTTGCAGAAGTTCAGTCAGAGAAAAATGATTGGTGTTCTGGTTTTGTCACTAATAAGACCGAAACTCTGTTTTCTGCTATATTTCTGGAAGCATATTCTAAGATACTAATTAAAAAGGGGGCATCTTGTGGGGTTTTTTCTTTCTGTGGTTAATTCTCTGCATAAGGCTTAAAGCTTGGCACTTTTTGGCCTTGGCAATGCATACTCCTTTTGATTTCTCTGTGCCAATGGTATCCAGAAACAGTGGTAGAATGCATGTATGAAAAGAAGCATTCTAGCTCTGTATTTGCTTATTTTTTTTTAAAACCTATACCTTCCCATTTTCCTGTCTTCCCTTCTGGGTCTATTCACTGTCTTTACTCATTGAAAGTAGCTGCAAACAGCAGGTGGAGTGTAGAATCTCATTGTAACTCTTCTGAATAGGCTGCTCTGTACTGAGAGGTTGATGTGAAAGTCTCCCTCTCATTTGGTTATTCATCCTTGTTTGCGTTCAGTGATGTCAGTGGCTTTTAGGAAGGAAAAAACCTAAAACTTTCTTTGGTTAGGTGATTTGTTGGGTTCCTAGCCTCCCAATTTCTTCTATCCACACCAGGCCTGCTGGCACCAGTACAGCTGTGACAGGAAGTTCAACTCTTTTATAGAATTAAAATGCTTAGTCTGGAAACAGATGAGGACATAAATCTAGTGACTGCCACCTTTTGGAGGACTCTCTGCAGTGTCCTGGTACTTAGAACTTGCTACTTCTCTTTTATGTTACATCTAATGGGGAAGTAGGGAGCTGATAACTACTAACATGTCTATATACTCAGTGCAAAGCCTGCTGGCATCAGTGCTACGAGCTCATGGCTCCTCAATAAGGCAGCTCCTGTGGCTGAGTATGAACTAAAAAGCAGTAGGGAGCAGGGAAACCTGCCTGGTTCCCTTGCTGAAGGGAGATGAGAGGTGTCCCTGCCTATGGCAGGGGGGTTGGAACTCGATGATCTTTAAGGTCCCTTCCAACCCAAACTATTCTATGATTCTATGAGTGGATTTCACTTCCTCCAGTTCAGAGTTGTTCAACTAGTGAAACAGCAGAATTTATCAGTAAATTTGACATTTCTTTGCCTAGTGACTTCCTCTGGTTATCTCTTAGAGAAAAAGCCACAGCAAGCTATGTCAGGTCATGCTGTTTCTGACTATGGAATTTACCTTTTTATCTGCGTGCTCTGCAAACCCAAGTACATGTAAGTATTTTTAGCTGGGGAGTTAAACTCGTGACTGGGCTTGGCCAAAAGTGCATGAACTCGAGGTCTGCTCCCCTTTTGGTTTTGAATGGTTTATCTTTGTTTTGGAAGGGCTACTGGGTTTGACTTTAATTAAAACTCATCCAGAATGAGTGTTGTCTATACTTTTTCTAGAGACTTTACAAGCTTGACTTGTGGCGGTTTGAATTTTCTTAGACCAGAGAAGAAGGATATGGGAAAGACAAAGTGTAAAAAGGAATGCTGGGAATCATACAGTGTTGGATTTTGTATTTTTAAGTGCCAGGGAAAGACATTTTCTGATAAAACGCTGTGACCTTTGACCATTTCCTAGTACTGTTTTGCTGTGATCTGTGGTGAATGGGCAACACTCAGATCTGTCTCTCTTTCATCTGCTTTAAAGGAGAAAAGTGTTTCTTGGTCATTGTAACTTCTGCTAGTTTAGTGTAGTTCTTACACCCTCAGTAGATAGGAGCTGTACAGAACAAATCTACTTAGCTCAGCTGGTTGGTGTGTTTTGGTTTTGCATTCGCTTCCTGGGGTTCAGCATTAACTTGTCTCCTCCCAAGCTGAAACTGAAAGTGAAATGCTTTGCAAGATTTTCTGCATGGTCATGTATTTTCTCCGTGTGTGGAAATCCACATTTCTCCACTGTGCTTCAGACCTACAGTGAAAGGTTCTGAGGCATCTGTAGCACGGTGCAGGTTTGCCTGGGCACAAAATGATGTGTGCTCCTGGAGGCAACTGTTCTGCAGCTCTGCTGTGAGCTTCTGAGTACTTCTTGCTGTGTTTCTTTGAAAGAGATTTCATCAGCTGTGTATCACCATGTTAATGTTTTTTCAAGTAGATGATGCTTTCTTTCATTATCCCAGTGTTAATGAGGCACGGCTGTCAGAAGGCTTTGATCAGGGCTGTGACTGCTGTTTTCTGTGACTGTTGTTTTTTTTTTTAGCTGTCTGGTTTGATACACAGCTTCCTTTCTGAGACTCTGGAGGATGTCTTTAAGGAATTCCTTCAAGTTTTTAATTTTTACTGGTTTCATCAGTTTGATATGGTTGAAACACAACATGGTAAGAGTTCTCCTAAGATTTAGTGTAATCAAGGACCAGGGTCAAGGTTTCCTTCTGTGGATTCTCTCTCTGGTTGTCTGGTATGTGATCCCATAAGAGTGAGGAACATAAAAGGTGCTTGTAGCTGTAATCCACTTGATGTTCAGGAGGAAAGGAGCCTATTTAAAATTGTCATGTGTTGGAGAAACTGTCAAATACTAAGGTTTGTGTAAATGCTTCAGGCTTTTGTCATGAATGTTCTGAGCCTGACAAAGAGGAATGGGCCCTACTAAAATCCTTCTGGGAAGTGTGGGCTGTAAAAGTCATCTTGAAAGCAAATTGTGCTGTGCAATGAGCTCATGCCTTGTAGATCCCTGGGTGCCATCCTGGCTGTTGCATCAGTATACTTTTTTTTTTTTTAAACTGAGCAAAGTGCCTCGAAGAGATGCTCTCACAAAGTATTTCTCCTTGGAAATGCACTCTCAAATGACCCATGCTGATCTAGTATTTGCTCTTTGACACTGTGGGCATATTTTCAAGTTCTGTGGGATTTTTTTCAGAAGTAGCCACCTGTGTCTATGCAGTCATCTTGTTGCTTTTAGAGCCATCTTGTTGATTCTTGGTGATTTTATTTTTTTTTTAATTAGCTTTGATCCATTTTCAACTTGGCTTACCTAACTTGCCAGTCAGGCAAAGGAAAGACAGATTTATGTTCCACCTTACTGTTGGTATCAGTTGTGAAAGGCATCTAAGTTCCCAGTGAGGTGACATTACCTCATTTTCTGACTTGTGAATGATCTGTGCTCATGCTTAGCACATGGCAACAATAGTATATGTGTTGAAATTAAAGAGGATATTTTTGTCCTCTAGGTGGCATGATAGTTACTGTATTCAGGTCGTTTGATATAACTCTTTTGTTTGGCAGTTCTTTTCAGAGCCTAAGTAGCACCTACATCTGTCAGAGATACTATTTCCAGGTAATAATGGATATTCTCTGCTCCAGGACTGAACACTTTGCTGCCCGACTGTGCAAGTTTCTCTGGCTTGGCACTGTAGCTTGCATGTCACTAGTTATGGGTGGAGTTTGTTTCAGTGCCCCCAAGACTTGTAATATTTCTGAGGAGTTCCTACCTCTCAGGTTTTGTCCTTCCTTTGTAATGTCAGAAGACTGGGATTACGATTCATCAGTCTCTCCTGTTTTCTGAGCAATTTCCAGGAAGAACAGCTTGAGTATGCCCTGTGATGTTACTGTAAGGTTGTGCTGCAGCTGCTGGGCTGATGTTCTTGGGCTTGAGACCACAAAGCTAACCCTATAAAGATTACCAGCCTTAATAGTGTGATAGTGCCTTTTCGTTTGGGCTTGCTTTTCTTCCTCCTACCTAGTCCTTAGGAAAGGTGGGAGTATTTTCTTAACACTTGCAAGGAGGTAAAATGCAGGGTGACTTTACCTGGCAGGTATTGAGTTTGCTCAACGCCTGGAGGAGGGGAAAAATGAAGCTCAATCCCACATCTGGAAAAACCACCTTCACCATGACAGTCAAGATCCAGATATTGCCTCTCTCTTTGGTGTGTCTGTGCCCAAAAATGAGGATGTATTAAAAATTCCTTTTGGATTGATCTCTAAGTAGCTGAATCCAAGTCTCACCTCCAAGCTTTGGAGCAGTTTGAGCAGCAGGTTTTCTGCTGACTCAATTTCAGAGCAGCTGCATGTGTAGGCTGGCTTCTGAAGAATACTAACTAGTGTTGTCATGCTGCCCCCGTTGCTGAGCTGATAAAGAAACCACAGTAATCAACAGTTCCTGCCTACAGGGTTTTTTAAAGGTAATTGTTAACATTCCTTATTCATTCATCGGCTGTTTAGGGGCTGGGCAGCAGAATGTTTTGAGCCAAATGAAAATAAAAGTTGATAAGACAGATTATTTTTCTTCTTTTTTTTTCCCTAAGAAGTCTAAGTTCTCCCCTGATAACTAAAAGATTGCTGCATTTTGTGTTGTCATGAAAAATAATGTGAACAATAAATCACAAATGACTGGGGATGGGATCTGTTTGGTGCTGTCCTGCTGGCGTCTCAAAGTATTCTGCCAGTGGCTTGTCAGTTTAGTCCCTTCTGAAATGAATGATGTACCCTCCCTCTGAGGCAAAAGCTTGAAAAATACTGGTAGTTTAAAAGGTGTGTTTCCTGTGATGGGGAAGGTCCTGAGAAACTCTCAAGCCCCAACAGTTTTGGTCTTAAACAGATAATACCAAGCTATTGTTTTGATTTCACAGTAGCATGTGTTTGTCTGAAATGAGATGCATGAAGGAGGTTGTTCAGCCCATCCTTCACGTGATTAATACATTGCAGTGTTTTTGTTCCTCCCCTTTTCTCCCTCCTTGCTTTTCTTTCCAGTGTCTAGAGTCAAATCCTACTTTAAGAGAAGAGCACATCTCAGATTAGGCAAGATCTAAGGATCTTCTGAATACTGTTAGTCTGCTGACTAGGGATGGGAACAGGCTTTCTCTGGTTATGACAACATCCTATTTATTCAGCTCTGTAATCCTTTCACTGCTGTGTTTGGTGGTTTGGTTTTGTTTCCTCACTGCAAAGTCCAAAATGCACCAAAAGCTGGTGCTGTGGGAGTAGTAAAGCTTCAATAGCTAGAGAAATATGAGGAGAAACTCTTGTAACTGCCATTATCTGGATTGTTTGCTTCCTGTTCAATGTATGAGTTGGAAATCAAGTGTGACAGGGTGATGGAGATTTCCTTGGGGGCTGTATGATACAGGGTTTGCCTACACTGTGGTGTCTTGGGGTGCTACAGACAGCAGGATGGCACAACTTAGCACTGCAAATCTAGAAAGCTCCTTGTTTGAGGATATTCTGTTTCACTTCCTGGCTTTCCAGTAGTGGGTAGTTACATAAAGCAGTCTTGTCTGTGGCAAGTTTCCAGGAAGACACTAAAATTGAGCTATTGTGGTTTGATAAATTAATTTAAAATGTCATATGCCTCAGCTTCCTTACCTGTAAAATGATGCCTTGCTCTTTAAAGAGCTTCACAGCTCAACAATGAAAAGTTTACCTAGAAGGCAAACAAGTCACCAGGCCCAGGAAAGAGGCAAAGAGGGAGTTTCATTTCTTCAAATAATGTTACCTTGAGTGCCAAAAATGAAGCTCTTATCTTTCAGCTGCCGGCCAGAGAAAGCAGTGCCCAGGTTGGAAGGTTTTGCTTTTTCTCTGGTCTCAAATGACTGGTGCTTTATTGCAGTTTCTGCTTTGAAGACTTTAACCTGCTCCTGACTCAAGTGTGAGATGTAAAGATAAGTATCTTGACTACTTGAACAACAGGTCCCTTGACTAACTGTGTGTCTGTCCAGGTGCTTGTCTGGGCTGTGTCTCAAGTTGCTGGTCCTCCAGGTATGTTGGCCATGCTGCTGGAAAGGATCTGCTGTTTATTTATTCAGTCTGTTGCCACCTATGTTCAGCTTGCCCTCCAGCAATTGACTGGAATTATCATAAATGAGAAAAAATTAGGTCATCCTGACACAGCTGGGCTAGCTCTGTGTGGAGAGGCTTAGCTGTAAAGTTTCTGCAAGTGATAAAAATCTCTGGTGCTACTCAGCTACTTTCATCAGCAGATCTGGCCACCCGTGTGCAACTTGCAGCTGTGGTGGCTTCTGTTCCATCACACCTCTGATGGAACTGTGGGAGGGCATCTAGCTGCTATTCTAATGTAACAATTAAAGAGCTCATGGTTAAGAATCTGCCTGTGGGTTATTGTGTGTTTTATACTTGTGTGGTGAACCTGGTCTTCTGAGCACCTTTGCAAAGTTGGGAAACTCATGACCTCTTGAAATTATTGCTGTGGTTTCCTTCAGTGTTTTGAATCTTTGCTTGCACTTCCTCCTTTTCTGCCAACATGCTTAGTGAATTTAAAATGCAATTGTGAGAGGTTGCTGCTAGGAGATGAGTATTTCACTACCTTAGGTCTTTGATTTGCAGACTCTCTTTAAGCTCCTTGGTATTTCAGTTTTGGTCAGAAGGTACCTATACATCCTCTGTGGTGTCTTGTGTGAAGATTATTTTTGTGGGAAGGCAGTACTCGCTTTCAGCTCATCAAGAGTTGAAACCACCTTGCTGCAGAGAACTGTGTGCAGTTGTGGGACTGTTTAATCTAAGACAGCAAAGCCAAGGTTCTTATCCTCCCTGCCTTGCCATTTGCTGGATAGTCTTGTATTACAGGCACTTGCTGTGTCAGGTGTAACTGCTTGGGCTGCTGCTCTGACCCATTCATCAGCTACACCTGGCTGAATGAATCATAGAATGATAGAATTCGTAGAATCATAGAAT
>VZTY01016809.1:2087-12748 GCA_013400935.1 Turnix velox | reverse complement strand
CACTGGTCCCAGTACTGATCCACATCTTTCTTTTGAAGTTAAAACAAATACTGTAATGCATTTCTGGCTGTTAAGTGCTTTTTGTTTTCCCATGGTGCTCCTCTCCTGCAGAGGCTTCTTTCTCCCTGGCCTTTCCGTGTTGTAAATGAAACTCTTGTTTTGATGCATCTTCCATCTGCCTAAGTGTTGGCCATAAATAACAAGATATTACAAAATTGCCTTCTTGTCAACACACAGATTGTTTATGTGTCATTTCCTCTATCCTTTGTGTTGCTTTAGCTTCCTGGGGAAGGAGGATTTATGGGTACAGCAGCATTTGGGAATGAAACCAATTCCCATGGGGGTATGAAATAAATACAGTCAATTTTTGGTGCTATGCTTTTATTTACTTTTTACAAAATGTCTTCTTTCCTTGATGGCTTTGTGTCTCTCCATGTGGCATCCACTAGCTGTGCAATATTATCTGTTATTTAAGGTCTTGAATTTGCAGACTATGTTTGCAAGCTGAGTGTTAGAACTGTGAACCACAGTCCTGATTGAAAGCTAATCCTGAATTTCTCCTTCCTGTCAGCCAATCTTCAATTCCCAGGGTCTCATTTTGGTGTGATAATGAAAAAGGGGCTTTATCAATTTGAAATGCAGGTGTGAGATTGATCAGAATTCATACTAGGAAAGAAGCAGAAATTTCATGAGGGTTTTTTTTCTTTTTTTGATATCATGCAGATAGAATCATAGAATGGTTTGGGTTGGAAGGGACCTTAAAGATCATCTAGTTCCAACCCCCCATGACCAGGGGCACTTCCCACTAGATTAGGTTGCTCAGTTCTTCATCCAGCCTGGCCTTAAACACCTCCAGGGATTGAAGGGGCATCCGCAACCTCTCTGGGCAACCTTTTCCAGCGTCTCACCACCCTCAGAATAAAGAATTTCTTTCTTATCTCCAGCCTGAATCTCCCCTCTTCCAATTTACATCCATTATTCCTACTCCTTCCATCACATATCCTATTAAAAAGTCCTACCCCAGCCTTTCTGCAGCCCTCTTCAGGTATTGATAAGTCACTGAAGTTCCCCCTGAGCCTTCTGTTTTTCAGGCTGAACAACCCCAACATCTTCAGCCTGAAGGAATCAACTCTGGGACATACCTCTAGCCTTTTTACAACACATGTGATAAATTCCCTGAGTCTGCTGGTCTAATTTTTCCAGAGGGGTAGGATTTGGACTCCTTGTTTGCTTTCAGGTTGATTAGATCCTTTGCAGGACTGACAGTGTGGAGAGCAGTTTTTTAGTTTGTCTCCTGTGAGCTTTTATGGCTTTAGTGATGCTGTGTTTTTCAGATTCATCTGATAAATTTTTGTAATGTGGAGAGCATTGGCTTAACTCTGTTTCTGTTCATGCCTCCCAGAAAATCCCACTCTTTATTCCCCTTACCACGAGTCAGAGCCTCTGTTCTCTTTCTTACATGCCTAAATTAGTTTCTTAAATAGAGTTGACTCTTGCCTTCTTTTCAGAGAAGGTGTCAGGCTGCTGGGAAGGTGAAAGGATGCCACTGGGCTCTGCAGAATATGGGGAAGGAATGTGCAATTTGGCTTCTGCTGTGACAGGTGGACACATCCTGGGGACCTCAAAGGTCATGGAGAACTTGCAGTGAGTTTTGGAGGTGTGGCACAAGCTCTGTGCTGAAGAACATGCAGTGAAGGTAAAGAAAGCAGAGGGATTGTTTAGGATCTGCTTCTTTTTGGTTTTTTTCACCTCTTCAAGTGAAGGATTTGACTGTCTCTCCTTGTTTAGGATCTGCTTCTCATCAGGTTTTTTCACTCCTTCAAATGAGGGATTTGACTGTCTGGTTTAGAATCCACTTCTCTTCAGGTTTTTTCACTCCTTCAGATCTTGGATTTGCCAGTCTCTCCTTGTTTCTGTTGAAAATTTGGCCTTTTAAAATTTAAAAAATCTCTTCAAATATCAGAAGATGTTTTGTCTTGTCAGGATGTTGGAAGTAGAAGATCTTTAAGGTCCCTTCCAACCCAAACAATTCTATGATTCTATGATGTTTGCTGTTAAAAGCAGAACAAGACAAAATGATGTGAAATAATATTAAAGGGGTCTGTATTATTCCAACTATATATTTAGTTTTGTATTATGGAAAAATATTTTTGTAATTGAGCCTGTTCTCTCCTCAAAGTAAGTAGCATAAATTATAAGAGACAAAACTTTGATGATCAGATTTCTGTGTTAATGTTAGTGAGAATTTTGTAGATGGAATTAAAGAGAATGATATAACAGTTTGGGTTGGAAGAGATCTTAAAGATCTAGTTCCAACCTCATGCCATAGGCAAGGACACCTTTCACTAGACCAGGTTGCTCAATGCCTTGTCTAGTCTGGCCTTAAACACCTCCAGGGATTCAGGGGGCATCCATAACCTCTCTGGGCAATCTCTTCGAGTGTGTCATCACCCTCACCAAAAAGATTTTCTTTCTAATATCCAGCCAATCTCCCCTCTTCCAATTTCATCTGTTATTCCTAGTCCTTCCCATCACATATCCTATTAAAAAGTCCTACCCCAGCCTTTCTGTAGCCCCTTCAGGTATTGCTAAACTAATTTGAGGTCCCTCCTGAGCCTTCTTTAGGCTGAACAACCCCAACTCCTTCATTCAGTCCTCAGAAAGGAGGTGCTCCAGCCCTCTCATCATCTTCGTGGCCTCCTCTGGACCTGCTCTAACAGCCCAATGTACTTTTAGGAATGCCTTGTCTTTGTCATCACAAGTAAAGAGTAGAATTGATAGCCTGGAGCTAAGGCTGGGTGCACTGAGTAAAGCATGAACGTGAGCAAAATCCATCTTTATCTGTTACATTGATTTCCATATCGCCAGGCAATTGTCTTTAGGACTTCAGAAGTTGTTTTTTTGACACTTCAGAAATGGCTTCACGAGAGACATTATCATTCATGCATTTGATAGATGTATGATCTGCACTTATGAACTACTGATGTGTGCAAAATGAAAGGCAAATTTTCTGCTCAGCCACTCCCCAGTTTATTGCAGTAGAAAATTGTGCTTGACATTACGTTGTTTCTTTTGCTCCACGTGTTGTATTTATAGTGCTTTGAATTAGGGTTACAAATTTTTGCAGGGCTATGCAATGACAGCATAACCTTGGAATTATTTTGAGGCAGCGTGACAGGTAATAGAGGCCCCCAAATATATATTTGGTATTAAAAAAGACATAACCTCTATAAAATTTAATATGGACACAGGAATAGGGTTATGATTTTGCAAATCATTGCAATGGAAAAATCCCTCTATAAAGGATTTCTGTCCAAAGGGAACACTTAGAGGTGTTGTCCTCACTCAGGCTGAATGTGATGGGTTTGTTTTCTGTAAAACTTCCTTTCTGGTAAAGGAAGGAAGTGATAAATAAAAAACCCAAAACAAAACAACCAAATTTGATCTTTTTTTGTTGTTGGCTTAGTTTCAGCAGTTTAGGAAATTATTAATAACTGCAGCTGTTTGAATAATTTATAAGATGTATCTCAGTGAGGTTTTTTTTCCCCATTAATTATTTGATCATTTCCCCTGCTTATTGTTTATAATTACAGTTGTGCCTAGATGATCAAATTAAGATGAGAGGCTCTTAGTCTATATGCTAAGGTGTAGTTCTTTTCCTACAGAAGCTTCAATCTAAGTTGCTGGTGGTAAAGAGAGTTGGCTCAGAGTAACGGGAAAGGCTCTGGCAAAGGTGAGTTGATACTTTTGGGAGTTTTACCCCAACACCTTAGAATATAGAGTAGTTTGGGTTAGAAGGGACCTTAAAGATCATCTAGTTCCAACCTCCCTGCTATAGCCAGGGACACCTCCCACCAGACCAGGTTGCTCAGTGCCTCATCCATCCTGGCCTTAAACACCTCCAGAGATTGAGGGGGCATCCACAGCCTCTCTGGGCAACCTCTTCCAGCGTCTCACCACCCTCACCTTAAAGAATTTCTTTCTTTTATCCAGCCTGAATCTCTCCTCTTCCCATTTGCATCCATCATTCCCAGTCCTGCCATCATATATTCTATTAAAAAGTCCTACCCCACCCTTTCTGTAGCCCCCTTCAGGTATTGAGAAGCTACTATGAAGTCCCCCTGTGTCTTCTCCAGGCTCAAGAACCACAACTCCTTCATCCTGTCCTCAGAAGGGAGGTGCTCCAGCCCTCTCATCATCTTCATGGCCTCCCCTGGACCTGCTCCAACAGCTCAATGTCCTCCTTATGTTGAGGGCTTCAGAACTGGACACAGTAACTCCAGGTGGAGTAGAGGGGCAAAATTCTTTCAAACCTGTCTAAGGGCTGTACCAGAATAAATGCATTTCCTGCCTCAGCCCTGGGATTTGCTCTGCATCCCTTGCAGCAAAACCATTTCAGTGCAACTGAACTTTTATGGCCCCTGGGTTCTACCCCACTACATTTCATTGCCTTCCTTGGTCACACCTCCCCGGTCTGCTGAGCTGAGCAGTATGCTTTCCATCACCCTGAGGGAAATGAAGCTGGTGGGGGGATATGTAAATGAGTGATGCAATTACAGAGGTCATAGTCTGGCTATATATCAGGACATGGTGTGACTTCTTGATTATTCCCAGGTTCTGAATGTTTTAGGTCTGTTTATTTTTTGCAGAGTATTATTGGTGCATGAAATTACTGCCAGGATCTCCAGAGGTTCCAGAGGATAACGTTAATTTTGTTAGGATCTAGTGTTTTGCAAGGAAGTTGGGGAAAAGTCAGATAAAGGCAGGGACATAGGGTCTAATTACAGGCCCAATTAAAGTATCTGAAGGAATCCAAAGAGGTAGCACAGACACAACTGAGAACAAATCCACCTCTGGACTGTGGTTCCTGTGACAGAAGCAGGTTGTTCCCTGGTTTTACAAGGGCACTGAGATTCCTTAATGAGAATACTTGGGAAAAGAGTAGGAGAGCTATTTTGAGAAGGTTTTGGTGGAACAACCAGCTGGGTGGTGGTGGTGGAATTGTGTTCACGTAGCAATAGCACAAAGGTTGGCTTCCAGCAGAACAGATTTCCCTCCAACTTCACTCCCTATGTCAGCAGGTCTCTCCTCTGCTTAGTCTTTCTTTCCGGAGACAATTAAGATGTGTAGGACCCTGAATGTGAGCTGGGCCACTTCAGCTAGCTGATGTTACTGAAGATCAGAGTTAACAGCATTGAAGGTGTCAGACAAGTTGAAATGGATTAGATAGAGCAGAAGCTGCCTGCTTATACATCTCAACAGGTCAGGCTGAGTTTGAACAAAATGTTTAATACATGAGCTTTGAAATCCATTCCTCTTCTGCAGAGGTGGTCTATCCTCAACTGTAAGAATATTCAATATATTGAGGCATCAATGTAGGTGCTGTGCCTTTTGCTGCCTTAGAAAATGTCAAAGTACCCATGAGGATCACAGAATATCAGGGATTGGAAGGGACCTCAAGAGATCATCTAGTCACATCCCCCTGCTGGAGCAGGAACACCCAGACCAGGTCACACAGGAAGGCATCCAGATGGGTTTTGAATGTCTCCAGAGAAGGAGACTCCACAACCTCTCTGGGCAGCCCATTCCAGTGTTCTGTCACCTTCACTGTGATTACCTGTCTATAACCATGTTTCATCTTCTAGGATTGCCAGCAACAGTTGGGAAGAGGTTTGTTTTACTTAAGGGTCTCCCTGTCTTTGTGAACATGCATCTTTTTAGGAGTGTCCTAGCATTCTTTGATCTTCGCCAGGTACAAGAGAGGAACATTTAGTGTCTCCAAGGTTTGGAGGGAGAGCTGGCACCCCTAATATTTCTATCATAAATTCATTTCAGACATCCTAGTGAAGAAAACCACTCCACCTACAGAAAATAAATATATAGATCTGTGTGGCTGAGTAGAGTTTGTATCTATTTCTTTGAGTCATATTATTACAAGAGCATAATTTCTAATAATTACAAGCTCTTAAGCTCTCAAACATCTGCAAGGTGCTCTTCTGCCTGTGATATAGTACAATTCCTCTGTTGGAGAGCTCTGGGGAACAAAAGTGGATGTGCTAAAAGCTATTGTTTGATAGGAAGAGCCTCTTGATTTTCACAGTGGTTCAGTGAATCAGCATGTTTGAGATAAAACATCATTTCCTAATTCATCAGAACAGAAAAGCATTGCTTTCAAAGCTCATTAAATGCCCACATAATGCAGCGATAAGAGTGAATTATCAATATCCTCTGGTTGATTGAGGACAGGAGTCTTCTGTGGCCTCAGCTAAAAGATGACTTTCATACTTTTCGTAGGAGGAGGTGGGAGCAGATTCCTGAGCTCTGCTTCTCAAGTGGCATTGACTTCATGGAAATGATTCCATGTAGAAAATTTGGCCTGCTGATGGATGCTTTGAGAAGTGTGACCAGCAGGTCAAGGGAGGTGATTTTGCCCCTCTACTGGGCTCTGGTGAGACCCCACTTGGAGTTACTGTGTCCAGTTCTGGAGTCTTCAACATCAGAACGACATTGAGATGAGGCAAAAGACTGAGGCAAAGAAGGCATGAAGCACCTCAGCTTTCTCCTCATCCACTGTCACTATGTTTCTGCCTTCATCTGATAAAGGATGGAGGTTCTTCAGGATATTTTGGGATGCAGAGTGGAACCAATGGTGTATTTGAATATATAATAAAGGCAACAAAGTGATGTCACTGTAAGGAAATGCAGCCATTTATATTGTGGGATGTGAATGATATTAGCTGAGAATGTAGTTACTCCAGTGTTTCCCAAAAATGAGAACCAGGATGGATTACTGGTTTAAGCATTCCTGTGAACACTGCAGGAAGGTACAGATTCATCTTAGAGTCCTGTGGTGACTCCTTATCATTTTTACCAAGAATGATAAGCTGTAAATGTTACCTTTAAGAGAAGAAACAGCTTGCTCAATCTAAAAATTAGATCTCTCCCAGTCTATAAAGTGATCACAAGAGAAGGGCCGTGAACAATTGTCTCTTGCTTCAATTTTGAGGTTAAGCCAAGAAGTAATTAATCTAATTGGGATCTTAGCTTGACACTAGGAAAAGCTTCTTGGCTTTAAAGAGTGAAAGAATATTGCTTGCATAGCAGAACTCTGGCAAAAGAGTTGGATGTGCTACAATCAGACAAGGACAGACTCTATTGTGTTTTATCAAGTCTCTGAGTTGGTCAGATGCTGCACTTCTCTGTCTATTTAGTAGGATTTTAATTTTTTTAAAGGGCCTACTGAGTGTAGACTTCTGAGCATCATGGCTTTGTTTTTCTAGAGTGATAGAACAATGCACTCAGAGAAATTGAGCCTCTTAAGCAGGAGACTGGAACTAAATGATATTTAAGATTCTGTGATTCTGTGATCCACTGAGTGAGACTTTAAATGGGAACTAAAAAACTTCACACTGCTCTGTGAGTTTCTTTCTGTTCTGCCTTAATTTAGTAGATCTGAGTTGCTCTGGGTTTCACACAATCCAAGCAGTCCCCTCTATATCTTTCATAAAATCATTTTGCTTTTCAACATTTTCTGAATCTACATGCAATTGTTCCACACACTGCAGTCATGCTTTCTCCCCACTTGATCTTCTGGGTCTCATCATCCTCACTAAGCAACATCCTTAGGGAAGAAATACTCCTTCCTTATCTAAAAAGTTAAATTAGATGCAGGGGACAAAGCCTGCATACTAGAATGTAACAGGCAATAAAACGTGAGGCAGCTGAACTGTTCATAGAATGGTCTGGGTTGGAAGAAACCTTAAAGATCATCTAGTTCCACCCCCCCTGACACTGTTGTGTGGTACCACGACAAGTGCTTTCTCTGTTGTCAGGTTTTATATGGCAGGCAGTTTAGTGTCCTGTGTCTTATCTGGTGCTGATCTGTAAGGGAGGCCAGTTTAAAACCCCGTGGCAATAAGGATGAAGGGGAATCAGTTAAATCACCAGTGTCAATAGGTCAGAGATTGTGTTCTGTGGCAATAAACCCCACAGTGTCCTGATTGTTTCCATTTAACAAACTTGCCACTGCCCAATTTATAAACCTGACTGGGTGAACTGGGAATTGGGATGGCTTCTTGGACAGATTAACATCCCGAAGACTAAACAGCAGCTCCTTGTGTTATCTGTCACTTCTCGTGAGCACAGAATCTATCACACAAAAAAAAAAAGAGCAAGCAATTTCTGATGCTTTTTTAATGAACTGTCTCAGAGAGGCAGGGAGAGAAAAAAGATGTTTGTTCCTGGGTTCCATAGCAAAAAGTTGACTGTAGAAAGCTCTGGATTTCTTTTGTGCTTGCTTTGTGGAATGAAATATCAGGGAGTTTGCACTCTGAGCTAATACCTGCAACCTCTTAAACACAAACATTGAATTTGGAAGTAGTTTTATTGCAAACAGAGAGCAAAGAAGATAAACACAAGGAAATTGTTTCAGCATTTTGACAACCAACTTTGAGAGCTTTTTACCTTGATTCTTCCCAGGTCAGGGTGGCAGAATAATGGGAGTGAAGGGCAGTGTCAGAAGGAAGCAAAAAAAAAAAAAATTGGAAGTTAACCCCACAGCAAATTAATAATTAAGACTCAGAGCATAAAGGAAAGATGGGATTTTTTTTTCCAAGGTGATGAAACCTGGAATATTGTGCCCAGTTCTGGAACCCTCAACTTGAGAAGGACATTGAGCTGTTGGAGTGGGTCCAGAGTAGGCCATGAAGATGATGAGCGGGCTGGAGCAACTGCCTTCTGAGGACAGGCTGAAGGAGTTGGGGTTGTTGAGCCTGGAGAAGAGAAGGCTCAGGGGGGACCTCAGAGAAGCTTCTCAATACCTGAACGGGGCCATGTCCCAGGTTGCACATGAAAGCCTTAGTAAGATACATGATGGCAGGACTAGGAGAGGAAGAGGGCACATTCAGGATGGAGATATGAAAGAAATTCTTTCTTGTGAAGGTGGTGAGACACTGGAAGAGGTTGCCCAGAGAGGCTGTGGATGCCCCCTCCCTCTCTGGAGGTGTTTAAGGTTAGGCTGGACAAGGCACTGAGCAACCTGGTCTAGTGGGAGGTGTCCCTGCCCATGGCAGGGGGTTGAAACTAAATGATCTTTAAGATCCCTTCCAACCCAAACCATTCTGTGATTCTATGAAAGAAGAATACCAAAGATTTTAGTGTGTGTGGTCAGGGTGCGCACAGGGCTTCATTAGGGCTTTTTATGACTATGGCTATTAACAAACCAATGATGTGTTCACTAAAACTCAATATCAGCTGCTAAATATGAACCTGGGAGCTATAAAAGCACAATGCTAATTTCTCTGCATCTGTCTTTTCTCCTTTGCATATCATCCATATTTGCAGCCTCTGGTTTTGGGTGATTTTTTTTTTTTTTGGAGTGATGACCTTCAGGTAGGTGAAGAGCAATTCTTTCATATGATTGGCAAAATCCATAACAGTTTGTCAAGCTTTTGTTCCAGGGGCCAGATGCAGTCATCTTATAGAATCATAGAATAGTTTGGATTGGAAGGGACCTTAAAGATCATCTAGTTCCAAACCCCCCTCCATACAGCATCCATCACAGGAACCTCCATGAAGACTGCACTGCTTGAGTTTTTTTGATTTTTTTTTTTCATTTTTTCTTCTGTTTTGGTTTGGTTTCCATTAATATTTAAGCACTAAAAAAGAGGCAATGTTGTTCAGCTGTTCTGTAGCAATCTTCGCATGGTTCCTACTCTACCTCTTCTGATATATCCTTTTATAGTACAATTGAAAGACTTCTGCACTTTCTCCTCCATCAAAAAACCAGCAAGTTTGTGGCTTTGAAACACAGTTGGGAAGTACTACCTTAAACGCCTAGTCATGTCCTGAGAATTGATTAGGAATCTGATGTTTCTGATAATAGTAAATTAATGAGAGAGTACATTTTCTGCTTGGTGAGTGGAAGGCAGCAAGATCACATACAGTGTTTAGTTTCAAATATTAATTTTCTCTTTCTTAAATTGCATTAGTTGTATCTAATTATAGGTACAGTTTGTGGTAATCAGTTTGAAGCATAACAACATGAGGTACCTCTCTCTCGCTAAAGAATATATTTTGACTTGAAACTTTAGAAGTATTTTGAATGCTGTGTGATTTTTTTTTTCATTTATGATTTGATTACCCACGTAATTGAAATGTGACAGACCCTGATAACGTTCTGTTGGAACAAATTGGTCAGTTTGTTTGCCTTCATAAAGGTGAAGGAAATGAGACTTTTCATCTGCTTCCCATAGAGGTTCTTCTGCAGATTTAATCTTTCTTCACTGGTTCTTAATTTTTCCTTACATCAGAAGAAAAAAAAACCCCAAACTAACAAAAATATTGGAATAAAAAACCCCAAGCTATTAAAAGATCTCCCCCCTCCAACCAGTAAAGCCAGCAACAGAGCTGTTAGTGCCCAGTGACTAGACTTAAATGTACTTTGGCAATTTAGCTGTAGGTTATGTCAGCTCACAACTGTTCATTGCAGTTATGATGTTCATAATTAAGTCATATAGTAATTGAGTTACTTCTTGATTAGGATGAATTGCAAAACTATGCAGTCACTTAGAATCATAGAATGGTTTGGGGTGGAAGGGACCTTCAAGATCATCTAGTTCCAACCCCCCCTTCCATAGGGACACCTCCTACTACACCAGGTT
>VZTY01016808.1:76061-143340 GCA_013400935.1 Turnix velox | reverse complement strand
TGTCCTCCAACAGTTAAAACAGATGGGGTAGAAACACACATACAGCACTTATGGGTTGAAATGGTAAAAAATTTGTCAGGGTGAGAGAGCAGTGGCACAGGCTGCCCAGAGAGGGTGTGGGGTCTCCTTCTCTGGAGATATTCAAACCCTGCCTGAACGCCTTCCTTTGTGACCTGATGTGGGTGTTCCTGCTCTGGCAGAGGGTTGGACTTGATGACACATCTCAAGGTCCCTTCCAACCACTGACAGTCTGTGAATGTGATTCTGTTATACTTACAGGCAATGGCTCAAAGTCGGCGTCCACCAGGTGATAGGTCCCAGCCCCAAAGAAAACCTGTCTCATTACCACGTCAATCCCCTGCCGGGCCGAAAGCCCGAGTTTGTCCAACCACCTGCCAAAAAATTCCAGGCAAAGAACAATGCAGAAGAAATTGTCAACCTCAACTTGAGAGAGGTTTTCCTTCCCCTCTACTCTGTCCTGGTGAAACCACATCTGGAGTATTGCATTCAGTTCTGGGGCACCCAGTTGAAGAAGGACAGGGAACTGCTTGAGAGAGTCCAGCACAGAACCATGAAGATGATGAAGGGATTGGAGCATCTCCCTTATGAGGAATGGCTGAGGGAGCTGGGTCTCTTTAGCTTGGAGAAGACTGAGGGGGGACCTCATTCATGTTTAGAAATATGGAAAAGGTGAGTGTCAGGAGGATGGAGCCAGGCTCTTCTCAGTAACAGCCAATGAGAGGACAAGGGGCCATGGGTACAAGCTGGAACACAGGAATTTTTTCACAGTGAGGGTGACAGAACACTGGGATGGGCTGCCTAGAGCGGTTGTAGAGTCTCCTTCTCTGGAGACATTCAAAACCCATCTGGATGCATTCCTAGTGTGACCTAGTCTAGGTGTTCCTCCTCTGGCAGGGGGATTGGACTAGATGATCTCTGGAGGTCCTTCCAATCCCTGATACTCTGTGATTCTGTGAGTGCTGTTGCCCCTCTCCAAGCAGGAGAGAGCAAGAATCAGGGTATGGTTCCGACCTCCCTAAAAAAATCATGCTCCCGATTTCAAGTCTTGATTAGCTGAAAGAATTACTTCTTCACGTCTGTACCTCTGAAGGTCTAGATTTTTGGGAACACTTGTTCCGCTCCCCTGTTTGCAGGCAGAGGGAGTGGAAGTTCTGATGAAAAGATCATCACACCTAAAAAAAAGTACACTGCAATCATGTTTTTGGTTAATTTTCCAAGTGCAAGCCGGACATTCTGACACAGCTTCAGCTCCGTGACTACAAACTGATCAAAGTACTACAAAAAGCCTGGTTTTTAAAAATTATTTCAACAAAATCCTACAATGGGAGCTTAGAGAAAGTTATTTTGATGACTACATTTCCCATTTGACAGTTATTCCATGGCAGTGAAAAGATGGCACTGGGAAAGGACACTCATCTCATGAATGACCTGGAGTTAGCATTGCAGATTCAAGGGCTGAGACACAACCTTCTCATGCTTTTCATTCCCATTTCCTGTAGGAATCCCTTACCTGGGTCTAGATCAAACCTCAGGTATGTGGGAATGACACAGGAAGTGGTGGGATGGTTACAGATCCCCATTCCATCTATTGCCTGCTTTCCCTGGGAAGCCTGAGGGAGGGAATGTATGCAAACCCCCTGCAGCTGGTGGAATGTTTGACTTCCCCATATCTGGAACACTGTACTCACATAAAGCCAGCAGCATAGGTGTTGGACAGCCTGGGAGCTCCACCACCATAGGCAGAGCTTGTCTCTCCCAGCCAGACCTTCTTGTCAGGCACTGTCTCATCAACAATCTGGTCAGGGAAGAAGAGAGAGACAGGAGTCAACATTTTTTGGCTACTGAAATAACAGGCAGTCAAAATTTTGAGCCTTATCCAAATGGTGTTTGCACTTAAGAGGTAACACCAACTGAGGAGAAGGATTAGAAGCAGGATTTACTTCATTCCCACCAAAAAAATCACGTCCACACCAGTAGAATGAGGCCCTACATTCGTCATGAAGATCTACTAAAAGCCCTTTTCTGGAAGTCTTCTGCTGAGTAGTGCCATGGTCTAAGTTATGGTGGTCTTAAGATCTCAAAATAATTTGGGATGAGTGGGTTATGGCTCCCGTAATGTAATTAACATCCCTGTAATATAATGGCTACTGAGAAATGAGGATGCTGTAGATTCATGATGTATTTGACACCATGCTTCCTGCATAGTAATCTTCTGGAGCTCATTTATTAATAGTACAGTTATGTTCTTTTTGTTTTTTACAATGGCAGCAGCACCCAAGCTTTGAGGATCCCAATTTAATGCTAGCAAGAAATTATACTTAATTCTTTGCTACCCAGAAGGAAAAAGAATATAAGATTGATTGAACAGGACAAGGCACCTCCTGGACATCATGTATGGCAGTGGCTAAGGTGTCCAGCACTTCAGGGCTCAGGAAATCCTCTCTCGTTGCACTTCGTCCATTCACGTAGTAACTGGAAATGAGGGGAAAATGAAACCAAATCCACAGGGCAAAATTAGGGAAAATACCACCACTGGTGCAAACCACCCCTAAAACTACTCAGTTGCTCGATACATCTATTCACAGGGCTATTTTCCTCCCTAGGTTTTTTTGTTGTTTTGGGGTCTTTTGTCCCCCACGAATGTGTCAGTATCTTGTTTGTATTTAAGGAACCATCAGGTATGTTTTACTTGGATGGGGGCAGGATATCACAGAAAGTTTGATCAGCAGAAATGCAAGGTTGGGGTTGGGTCTTATTTTGTATCTACTCATTTAGAACAAATTAAAACATCACTGAATTTAGGATAAGGGACAATGCCTGCAAGCTGGAACATGGGAGGTTCCATAGAAATATGAGAAAAAACTTTGTCAGGGTGAGGATGACAGAAGAGTATCACAGGCTGCCCAGAGAGGGTGTGGGGTCTCCTTCTCTGGAAGGAACCCTCCTGCCTGGACACCTTCCTGTGTGACCTGGTCTGGGTGTTTCTGCTCCAGCAGGGGGATTGGACTAGATGATGTCTCCAGGTTCCTTCCAATCCCTGACATTCTGTGATTCTGTGTGTATTAAGAACCAGCTTTGGTAAATCTTCTGACACTCCAATGTGACTCCTGTGCTTCACTGTTCCAAGTTATACATTAAAAATATCAGACCCTGGCTTCTTTCCCTCTGTTTGAGTATTCTGGTCATCTGGAGAGGAATGGGATGGAAGTGTCCTGATGGGATGAAGGCTACCATCCACTATCAGCAGAACTTTTAAGCCAGTTTTGTCTGCCTAAAGAGGGGGAATTTGGATCCTTGTGGTTTTTTTTGCATTTCATCTATTGCTCAGCCCTACCAGAAGTAGCTGAAAGTCTTCTGCCCACAAGAGGAAGCACCCAAAGCTGATAATCCCAAATTAGTAATGAAAATAACATGTATCCATTTAAAGCAAAGGCATCCCCAGGGTGAGGACAGTCCAGGAAGGGGAGAAGACATATTTCATGCCTTGCTGTCACCTCAAAATATATAGATAAGTCATATATGTATGCATATATATATGAGAGAGCTTATTTTCCCACTGTTACCCATCTACTGCAGGACACCACATTGCATTTGGAAAGAAAGCCTCCTTCCCATGGAAATCCGTTTCAGACACATGGAGCTCACAGCAGGCATCCTGGGTCCATCCACTGTTTGGGAGCCAGGCTTCCAGTCAAGCAGATTCATCCTCTTTTTTAAAGCCCAGGAGAGCACTGAGGTCTAGGCTGCTGACTCCTTTTCAAAGCCCAGACACCCAGGAGCTGTCTAAAACCTTACCCTAGAAACTTTCTGCTCTCGATGAAGTTCAGCAGAGGCCTCTCTGCCTGAGTTGCTATGAACTACCTTCTTTTCCCTTGATATCATCATCATAATCATCATCATCTAGGTTGGAAGGGACCTTTTAGATCATTGAGTCCAATCAGATCATCAGCTCAACTTTGACAAGGCTCCTACCTGGACAGGGATATGCCACCTCTCTCCCTCCCGTGGGAAAGGGTTGACAGCTCAGAGCTTCAAGTGGCCTCCTCTGAGACCTTTCTGCAGCATGCTCCCTTGGTTCACCTTTTGTCCTGAGCACAGGACTCTGCAGAGAGGCACCTCAGGAACTGCTGAAAGGTGAATTTTGCTCCCTCTCTTCCCACTGAGATGTCCAAATCCATTGGTTTTTTTAAGAAAAGCAGGCAATCAGCAGAATGAGACAGTATCTGAGCGGTACTTACTGGTGCCATGTAATGGAATCAATCACCTTCCCTCCTGACTTCAGGAAGCTGCAAACAGAAGGGATATGGGGACTTTATTGGGTATCAGTGATGAGTTGTGCCTACACATGAACTTACTGCCATGCACATCCCTTCCCTTTTTCCTCCCCCTCCAGGTGGATAATGGCTTTGGGACCCCAGTCTTGGGGCAGCCCCTGGCTGCCTCAAGGGGTTATGTGGAGGAAGAATTAATGCCAGCAGAAGATGGGGAAGTATTTAGGGTGAATAGTCTTTGCTCACCAAGCACTAGAGCCAGACTTCAATTGAAAGGCTGAGCAGATCACTGAAGTACTACTGGAGTTTTAGTTTCAAGTGGCTGAGTTGAAGTGACATGGAAGCTGGGGAGTTGACTGAGGGCCCCCAAGAAAGCTGAGGAGGGGCTGTTTGCTAGGGCATGGAGTGACAGGACGAGGGGCAATAGTTTGAAACTAGAGTAGGGCAGGGTTAGATGAGACATGAGGAGGAAGTTCTTCACCATGAGGGTGGCCCAGGTGGCCCAGAGAGATGATGGAGACACCATCCCTGAAGACATCCAAAGCCAGGCTTGCTGAGGCTCTGAGCTCTGCTCACTGCAGGGGGTTGGACTAGAAGGCTTTGGAAGGTCCCTTCCAACCCAACACATTCTATTATTCTACTGAAGTCTCGATGTGAAGCGTGCATCAGACACAGGTAAGATTTTAGTCATCCCCAGTCAAGGCAAAAAAGAATTCCAGTGTTTCTAATTTTAAGAAAAATGCAGGAAACTAGTTCTTAGATTGTTTGGACATATACACTTGAATATCCTCACCACTGGAGCAAGAAAATCCACAAAAGCCTGCTCAGGTGCCTCCTCACATATGGGTGTGGACAAGCCACCTCTGCCCATCATGGGGGATGTTGCCAGGAGTCCTCCCCCACGCCCTACCTCCTCAGCAGCCTCCGTGTGTGCTTTCGGGGCTGTCCGACATCGGGGCCATAGAGCTTTGCATGCTGGTAGAGGGTGTACTCGCTCAGAAGCTGGCGTAGGTGAACAAAATCTTTCCCCAGCTGGAAGCCATCAATGTAGACACCAGATTTCTTCTTGAAGCTGTTGGGCTCTGAGGGACACAGACACGGATCTAATTTGGCATCATGAAATAATGCAGCTCATCCTGCATGGGCAGTAGCAACCCCTTTTGTTCTTGGGTGACCCGGCACAATGTGTGTGAGATGTTTGAAGGTGGTGAGCATGAAAAGTGATGAGAAAAGGAGGTTGAGGGAAGACCTCACTGAAAGTAGGATGTAGCCAGGGGAGGTCAATCTCTTCTCTCAAGGAACAGGCGACAGGACAAGAGAAAACAGCCTCAAGTTGTGCCAGGGGAGGATAGGATAAATATTAGGAAAGATTTTGACACTGGAAGGGTCATCAAGCATTGGAAGAGGCTGTGTAGGAAGGGGGTTGAGGCACTATCCCTGGAGGGATTTAAGAGCTGGGCAGACACAGAGTTTAGAGACATGGTATAAGGATGGTTCTTGTCAGAGCTGGGTTGATGGAGTCAAGGATCTGAAAGGTTCCTTCCACCCTGGGCTGTTCTATGATTCTAAAAAACCAAAGGTCTGGGTGACACAGTGTGCTGCTCTGTCCCACCCAGTCCCCATAAGTCACACCCTGCACCTCATGGGGTTTCATTCATCTCATCTCAGAACCTTGGCAGAAGCCATCACTTGGGCTGCTTGTGTCACCTCTCCTCGCAAATTAAGACCTCAGTTATTTCCCAATAAAACATCACTGTGCCTTTGCAGGGAGTCACCCAAAACATCTAGAACTACGAGCCTGTTCCCAGTGGTCCTGGCTCACAAGCAGGCTGCATGCTTACCATTCCCCAGCTCCCAGGAAATGTTGTACCTCCTCCAGGAGCAGTAGTCCAGCAGTGCCCGGGCATTTGAGTTGTCCCACTGCATGCCACCTTTCCTCAGCAAGGCATTCAGCCCGAAGATGAGGTGAAATCCTGAGCAGTTTGCAAAGCTGTAGAGTATATCCAGCGTGTTTCCTGCACAGAGGAGAAAAGGAAGATGTTGATATATCTGGAATATTGCTTTCAGTTCTGGGGCTCTCAGTTGAAGAAGGACATGGAACTGCTTGAGAGAGTCCAGTGCAGAGCCACAGAGATGACGAAAGAATTGGAGCATCTCCCTTCTGAGGAAAGGCTGAGGGAGACTGGTCTCTTTAGTGTGGTGTGACCTCATTCATGTTTATAAATATGTAAAGGGTGAGTGTCAGGAGAATGGCTCTTTTCAGTGACATTCAATGATAGGACAAGGGGCAGTGGGTGAAAGTTAGAACAGAGAAGGTTCAACAGAAATATGAAAAAAAACTTTGACAGGGTGAGGGTGATAGAACACTGATGCCCCCCGCCATGATGCCACCAGTCTTCTTGGCTACAAGGGCACATTGCTGGCTCGTGGTTATCCTGCTGTCCACCAGGACTCACACATCTCTCTCTATCAAGCTTTCACCCACTTAGAAAAATATCTATTTTCAGTGGTTTCATCTCCTAAGAGCCCATAATCCTCCTACCACAGGGCAGAGACTTGCAGCTGGGTTATAAACCCCATCATAAAATGCTGTGAAAGTCTTACCAGTAATGGTGGTGTTTTTGTGCCTTCTCCACTTCTGCTCTGCAAGAATCAGCTTCTCCTGGCTGGGCCACTGGGCCAGCAGCAACTTCTGCACAGCAGCTAATGCAGGCCTTGAGCCACAGGCCTCTGCAGGGTGAAAGAAGGTTGATGGAAATTAATCCTTGTGGTCACAACCAGTGTCCAACAATCAAAGGGCTGTGCCCTTCTGGAGAAGACACAATGGTGCTGGGTTGAGAGCCATTTGTCAACCTTTGTCAAACCCATACCTCCTTTCACAACATCAACCACATCAAAAAGGAGGGCTGGCCTGAAGCATAATTATGTATTACATAGATATTTAATATATATTTCCTAGTTCAAGGTGATGAAGAAGATGGAGGTCAATGTGAAGAGTCTACAGAGCTTCTGGAGGCTGGTACCATGGCAATCACAGAATGACAGGGATTGGAAGGGATCTCCAGAGATCATGGAGTCCAATCCCTCTGCTGGAGCACTTACACCCAGATCAGGTCATAAGCCTTGCTTCCCCATGGCTTGCACAGCCCCTTCCATGGATTGTGATTAAGGTCCTACAGATCTCCTCTCTGTGGAGGAAAGCAAAGCTAAACACCAGCATTGCCATCACATCCTAGTACAGTATTTTAGCTGGAGCATCATCCAGAAAACCTCATTCCAGCAAGACCCAGAAGCATGTGAGCCACCCCAGTGTGCGGTGGGACAGGGAGTTGCATAGCCTCCCTTGATGGAGAGCAGATTTTGGGCTGTGCTTCCTGCCCTACCCGTCTCATGCAGACAACCATAAGCAGGAATCACAAGACACTTCTTCAAAGTTCATGTTTTTTCTCAGCATGAAAACCAAGAAGAAGCCAAAACCAGAGAAAGAAGCACAATCTGAGGTCAGTTGCCCTAAAGGTCAGCAGTGTGGCCAGGGTGGGGAAGTGTCCCTCAGGCTTTAAAGCTGAGCATCACTGGTTGCACAGTGATGGATGATGGCACTGTTGCACTACATAGCACAGGAACAGATGGGATTTTTTTTCATCTGAAACATGTCTAGAAAGACTTATGTGCTTCTGCAAGGTTCAAAGAGGAAAGGGACTTCAATGCAGAGGGAAACATTGTGCACCAGGACCAAGCTGGAGCTGTAAGAGGTGGTCTGGTGGGTTTGCATTGGCCTTGTCAAACAACCTGGCTCTGGCTTTGACCCAGATAGAGAAGACAGAGGCTCTGTTCTCAGAAGACTATTTCTTCCACCTGTTACTTAATTTTCACAATGAAACCATGACTTTTGAGCTGACCTTGGATGCCTCCCAGATAGCAGGGGAACTCTCCAGGCCACTGTAGGGAAGATGGGGTGGCTAAGGGAGAGTCCCAGCAGATGCCAGGGTGGATGTGAGGGCCCTTGCACACTTCCTTGCACCCCCATGGCTTGCACAGCCACCCCCGTGGACAGATCTTCCTCTTCATGAAGGAAAGCGATGCTACACCCCAGCATTGCCACCATGCCCTAACATCATCCCCAGCCCACACCAAAGGACAGATTCAAGCCCTAACAACTTGATAAGCTTTTTACCATGCTGGGCCTGAAGCCGCCAGAGGATTTTTTCTTCTGAAGTTGAATCCTTGTTGGGATCGAAGATGAGAAAATCTGTCTCAGTGCCTCCAAACCTCAGGAAGCCTGGGGAGAGGGCCATCGCCAGGGCACGCAGCTTGGGATTGCTGAGGGAGGGATGGCAAGAAAGGGATGAAAGATCATGTTCATCAAAAAGCAGCAGGATTTAGCTTTACCACAGCGTGTTTATAAAATAAACCCCCCTACACACACGAGGACAGTGACACCCTGAGACCATCAGGGATGCCGGGCACACCAATGCTATCTGCTCAGTGGTGACATACATCTGATAAGAGGCCACCAAGCACTACAGGGCTGGCCCCAGACTGAACCACAAGCTGGTGGATGAAGACCTGAGCACTCTCTGAAAAGCTGGTGGCAGATTTTCCCTTACCTTGGTGAGGAGGAGAATATGAAAGCTGTGGAGAGAAGGGAAATCGGGAACATGGGGCTGAAAAGTGGGATTGGACAAGTCAAGGTGGAAGAATTAAAACAGGGGGGGTGATAAAGTGATACAGTAAAAAACACAACCCAAAATCTGTAAGAGAGGAGGGAAGAAAAGGCAAGGGAGAGGCTGAAGCCTAAGAAGCAGACAAGGGAACACAGAGTGCAAGGAAAAAGCTTTCCTTCTTNAGGCTGAAGCCTAAGAAGCAGACAGGGAACACAGAGTACTTGAGTGTCACCCAAGGCAAGGAAAAAGCTTTCCTTCTCATGACCTCTTGATTCAGCTTTGCTGGTGACAAACCCCAGCATTTATCTGGCTTCATGCTGACAGTGCCCTAGAACACATCTGCAAAGCTGCCCAAGATGACTTTTATCTGGAGCAGCAGCAGGGCTGACAGCCCCCAGCCCCGCCACACATCCCTCTGCTCAGCAGCTTCCTTCTCCTTGATTTCCTGTCCCTGAAGCAGCTCCCCTTCCAAGCTGATCACCCTCCTGCTCCCAGAGAGTTGCTCCTTCTTATCCATCCATCCATCCATCTGGCTCCCCAGTGAAGTGGGGCAACTTGCAACACCAGCAGGTATCCCCTTGCTGCTCTTTGAAATCAGTGAACCCTGAAACAGGGAGGATCCAGCATCTCCAGGGATAGGGTCTATCCATTCCCCCACGCTCTAGGGATGGGATCTCCCCATTCTCTTCAGCTCCAGAAATGGGTTCCCCCATTCACCTCAACTCCAGGAATGGGGTTTCCCTGTCCCTCCAGCTCTAGGGATGGGATCTCTCCTTTCCCCTTAACTCCAAGGATGGGATTTCCATGTTTCTCCCAACTCTACGGGTGGGGTCCCTCCCCATTCCTCTCAGCATTAAGGATGGGGACCCCCGTTCCCCTTAACTTCAGGGATGGGGTTTTCATGTGCCCCCCATCTCTAAGGATAGGGTCTCCCCATTCCCTTCAGCTCCAGGGATGGGATCCCTTTGTTCCCCCTAACTGCAGGGATGGGGTTTCCCTGTTCCCCGCAGTTCTAGGGATAGGGTCTCTCTCCATTCCTCTCAGCTCCAGGCAAGCAATCTCACCATTCCCCCGTTCCCCGGTGAGCATGCAGGCATACCCGGCGTCGCTTCCCTGAAGCTGGGGACATCTCTGTCTGCCCGGGACCTCCCCTCTGGGCTCGGGGAGAACCCACTCCCCAACATCCATAAAGGCCCTTTTTCTCACTTCGCTCCTGGAGGATGGGGGGGGAGAGTGGGAGCGCGGGGGGGAAGCGGCTCACCCGAGCAAGGCGACATAGCGCGGGTCGCGGGCCAGGCTGGCGTCCAGGGTGAGGGAGAGGAAGGCCGGGCTGACCTCCCCGCGGGGAGGTTCCCGCAGCCCCAGCCGCAGCTCCGCCGCCCGCACGACCCCCACCAGCCCCAGCAGCACCGGCAGCAGCATCCTCCGCTCCCCGCTCCGCCGCCGCTCCCACGGAGGTACCGCCCTCACGGAGGGCGGGCCCGGCCGCTAGGGGGTTGACGGCGTCACGGTTGGGGCCGGTGGGGACATCTGGGCATCCCCCACCACTCAACCCTCCTTCAGCAGGGGTTGGGATGTCTCGGGAGGTGGAGACTCCATCACTTCCCTACTGCCCGTTCCAGTGCTCCATCATCTTCAGAGCAAAGAAATCTCTCCTTGTGTTGAGATGGAACTTACAAGGTTGCTAATCTCTTAGGCTGGAAGGGACCTTTCAGGTCATTGAGTCCTTCTGAGGAAAGGCTGAGAGAGTTTGGAGAAGAGGAGATTGAGGGGTGACTTCATTCATGTTTACAAATATATAAAGGTTGAGTGTGAGGAGGATGGAGCCAGGCTCCTCACAGTGACATCCAATGATAGGACAAAGGGCAATGGGTGCAAGCTGGAACACAGGAGGTTCCACAGAAACAGAAGAAGAAACTCTGTCAGGGTGAGGCTGAGCGAACAGTTGCACAGGCTGCCCAGAGAGCATGTGGGGTCTATTCTCTGGACACAGCCAAATCCCACATGGATGCCTTTCTGTGTGACCTGGTCTGGGTGTTCCTGCTCTGGCAGGGGGATTGGACTAGATGATGTCTCCAGGTTCCTTCCAATCCCTGACATTCTGTGAGTCCAACCATCAACCCAACTCTGAGAAGCCTCATATCTGGACAAGGAAGTGAATCCTTGTTAAAAAAATTAAAATTCCAACCTCAGTGACTATTGCACTACTAAACAGGAAGCATATCCATGGGTACGTCAACAAGCTTATTTCCCAATCACTGACTACAAACAGCTTAGAACTGCTGTCACAAAAAAGGACTGAAGCCCATTGCGAGGCTGCCCACAGGATACTCCTTCTGTTGAAACTTCTTTCTTTGGCAACCCCTGGGCCCTGCTGGCAAACAGCCCTGGGGCGGGCATTGCTTCTATTGAAAGAGGGTTTTGGGGAAAAAAAAAAAAAAGTATGTTTAACATCACATTTCCCAACTGTGTCAGTTCCATCCCAAACCATCCTTGTTCCTCAGAGTTTCTTTTCCCAACTGGAATATGCTGATGGTTTTCCAGTTCTTACCCATGACTTTACTGGGAGGCTGGTGCTCTCACTGGCCTGGCCCTTCCTGTTCCCGTTTGCTCCTCGTTGCTGCACCATTGAGTAACTGGCCACCGGAACCAGAAGAGCTGGTCCAAAGGGACCCCTGGTTTTGATAAACACACACAGAGAGGAAACATCAGTCACACTCCCTCTCCATATCTTAGTCAGTGTGACACTTCCCATTTCAGGGCACCCATTATCTGTCCCCACCCGCAGGAAGGGCCTGAGTGAGGAATAAATCATCTGTCAGCATCCCACAGACTAATTGTCCCACGGGTCAGCCAAGGATTTCAGAAAGTAGCTCAGCCTGGGACAAACTGTGGCTGCAAACCAGGTGAAAAGCCACCAAAGCCACTGCCACAGGCACCAAAAACATTTTAAGCTTTTAAGCTGCCAGGTGAGGCAGGTGCTTTGAAAATTCACCTCTCCTTCCTTAGTTTTCTCAGGGTGGACAGAGCTGCTTTGTGTCACTTGCCACAAGGCACGAGGTGTGTTATTTCACAAAATGTCAGAGATTGGAAGGAACTAACCCCCCCACTGGAGCAGGAACACCCACATCAGGTCACAAAGGAAGGCGTCCAGGAGGGGGTTGAATGTCTCCAGAGAAGGAGACCCTGCACTGTCTCTGGGGACCCTGTGCCACTGTTTGCTCACCCTCACCCTGATGAAGTTCTTCCTCCTATTTCTGTGGAAGCCCCTGTGTTCCAGCTTGCACCTGTCACCCCTTGTCCTATCATTGGATGTCACTGAGAAGAGCCTGGCTCCATCCTCCTGACACTCACCCTTTCCTTGACCCTGCCACAATGTTATTAGGACTAGAAAGAACTAAAAATCAAACTTTCCAGGAATTTTCAATCTACCTCTGGGTAACAATGACCCTGCTGCTGTTCCTGGGCAAGAACTGAGAGTTTATAGTTTTCCTTGGTGTCTTTCATCACGGGATCACTTTGCTCTCCTTCCCATCATCACATCAAAGCTTTTCAAATGCTAATATGTAGCTCTCATCAATGCTGGGACACCTCACTGAAAAAGATGAAAAGAAGCTTTAAAAAGAAAGTGAAAGCTCGCCTGGGAGCAGCTTTCCAGAAGGCAGGAGCACAACAGGTCTCACCACACAATGAAAATCAACAGCTAAACATTAACCCTCGGCCAGCCCCTTCCAGAGTGGCCTTTTCCATTAAGTTGCAGGCAGGGATTTCTGAAAGCACAGTATTAGGGGCCTGGGGGAGGAAGGGAATGGCACAAACACATCAAGCATAGGCTCTTTTCCTTTCTCCCCTCTTAGTTTCCCAGGGGAAAAAGCCCGAGAGAGAAAGGTTTCTGTGGAAGCACTTAGGCACCACTGCACACCACAGAAAAAAAACCCCAACAAGGTGAGAAACAGGTACTGCCCTGTTTGGCAAAACTACAGTAATTTTACAGAGTTTTTTCCCTCATAAAATCCATGCAAGACTCTCTAACATTGGATGAACCCCAGGAAGCCCCAGTAAATCTTTAGAGCAATGGGTTGGGCACTAAAATACACAGGGACATACTCAACACTTGTCGCTGTCCCAAGCATCATCTGTCTTTTGAGAAGAATGCAAATAAACCAGTGGAGAATCATGTATGATTCATCATCTGGTCAAAAATATAACCCAATTCAAAGAGCAAGGCATTAAGAGTTAAACTCAAGTCACAGTTCCTGCTCTTTAGGGTCAATTATGTCTTAATGTTAAAACAAACTTATGCTGCAATTTCTAAAATCACTTGTGCCTCAGGTACCTGGCTGGCAGCAAAACGATTCCTCTGCAGGGGGCTGAATTATTTTTAAATTTCTAACCAGTTTAATACTGAATGCACTATAAATTTTTTTACTTATCCAAACTTTGGGAGTCACTATGAAGTAACCTTAGATGTTTCTGCTAAATAAAGGTTTATAAAGGATTTATTCACTTGTCACCTGTGCTTCCTCTAATTCAACAACAAAAGGAGCAGTGAAATACCAGTCTTTGCATCAGTTTTCCATCAGTTTCCAACCTCTGAAGACCCCATTGAGTTTAAAACCTCTAGAATCCCAGCACAATTCAACCTCAAATAGAAGACAGTTTAATTAAGGTTTATCCTACTTATTATGAATTGCACCTCTATTTCTCTTCTTTCATCAGCTATGTCAAGAGGGCAGAGATTCCTGCAGGTAGAAATTCTGGATGGCATGTGCCCTGAAGTAGATATCCAATGCAAATTCAGCTGTGAGTCTACGCTCCAGGCAGAAGAACACACCAGGCAGTTAGTCCAGGCTTCAAAGCTGCCCCAGGGCTTTCTCTGAAACCAGGAATGAATTAAGATCCCATCTTTCTGATCCTAGCCTGTTGTTCAAGAGGCTCATCATCATCATTAAATCTTCAAAAGAAGTCAGCTTCCTAAGAAACAAACTGAACTAGGAATTCACATGGGATTGAGGTGTACAAAAGACATTAAATATTTATTACAATTATAGCAGCTGCACACAGGAAAGTAAAAAAATTTTGCATTCATGATTTTGTCTCGTGACAGATGGTCATTAGGTCCCTGGGATATCTGTTGGCACCTTCAAGAGTTCTTCAACTTCTTCTTGTAAAGCCTCAGCTTTTTCACTCAGCAGCATCTAACCATGGAAAAAAAAAAACAAAGAAACCACATTAGGAAATGTAATGCAAGCATTAGTCTTAACCATTAGAGAGGTTAGAACACTGGTATTTTCTTCCCAACTTGCACCTACTCCCTATAAACAAAATTGTTTTAAGAAAATTTTAAGCTTACCTGTCATTTGGGAGCACAATGCTCAGCAATTGCTCAATTAGTTACTCTTAACCACCTTTGAATGACTGATATTGTAAAGAAAATATTTCAATATATTCTCTGGATATTCTCAGTCAAGATATCCTGTGTCTGGATCACAAATATCCAAAGAATGCCTTTACTTGAAAACTAAATTCTAAGGATTTTGATCTATGGAATTTCTGAGAGAGGTTTTTGACTTAGTTTCTCACTCACCTTTGCAGACGAAATGATCTGCTTGGCCTGACGGAGCGACAAGTGCTCAATTGTCTTGACCAGAGTTTCTGGACTTGCATTCGCCAAGTGTGCCAAAGTTGTGTACCCTGCATTATAAAGCTGCTTTGCTCGTGCCTGCAAGCCCAAAACTGAGTTAAGATTAGGAGAACAGGCAAGAAGAATGACCACGAAGCACCAAACTCTGCACCAACCTCAAGCATTACACCTTTGCACGTCAACCCAATCCTCATTATGTTTCTAAGAACACAAATCCTCACTGAGAATCTTCAATGACCCAAAACACACCTCCAAACATTTGGTCAGCAACAATCTTTTTGTTTTATATCCCCCCCAACCCCCTTTTAAGGGCAGCAAGGAACACAGACATCCAACAGGTAACAGCTGACAATGCACTTTCTTTGTGGTAACTGGGGACTGCGTATGTTCACACATTTCACTCATTTCACCAAAACCAAGCACTAGTTGCCAGCAAATATTTTCTGTGATCAGTTTACCTGTTAGATGCACGGTGTGGCCCACAATGCAAAACTTTTCTCCCCACTAATGACTTAAATCTCATGAAAAAGATTTTATATTGCCCTTTGAAAACTGTGCAGGGAATAATTTGCTCTTTTACTACACAAACCTTCAGATTGATTTTATAGTTTCCTCCACAGAAATCTCAGCAAATCACAACCACTCGACATAAACCTCTACCTGCTTTGAGTATCAGTTGTTGGGATAGGTTTGAACTACAATTACAGCAATGATTTTGAAGAGCCATCTTTAAAACACAACTTCAGCAGAATCACCCTGTCCAAGCCCTTACCCAGAAATGCTCCCACATGGAGTCAGCCATGAAAACAATACAACTATTTATATTTATCTTTTACAAGTCACTGAGAAAATTCCATCTATCCCCAAAAAGCCCCACACAGCTCATTGGGGTCTAAGTCTTCATCCTTGTTTAGCTTCTCAGAATAAAACCCAAATACCACTAAATTCAATGGTTTGGTGACAAACTGATTCTCCAATAGGTTGGACAGATAAAGTGAGATCACTTTCTAAAGGAGTCCAGTGATTACCTACAAACTTGCACAAAAGCCCCAAAAGATTTTCTATGTTAACAGGAGCCTTTAATAAATTTCTTATTTTAAAATACACACAGCACTGCAAGTGATTGTAAAAGCCTAAGTTCCCAGTATGACTTCATGTACTTCTTTGAGGATCTTATAAAACTTAACTAAATATGTAAACTCTCATTCCTCTTGAGAGGCATGAAGAATGCCTTGAAGAATGCTTGTCACAAAAGAAACCTGGAGCATACAGCTAAATTATTGTCCAAATTCAGGCTTTTTCACCATTGCAGTGGTAGCAGCAGCAGAAAAACATCACCGGTTCCAGCTCACATTTCTCCAACAATATCCAGAACTGCTGTGGGACACCAACACCACAGCAAATTCTCAACCAAAAAACCCAAACAAACACTAGCTTGGTCTTCCAAATATAACTGGAAGGCACAGCAACATTTAGCTCAAAAGTTTATAATGGAAAAAGACCTCCCAGAGTCAGGTGTACTGACCTCTAGAACCCCTGCTACCTCCATCAGGGGGATGAGCTCTGTCTTCACGCAGTAAGTCAGCTTCTTTGTGAGTTCTGCCAGCAAGGCTTTGTAAACCCAGAACTCTTCCAGCTCCTGCATACACAAAAAAACACCAAAAAAACAGTTGTGTATTTGAGGGTACAACTGATAAGAGCCCTCCTATGGCAACAAGGGCAAGTGTAGAGTCTTGCATCTGGGCAAGAACAACCCCATGTATGAGTGTAAGCTGGGGACTGAGCTGTTAGAGAGCAGTGTAGGGGAAAGGGACCTGGAGATCCTGGTGGACAGCATGAGCCAGCAATGTGCCCTGTTGGACAAGAAGGCCAATGGCATCCAGGGACATGGTCAGTAGGTCAAGAGAGGTTATCCTCCTCCTCTGTTCTGCCCTGGTGAGACCACATCTGGAATACTGTGCCCAGTTCTGGGGCCCTCGGTTGAAGGACAGGGAAGAGAGAGTCCAGCACAGAGCCACAGAGATGATGAAGGGTTTGGAGCATCTTCCTTCTGGGAAAAGGCTGAGGGAGCTGGGTCTCTTCAGGTTGGAGAAGAGCAGACTGAGGGGTGATCTCGTTCATGTTGATAAATATGTAAAGGACAAGTATCAGGAGGATGAAGCCAGGCTCTTCTCAGTGACCTCCAATGATAGGACAAGGAGCAACGGGTGCAAGCTGGAACACAGAGGGGCTCCAGCCCTTGTATTATCCTTGTTGCCTCCTCTGGACCCTCTCCAACAGCTCCATGTCCTTCTTGTGCTGAGAGCTTCAGAGCTGGAGGCAGTAACACCAGGTGAGGTCTCAGGAGATCAAAGGAGCAGAATCCCCCCTCTTGACCAGCTGGCCACAGCTTTGTTGATGCAGCCCAGGACAGGGTTGGCTTCTGGGCTGCCAGTGCACACTGTTGGCTCAAATCCAGTTTTTCATTCCACTACTCCCCAGTCCTTTCTCACCGAGCTGCTCTCTGTCACATCCCTTCCCAGTCTGTGCTGGCAGTTCACAAAATAACAGAATGTCAGGGATTGGAAGGAACCTGGAGAGATCATCTAGTCCAATCCCCCACCTGGATCAGCAACACCCAGATCAAGTCACAACAATGTTAGTTCTAACACTGAAGATCAAAACTCTCAATTCTGTAAATCTGATGACAAAGATTTGATTGGAATTAATTGAAGACACTACCTCACAAAAATGCAGGACACAGGAGGTGAATGAGGCAGCTGAATTAAGGAGATTTTGGACATATCCTCGGGACATGTTGAACTTCTCTGAGACACTCCAGATATTGGTTTCCTTCAGCAGGGCGTAAAGGACAAAGGTCAGGTAGAGCCTGTTCACCGTGGCACCATCCACGTTCTAGGATTAAAGCAGGTTAGAACTCAGAGACAACATCACATTCAAGATGTTGTTAGTGCTACAAAGAAATTCTTTTCATCTCTTCTTCTTCCCATCTCTATATTAAACATCAAAACATTAAATATCAAGAAAACCGACCAAGAGGCTAAATGAACCTCAACAAGCAGAAGGGTGATACAGAACCAACAGCACAAAACTCATCCAGAATTTGCAAATAATCAAATGAAATTATTAAACTCTCATCTTAAGTATGAGAAATTTCCAGCCTACCTTTCTGATGGCTTGACCAGAAGCCTTTCTCGTAATGAAGCTTTCAGGCACTCCCACAATCTCTGCTACTTTTTGCTCTGCTGGACTCAACTGGTTGAACTAAAATAGCATTGACTACAGTTAAGATGATTTATTAACAATCATTAACAGTGACAAGTGTTGCAAACCAGAAATGCTGCAGGTAATATGAATACACGCTATTCAGCTGTAAAAAAGTAAATCGCATTGAATCACATTGCTACCACTAGCAGGCAACTTGCTTTCCCTTTTCCACAGTGAAAGACAAGCTTTCATTCTTTTTCATGTCAAATTCTACTGGTTTGGGAATACATTAACAGATATGTTATGTTTACAGGTGTGCAAAAACATGAAGCCTCCCTTTTCCTAGTGTAGGGTCTATTCTGGTTCTAAGGTACACACAGCAGCACTTCTCTCACACTCCTTGGGAAAAATGTTGACCTGTAAATTTAAAATCCAAAATCCAAATTAAAATTCCCTGGTGGTTTTGATCTGTTTAATCACTTCTAAGTGCTCAGATATTTTTTTTTCCCCCAAGAAGTGTCATCAATATTCAAGTATCTCTTGGATTTGCCTTCCCCAAACTGTGAGCAAAGGCTGTCCTCCAAATGTAACAATTGCTCTGCAGGCTCCAGGGTAGCTTCATAAAGAATTACTTCTCTTGTTCCAGAAAACACTAGTCTATTGATGAAAGTGAAACAGTGATTTTCCAGTATCTCCATGTAGTCAGCTCTCAGTCACTGGAAACCAGACACAGATCTGTAGCTTCTCTGATTGTCTGAATTATCTGTAACTATCCATCTCCAAATGCCATATTTAAAACAAATCAATGTTACTGCCATCCCTGCTATGGCTGGAATTAAGCATTAGACTCAGACATCAAACAAAGACTAAGACTAAAAACACTCTACAGATTAAATGAGCGAACGTCAGAAAGCAAATGCAGCATTTGATTAATTTAATTTAATAATAACTTACAAGGCTGCAACAATGCAATCACACAGAACTAATTTAGAGGAATGTTTTGTTTCAGGCTAACCAGAATCTGGTGACAGCAGAGCCAGGATGTGAAGAGATGTGTCCCATTCCTCCCTGTCCCCCAAACAGGGTCAAACATTAGCAATGCCAAAGAGAACTTCAGTTTTGGGGCAACACAAGAAAGCAATTCCATCCTGTGACTTGAAATAACATATCCTACTTTTCTTCAAACTGTTACACACTACCTATATTTCCTATGCATATAAACCTACTAAAGTTTAGTAAATGGGATTATTAGATGCCTCCAAAGTATGTTTGCTTTGGGGTAAACTCCCACCTGTCTCAAGTATACCATCCAGTCTGGGCTACAGTTAGAAGTCATCTCATAGGGGGTTGTCAGATAGAGAAGATGAAGATTGCTCTCCAGAACCAGCCCTTCCAGCCCTTTCTTCAGCTCTCTGTAAAGAAGATTGCAGTATGCCAAGTCTATAGACCCTATAATAAGCACACAACATATCACAGTTTCAAACAGTCATTCTGAGTGAGGTGTTAACAGATTTTAACATAGAGCCAGGATTTCCTCTGTCTTCTATAAAAATCTTGCTGTGCTGCCCAAATTGAAAAGAAAGAATTGTAACCTGAATAATGGCTTTAGCCTAACACAGAGAGAAGAAAAGGAGTCATCTACTTCCTTTGTGCGTCTGTGAGTGGCTGTGGCTTTAATGAATCCCTGGAACATCCTTGTACATTGAAGGAATCTTCCAGAGATTCCTTCTGCTCCAGTTGCATTCCATACCCTGTGCTTTTATGCTAGGACAGCAAAACAGAACCTCCTGACACACCCTCTACTTTATTACAATTGCTTCTCACATCATGTACTTCCTTTCCCTATCAAGGTCAAGAAATCCCCCTGTTCACTGAATGAATTCTAAAATGATGTCCAGCACCATTTTGGCCATAATCACTAAATCGAATCATTAAATTGAGGGTTTTCTTAGTGAGGGGTACTTCCATTGAGACCAACGTTATTGTTTCTCACTCCTATCATGTTCAATCATGCAATAATTGTTCAGCAGTTGAAGTAAAGTTTAAATAAAGATTAAGATTAGAATGAAATAAGCCTGACCTTTGTATGTGGCTTTGCCCAAAGGTGTGACTGTCAGCGTGCTTTTGGGGCCGTGGCCCGTTTCACATATTCTTGCTTTTACAAGTCCTTTTTCTATGAGATTTTCAAACCCATCTTTAATTAACTCCTGGAGGCTCTTCTCTTTGGACAGCAACTCCTGTTGAACACCCAGCAAAGTGCTGCACATAAAACTGTTCACTTCCTCCTGGGTGACTGCTATCTGCAATAGTTTTGTAAGGGATTAACATGTTAAAAGGTGGCATTTCATCTCAGGCATTTCATAGAATCCTAGAGTTGGAAGGCTCCTTCAAAGGCCATCTAGTCCAAACCCCTGCAGTGAGCAGGGACATCCTGCACTAGATTAGGTTGCTCAGAGCCTCAGGAAGACTGGCTTGGATGTCTCCAGAGATGGGGCCTCCACCATCTATCAGGGCAATTTGTTCCATAAGCTATATGAAAAACTGTCCTGAACAGCTCAGTTAGATATCCTCCTAACACATTTCTACAGAAACACATGACAACAAATAGAAAAGCACAGGCTGTGATCAATCTGATAGCACCTCTCTCCACCTTTTCCATCATTCTGCCTACTGCATCATATTGGTTTCCACTGCCTATATTTGGAGTCGAGTACCAGAAAGGGAAATATTATTCATGGTAAAATACTTCATAAGGGAGATATGATTTTAACACAGAAGAACACTGGCATGTTATACAATTACTTGATAAATGAGTTAAACAAAAAGATCAATAAAGTATTGTCCTTCTCATCTGAACAGAAGCTGTTCATAAAATCTGTTCTTTCTATGGAAAGAAGAGCTAAAGCTTTGTCAGCATTCCCAAGCACTGAGAAGAGTTAACCAATACCTTCAGTCCAACCAAGGACAACAGTAGGCTCTCCATCCCCTTAGTCAGCTCCAGCAGCAGACTGCTGTAACAGTTCTCCAAAGGGCTGTTCACTAAATTCTGAACCTACGAAGAGAAATAAATTAAGTTTAGGGAAAATATTTATGTCTTACTTTTATATTTTTCAAGGTCTCAATATGGATTAGCCTATGAAAAAAATAGGTGAAATGTCTAAATTTTGCAGTTCCCATCCGAAAATAAACCACATCAAGACAGTTTATAGCTATTATTCCATAAGCAATATACTTGAAATGTTGAGAAGTGAAGATAAATTAAGCCAAGCAACTCAGCTCCTCCTGTTTACCCCTGCAGCTCAATCCAAACATATAAATATAAAAATTACCAAGTGTTTGTCTTTTTCTTGCACTATGAGAATACTTTCTCCAGCAGTGTCAATACCAGCTCGCCCAGCTCTGCCAATCATCTGTTTATACTGGTTCTTCTTCAGGAAATCATTGGCCACGTAAGGAGCTCTTAGAATAACCCTGTGAAGAAGCCTGGAGTTAAGTTGTGTTTTAGATTAAAATTACTAAAGCAGCAATAACATTTTTCTGATAAAAAAGAAATGGAGCTGTTTGAGCAGATGTGCAAATCAATCAGGAGAATGACAAAACATGTTATGTTTTGCAGAACCTTTAGTAATTTCATCCACTCAAAGCCCTGAGTTTGGGTGAAAAATTGCTGAGATGTAAAATAAAGGCTACTAAAAAACATAAGGAACACTGGCCATCCATCAGTTACAGTAAAAATACAATACTTGTCTGTATGATGGGGTTTTTTTTCTCCTCAGATGCATTATTCCAATACAGGTGCACAGAAAACTTAGCAAACAGTGTTTGGTCACACAGAGTACAGCAGCCCTATCACCAGCACTTGGGTAAGAAAACACATTTTTGTGTTAAAAATTACAGAATGTGCAGAGGTGAAAACAAGTAGTTTGTGTTCAAACTGTACAATAAATACTTTCTAAGAAGGTACAATTTAAATACTGTTCTTAAGACAGTATCTAGAGAAACCACCATCAATTCCTCATTCTTCTGTAAAACATCACTAAAACACTGAAGTATTTCCTTAATCCATTTAGACAAGTGCTCTTCAGCTGTGCATTCTGAGGGACCTGCTGCTGTGGAACTCAAAACCCCTCACGTTTCCCACATGATAAACAGCACAAATATTTCCAGCTTCTCAAAACCAATTTTTTACAAAGTAAGCAAAAAAAAAAAATTCAATGGAATGACAAAACACATGTCAGACCCTAACCTTCTGGCCGGCAGGTTGACTCCAGCAGCTAAGGTGGCTGTGCAGGCCAGCAGACACAGGACCCCTGCAGAATAGGCCTCCTCTATGCTTTTCCTCTCATCATTGGTGAGGCCACTGTGGTGGTAGGCCACCCCAAAAGGGATGGTTCGCAGCAGAACAGGGCAGACACTTCCATTCCCAATGCTCTTCAGGTTCTTGAGGAGATCTCGCTTCTCTTCTTCCCTGTGAGTTCTAAATTCTCTTGAAAGAGGCAAAGTGTTTCTTGAGATTTCAGTTAATCCTTAAATATTTTTTAAAAATTTGTCTGCTTGAGTGTGCTTCTGCTCCTCATCCCTCCCTCTACCAGACTTGGGAAATAGTAATTTAGAGTAGTTTAAAACAGCAGTGCATAGAAGACTGATTAAGCTGCAACAGAATCCTTCATCTTATTTGAAGGGATCAAATAGTGACTAAATAATAATAGTGACTATTGAGTGCACTGAAAAAAGGAAACAGAGACACAATAAGCTTGTAGGGAAGACTACAGATATATCAAAACCAGTTCCAATTTTGAGAGCAAAGTAGGGATTTTGATTATGTTAATTTAATTCCCCTCCTCATTGCAGGGAGGTTGGACTAGATGACCTCTGAAGGTCCCTTCCAACTCTGATTCTATGAATTTCTTCTTCTCATACAAAATTTACCTTTGCTTGACGGTTATGAGTTGATGAAATCACATTTAAATGAATACACTTTCTTTGTTTTATTAATGAAGCCTGGTTTAGATTTTACAACTTAAGGGATGGTATGAAACAGAGATGCTTGATCTACTGGTAACATCCCCAACCAATACCAGGCTACAGAGAAAACTTCTGCTTTCTAAGCCTGCAGAGACAAGTGCCAAAGGGTACAAGGTTAGATTAATTTAGTATGTTTTTCCTTTTACTTTTTTTAAATTTTATGTCCTCTAATAACCACATTTTCAACTGGTTTGTTTAAAATAGGGTTTTCTTTTAGTAAAAGATTTGTCTAAGGGGCCTTGAGCAATTGGTGACTTCATGTTCAATTTACTCCTGATCACCAGGGATCACTTGCAAACAAGCAAAGACAAATACTAAATTAGGATCGATTATTCTCTGCATGATTTAAATAAAATCACAACAGAAACTTACTTCTTGAGGTACTTGCACACCATTGAAGCCACATTCTCACAGTTCTTTTTAGTGGGACAAAAAATGAGGCAGGAATATTTAGGAATAACTTCAGTAACCAGTGCGATAATGTGGTCAGGATCTGCTTTCGCCAGATTACTAGAATACTGTCAGAAACACAAATCAGCAAACACTGAAACTTAAAAATTAAGCAATAAGCAAAGTGCTCGAGATTTTTGCATGTAGAATAAGCTTTTCTCCCAGTCCCTCACTTGGGAGAGTTTACTAGGTCATATGGCTTGGACACATGGATGTAAGCATCAAATACTTTGCTTTTTTTCCCCTTAATAATTAATTTTCTTTTAGTGACACCATAGTGATGTTATTTGTGCTACTGGCAGCCTACCACAACACACACTGTTCTCTTCAGAGGTTGAAATTAATCCCTATAAAGTCATAAGAAGCTAGCAAAACTCAAAATAAATATCTTCTTCTAATACCATCGAAGAGCAACCAGTTGCCAAGAAAATCTACCCAAAACCATAAACCACTGGGTCCACTCAAATCCTCTGTTCTTCACATATCAAAATACTGAATAAACCTCTACCTCAAAGAGGGGCAAAGGAGAGAAAATCAAACAAGCTCTGCAATGAAATCACTGTCAATTAATACATTTCGTAACTATAGTTCAAAGAAACTATAAGGGCTTTGGTTTTACCTTGAAGTTAAGGAGATGTGAGAAAGTAAAGCCACTCTGGGTTTTGTTGTCAACTGCATAGATGGTGTCTCGTATCTTAATGTATTCTTTCAATTCCACCTAGGAGGAGAGAGCAATCAACAGAGCTGTTAATTAAATAAACAAGTTTTCCCTAAAGATTGCCCTGTTAGTGGTGTACAGCTCCTGTTGTTTTATTTAAGCATCACATTTCACACACACAAACACCTGCACACACACAAGCATATGTTCCACCTCATCAAGAATTTAAGAAAAATGATTTTCATTATTTGCCATGAAGAAATATCTAATTACAACAACGAACCTGACAAACACTGTCTCACATGAACTATTCACAAATCCTTGTCATAGAATCATAGAATAGTTTGGGTTGAAAGGGACCTTAAAGTTCATCTAGTTCCAATCCCCCATCATGGCAGTACTCAAACACCAGCAGCCCAGGCTCCAGCTATAGCAAATGAGCTCTAGCTTTAATTTAGGAGTTGTTTTACTTCAAATGTGTAATCTATGCAAATGACACAAATGTCAAGGTATGGGCATTTGAGCATTTACAAGTGCACAGAGCTATTTGTTACAACAGAACAAGTGAGACCACATCTGGAATCTTNGGGTGAGTGTCAGGAGGATGGAGCCAAGCTCCTCTCAGTTACCTCCAATGGTAGGACAAGGGCAATGGGTTCAATCTGGAACACAGGAGGTTCCACAGAAATAGGAGGAAAACTTTGTCAGGGTGAGGGTGAAAGAACAGTGTCACAGGCTGCCCAGAGAGCTTGTGGGGTCTCCTACTCTGGAGATATTCAAACCCCGCCAGAAGGCCCTGTTGTGTGACCTGATCTGGGTGTTCCTGCTCCGACAGGGGGATTGGACTCAATGATCTCTCCAGGTCCCTTCCAATCCCTGACACTCTGTGATTCTGTAAAGTGCAAGCATTATACCACTTTACAGGGGGAAACTGAGCACAAAAGCTGAGCCATGCTGTGATTTTAAAGCCAAACATCTGCTTTGCTAACTTATGTTATCTTCTCTACTGACCGGTCTGAAGTGGTTGGTGTAGTACTCTGCTTGCAGGAACTGCTGCAGGTCTCCAACGTTATTTAAAGTCGCGCTCATTCCAATGATCTGCGTGTTTTCTATGAAACAGAAGCCAAGATGAATTTATTGCCACAATCACAACTTTTAAGACCTCTGCTTGGTATTTTTAATTCCTAATTCTCCTTCTTCACCTTCTTAAATATCCAAGTAGCAGGTCTGAAGAGGAACACAACCAGGAAATACTACCAGAATCCATAAAAAAGGAATAATTTTCTATAGAAGCAATTAACTGGAAGAAATCTGACAATACACAGGATTTCTCAGAGAGGCAGCAATAAAAAAAGCTCCAAAACCATCCAGCCTGTCCTTACAGGGTCAACTAACTAACACTGAAATGAGTAAGTATGGTCAATGCATGCAGTCACATCTTTCAGAAGCAGCCTGAGCACCACAAATCCAGAAAGCAAAAGCTTGTCTCTAGAGGTCCCATGACCACAGTATTTCAATAACTTTTACTATAAAGTTATATAATAATTATATAATATTTAACTGCAGCCATGACTTACTGCTCATGTAGAGGACTTTGGCAAGAGTGATTTCCAGTGTTGCTCCCCGGCTTCCCTCCCCAAGCATGTGCAGCTGTGAGCAGAAAGGGAAAAGCAAGCACAAAAACTCTATTGAGTTAGGAGAAATTCTGCAAAAAAACACACCCCAAATTATGTAGATCTAAACCAGTAACTACAAGAATGTCTTTGCTGGGCTTCTTCCTGATATACTTCTGGTAAATTTTGACTGCTAAGCTCCTTCTGGAAGTACAGACTCACTGAAACTATCTCTAAGAATCAGGAAAAAACACATCCAAGAGCAAAAGGAGGTAATATTTCCATGTCATTTAACCAGATCATATCTGACACTAGTGTGGAGATCCATGTAATTATTCATCAGCCTATAGCAATTCTGAAGTAACGCTTACAGTGAAAGTTCATATTAAAAAAAATCCCTACCAGGCAGCTACTACCAGAAGAATTAGGAGTTGATTCTAAAGCTGGCTTCTGTTTCAAAGCTGCTGTTACAGTTACCCTGAAGCATGCAGCGAATTAAAGATGTTACAGATGTGATTCAAACCCAGAACCACCCCAAGTAACACAACATCAAGTAACAGCCATTCCACCAAGACATTCTCACCCTCAAAAGTTACTCAGTGTTTTATTCTTTACCTTCTTATTTTGCTATGAAATGCTAAGGCTCTGAGCAACCTGGTTTAGTGTAGGATGTCCCTGCTCACTGCAGGAGATGGCACTTGATGGCTTTTAAAGGTCTTTTAAAGCCCTATGATTGTCCTGATACAGCAACAAATGCTAAAGAAAACAGCTTTCAACATAGCAGAATTGTGTACCAACACAGGAAAAGCTTAGTTATGCAACAATAATTTCATAACAAACACTCAAAGCAAAAACAATTAATAAAAGCCCTGTTCTTTGCTAATAATTCTTTATTATATATGCAAACATTTGCATATTATAAATCTCAGTAACCCTCACCTCATCTACTACAACCAGACCGAGGTTATCGATTCGCTCTGTTTCAATTAAGGAGTTGACCAGAGCATGTCCTTTCTCTATGGTAGCAACATAGAGAGACTTCTTCACTCTCCTCTTGATTGGTGGAAATCTTCCTTTACTCCCTGCATATTCTTCAACAAGGAAACCCAATTCTACCCCAAAACTTGATAAACCCCTAACCTGTAAAAAGAAAAAAAAAACAAAACTAAACAACTCAACTGGAGGGGAAACTTGGGCTTGTTTCAGATTTGAGAGCCCCTCCCCTCAAGAACTTACCCCTCATACAACCACCCCACACCTCTCTCACTGCTTTGAACTGGTGAAAACACATTAGCTGTGACTACTTTTTCCAATGGCAAAACTGCTGTGTTTACAATTATCATATCTTCCCTAAAATTAACTTTTCTTTTATTTAGGAAGATTATAGTTTGCCAGAATTAGTGTGAAAACCAGACAAGTAACAAGATGCATAAGTGAAGAAAAGCAGCACCAGAAACACCACATCCAGACCTTTTCTTGGACAATGGCAACATAGGGCAGGATCATCAAAACGTCCTTCTGCCTGCAGAGTAACTCTTGGAGAATGATTATCTCAGCAACAAGTGTCTTTCCACCACTGGTTGGCAAGGAGTATATTAAATTCTTTCTCTGCTGTAGGGATTCCAACATTAAGCAATCATGCTGCCACTCTGCAAAATTAAAAAGACATTATTAGTAGTTCTTAGGGGCGCACTGATACCAAAATGCCTCTCTCTCAAAGAAAATACTTTGTGCTTAAGTTTTTCTTCAATAAATCACTAAAAGCTTTCAAAGCCCTCCAAAGCATTCTAGAAACCTTCCCCACTGGTTTTAAAAACACAAAATGATCCCTTAATAAACCAAAACAACCACTTCCCAACACCACTGTGATTAAGTATTACCTTATTTAGATATTTTATAGCATATAGGTAAAACAAGCAACACTTCACTAGCAATTTATCTTTTCCAACTATTAATCATATTACCATAAAGTGTTTCAATGCCTCGAAGCTGCCTGAAGAGCTCTTTAACTTTGGTGGGCAATCCATAAAAAGGCCCTATGTCAACAGAGGTAGATTCAACAGCTTTCTTGGCAACACAGATCTCCTCAGATAAAGCAGCTTCTTTGAGCTGCTTGGTCTTAGAGACCTTCAGAGTGTGGGCTCTGGCATTTCCAGTCATTGCACTCTTCAGGTGATCTTTAAGACTCTCAGTTTTAAACGAATCACATTTAGCGCCTGCAGAAAAGTCACTTGGTGTGGTACTGGCTTCAGCAAGGGGACAAACAGATGATGGACTCATTTTGTCTGAGGAGGAATTCACAGGTTTATTTCTCCTTTCTGAGACGGGAGATAGTCTAGAACCAGAAGAAAGACCATTCATTTGTTCAAAATACAAAAGCTGTGATGAGGGCAAATCATCTAAAAGAGATTCACTCAGCTCTTGATTGCTGTCCCCTGGGTCACTTTCCCCCATATGCAAAGCAGCTTCTCTGTCAGCTTTAAGGACAACCTCATTTTCCAAAGTAGAAAAATTATCTTGTTTCTGCTGCTGAATCCCTGCTGGAAGATTCCCAAGTACGACAACTCCAGCTGCTTTAATGTCTGTATTTCCATCCTGCAGGCACTGAAGCTCTTGATCAACCTGAGCCAGCAGAGAGTCATCCTCATAGAGGCTGCCAGAGTCACCAAACATGTCCTCCTCACTGTCATTGACATGCTGCAGGGACACAACAGTGACAGTTTATGCTCCAAAGCAGCACCAGCACAAGAAAGTAGTGTCTGCTGCAGCACACACACCAGTAACACCTTATTTAAGCCTTCCCCAAACTAAACAGAAAATTAACCGTTTCCTGATGTCATTCATAAGGAAAACTCACCTTGATTTGAGAAGGAATACACGCTTTAATTTAGTGACACTTAAACTACAAGTAGACGTGATGCCTTCAGAGTTGTCCATGGTTTGATGGTTTGGGGTGTGTGTGTGTGTTTCTTATCTGTTACACAAAGCAAGACCTCCCCAAGCCAGGGCCAGGCTTACTCTGGGCCAAACCACCTTCCCCAACTCAGTCCCCCAAATCCAAGAAACCCTAAACCTAGAAGTCTCCAAAACCCAGAAGATCCCCTCTCCTCCCAGGATTGCCCAAACTTAGGATTCCCCTGTCCCAGGAGCCCCCAAACCCAGGATGCCCTGCTCCAGGAGCCGCCAAACCCAGGATTCCTCCCCATCTCAGGAGCCCCCAAACTCAGGATCCCCTAAACCCAGAATCCCCCGCCTACCCCGTCCTAGAATCTCCCAAATCCAGAATCTCCCCGTTTCAGGAACCTCCAAATATTCTCCCCATTCCAGAAGCCCCCAAATCCAGGTTCCCTCCAACCCAGAATTCCCTGTCTCAGGACCCCTCAAATCCACGATCTCACGCCGTTCCAGGAGCCCCCATACCCAAGGTTCTCCCACTTCAGGAGCCCCCCGTCATCCCTCACCGTGTCCTCCGCCGGAGGCCTCTCGCCGTCGGAGCTGGGTCTCTTGCTAGCCACGGGCGAGGAGACAGCGCCGAGCCGCCCCGAGGTGCGGTTCCGCTTGCGGACGGTGCCGGGCCGGCTTTTCCTCCGCACCGCTAGAGCGGGCTCGGCCATCACCGGCCCGAGAAGAGCTGAGGAGAGCGGCAGAGGAGTTACGATGATGGCGGCTAAGTGTCTGCCTCCGGCCTAAAACCGGGGCGGCGCGGCGGGAGGACCGTGACAGTAGAGGGAGAGAGGCAGGGGGACCGTGATGGGGGCGGCGGGAAGCGGCCGAAGCGCTGAGGGGAGACGAAGGCGCCATCAGTAGAGCAGAGCCACAGGCGAGCGCGGCGCTGACACCGACACCAGGACCGCCAGCATCACTCCCGCAAACCACTTCCCTGGGGAAGAAGGGTAGAAGGGGCAGAGCGCGAAGCAGCCAATCGCCTTCCTCCGCTTAGGCCGCGGCGCTACCCATTGGCTCAGCCCATAGCGGCTGAGAGCGGAAGTGCTGCGTGTGGGCGGGTAAAATGGCGGCGCTGAGGCCGTGGCGGCGTTTGGTATCCGGTGCGTTATTTTCGCGTTATCCATGGGGTTGGTTTCTCCCTTCTTTCCTTCTGTCGCTAACATTGTTTCTCTTTCCCTTACAGCTGCGCTATGGGCCCGGCCGCGCCGCCTGCTGCACGAAGGGCGGCCCGACCAGGTGAGGAGCGCTGCCCTGACAATCGCGGCCTTCGGGCTCCGGAGCGGGGTTTTGCTGTGCGTTACCGAGGTCATAGAATCACAGGGTCGGAAGGGACCTTCAAAGACCACCCAGTGCTACTCCCTGCAGTGAGCAGGGACATCCTGCACTAGATCGGGTTGCTCAGAGCCTCAGGAAGCCTCCAGGCTTGGGCGTCTCCAGGCTTGATGGGGCCTCCACCTCCTCTGTGGGCAACCTGGGCCAGTATCTCACTACCCTCATGGGAAAGAACTTACTCCTACTGTCTAACCTAACCCTACCCTGCTCTAGTTTCAAACCATTGCCTCACATCCTGTGGCTCCATGCCCTGGCAGACAGGCTCTCCCCAGCTTTCCTGCAGCCCCTTCAGGCACTGGGAGGCTGCTTTGAGGTCTCTCTGGAGACCTGTTCTCTAGCCTTAACAGCCCCAGCTCTCTTAGCCTGTCTCTGTAGCGGAGGAGCTCCAGCTTTCCAATTAACAGGCACTGGAGCCCAGGCACCCATGTCCTATGGTTCAGTACTGGGCCTCTGGGGACATAAGGTGTGGAGCAAAAGCCGTGGCTGCTCTTGTGTAGAGCTGAGAAAAAGCCCTAAAAGAAGGCATGGGGCTTTGCTGTCACCTAAAAACACTATATCGGGTGCCAGCAAAAGTGTTTGGAAAGTGCTTTTTCCTCCCTATTTTTTTCTGTGGCTGCCAAATGAGGTTTTATCCTTTTGCTCATCCCTTGCAAGGCTTTGGTGCCCCGTATGTGTGTATAAGAGGGCATGAGGAGACTTTGGGTGATTGAGAGGTGTTTGGGAATCTCAGCTGGGACATGTGTGCAGGCAGGGGCTACCTCTGGCAGTTTGCTTTGGACCACTTTCTTAAAAACAGTTTAAAAATTCAAGTAAAACAGCATTGAGGCCATGTTTAAAAAAAAAATAATCTCAGACTCAGAAGTACCTTACTACCTGATTTTGTAGATGCTGTGTTCTTAGTGAAGTACTGTCTAATTGCATTAATTGACTTGTGTTGTCATTATTGCTAAGAAAGACACTGGAGCTGGGAGGCCTTTCAGGTTGCTAGATGCTGCTGTTAGAGAAACAGAGATAAGAAAGTTATAGAAGAACCCACAAAAATGCACTGTTAGTTTCAAGGTGTGTTTTGCCCAAACTAAAAAGCACTCATTTTTTGTGAAGCTCACTTTTTTATTTCCTTTCAGCCTGTTGAAATGGAAAACCCTTACAAAGAGCCTCCTAAAAGGTGTGTTTTATGTGGGATAAAAGTGGACTACAAGAATGTGCAGGTGAGTCTGAACGTGCCTCTTCTCTGATAAATGCAAGGGGGGTTCTTATTTTTAAACACGTGTAGGAAGTTCACAGAAATGAAACAAAAGAAAATTTACATTTGTAGGGGTTTAAAACTGAAGAGCTGCGTGTAGCCGTTAGGTGAGCTGGTTGTGCTGAGCTTTTCTCTCTGCAAGTGTTACAAATTGGATATTTATTTGCCAGCTGAGAGTCCCAATTTAAATTCTGTAGTATCACTTAAAAGTTACAATGTATAAAATACTGACTGCAGGCTCTTTTTCATATCTTCAGGTGGAATAGAGTTTTGTAAAAATAGATTTAAAAAAAAATAGAATGCAAGTAATAAATTAAGAAGTTCTCCCACTACTTAAAACTGACTCTGTATTCCTAATTTTAAACAGCTTCTTTCTCAGTTTGTTTCCCCACACACCGGCTGCATTTATGGCAGGCACATAACAGGTGGGTGGAGTTTTAAATCTTTTACCCCTGCTTTTAATGCTCTTGACTCAAGTGGTGTATCCAAAAGTAACCTGTGATAGCTCTGTAAGTTTTGTAACAGCATTTCTTTAAGTTCACCGAATTGCAGAATGCTAGGGATTGGAACGGACCTTGAGAGCTCATCGCGTCCAATCCCCTGCTGGACCAGATCAGGTCACTCAGGAAGGCGTCCAGGAGGGGTTTGAATGTCTCCAGAGGAGACCCCACACCCACATCCATTCTGAGCAGCCTGTGCCACTGTTCTCTCACCTTGACAAAGTTTTTCCTCCTATTTCTGTGAAACCTTCTGTGTTCCAGCTTGCACCTGTTGCCCCTTGTCCTATCATTGGGGGTCACAGAGAAGAGCCTGACTCTACCCTCCTGACACTCACCCTTTCCATATTTCTAAACATGAATGAGGTCACCCCTCAGTCTCCTGCAAGCTGAACAGGCCCAGCTCCCTCAGCCTTTCCTCAGAAGGGAGATGCTCCACTCCCCTCATCTTTGTGTCTCTGTGGTGGACTCTCTCCAGCAGTTCCAAATATCCCATAATTTTATGTTGTTTGGTTGTTTTTGTTTTTTGTTTTTAATTTTATGGCCTTTTTTGGTGTTTCACAGTGTAATCACATATGCATTTCTCTTGGTGAACTTAGCGAAAGCCAGAAGGAGCTGTCAATGTTATCACTCTCGCCCTTTAAACTAACGGTTATCATTGATTTAAGAGACTGAAATTTTCTCTTTTTAGGCTTGTGTAACAAGAAGCAGAAGGAAATTGCCAAAGCCATTAAAAGAGCTCACATACTGGGTAAGTATGATGATGCGCTTTCATTTCAGGAGTGAAGCCCTACCTTCCTGTTTTAAAAAAAAAAACAAAAACAAAGCCAAAAAAACCTCCTGGTTATCTTTCTGTAGGATTTATGCCAGTGATGTATAAGACCCCAGCGTTTCTCACAGACCCCAAGATATGCAATATCAAGTATCCAGAGTAATCTCCTGTCAAGAAATAAAGGAGGAAACAGCTTTTTTGGATTTCTTTTTACTGGAAAGATGGTTGGTGGACAGAAGGTGGCGCTGACTGAATGGGGGGTGTTGGTGTCAGCTGCTTCGAGTCTCCAAAATCACCAGAAGGGGGCGTGAAACACCAAAGCAGCGATGGAAATCGGCAGCTCACACCCTTCCCTGTGCTCACGGAGCTGGGTAAAGCTCAGCGCGTGGTTCATGTATTGGAAGGGAGGGTGGGAGGAAATAAACTAAGGATAAATCGAAGTATTAATTGTGCCAAGTTATGTAGTGCTAATTCTAAGCACTTTACCTGTGTTTGACTCGCTCCCTGCCTCATCTCCTGCTGAGGGAAAGGCAGTGCTTCCACAACAACAGCCTGAAGCTTTTTTATCCAAGGCAGCAGTGACATGGGTCTGTCACTGCCAGCACCCTGCCAGCACAGCATTTAAACCCTGAGACACCAAACAGATTTCACTCTGGAAGTCAAAAGGAGGGAATATCACCTGGAAAAAAAACCCACTCTGTATGTCCTGCAGAAACAATTTTTCATCCCTGCAGTCCCATAAATTGGTGAATCAACTGTATATACCAGCAGCTTTTGGTGCAAAAAGTCACTTGGGTAAAGCCCTGAAGCGATCAGAAAGTAGGAGAGTGTGGGTACTCAGTTGTGTCTGCAACTTTGTCCAGTGTGTCCTTATCAGTTTCAGTGCCGCTTAGCACAAGCTTCCTTTCCTGGCTGCTCTCCTCTTGCTCTAGAAGTAGTTTTTGGTGAATATGCAAAGACCTGGATTTTTTGAGTGACTTGGATCCTACCGTGGTCCCTCTGGCTTTACGCTTGGTGAGGTGCCTTGCTCCACCTTCATCCATGTCTCCACCCTCTACCATGAGGGTTAGTGTGTCCCTGACACTGATGTTATGGTCAATGTTACAGCAGCTCCTGGGTATCTGGTGGCCTTCAAAGGAAACAATGCACGTCTGAAGGCCAGAATTGGGGAAAAATGTTCGCAGTGCCTGACAAAGGAGAATGTTCTCCTGTGGCTTCTCTGGGTGGTCTCTCTTTTCTCCTGGAGAAAAGAAAAAGCTAGAGTTAGATTCTCCCCTGCTTTGGCTGCCTCAAGTTCAGCTGCGTTTTGTGCCACTGCCAATGGAATCGGCATTGGAATGAGCTGAAGTTCTCCAACTACTTAAAACTTACTTTTAAAGAGCTTCCTACTAAGACTGGCATTGGCTTTATTAACTTACCTGAAGAACTCCTTTCCTTTCTCTTCTTCACTTCTTCTTGTAATTGGCTCACCTCTGCTAGAAGTTTCTCTACAGATCGTTCGCTGGCTTCTACTGTAGAGCATATTTTCTACAAGAAGAGCATTCACAGAAGCTACTTTTAACCTTGTTGCAAATTCTTGATTTGAAAAGTTGACCGTAAAGTATGGAAAAGCTCAAGTAATGAGGGTGAGACGGATTTTAGAGACCGCTTAAACCTTGTGTCAACTGAGGTGCAAGATGTTTGCTTACACTGGCTGCAGTGCAACCTGTAGCTGAAACTAGAGTTGGTGCCCCTTCAAAATAATTCTTGTGAGAATTCATCACTAGAATTGAGGATTGGTCAGCAGAGTTTCAGTCACCCAGAAACTCGAGTCTTTAACTCAGAGACTCTAGTGTGGTAATTCCCCCACCTTTCAACATGTGCCTCCAAGGCCCATCTTTGTTGCTGGTTTAGTGTGAGATGACATGCCCTTTGTAGGAACTGTGATGCTGTGGGCAGGTTTGCCCCACTCACCTTCAGTTCCTCCTGCAAGGTGCCATACATCTTATTTATCTTGTAAACCTCCTGCAAGGATCCGTCTTCATAAAAGAATTCTGACCTTCAGACCAAGAATACAATTGTGTTAGTTAATGATCCTTAGCATTAATGCCAAAATTTTTTTTTAAAAAATCTCTAGTGTTGAGTGAGGTAAGGTAAGAAGTAAGCAAAAGTTACTACTGTTGAAACAGACAAGCTATTTTGTGTGCTCTTTAGCATTTGTTATAGCCAGAGAGATCATAAATTAAGTTTCCTGACCTTTAGCTTTTAAGTAATACTTGCAAAACTGCTCTTTTAAATAGTGCCATTTAAACAAAGTGTGCATTTCAAACAATTAAGATCAGTCTACAATAGATCTTTGATGGTTTTCACAGGAAAAATAACATCCTATTGGAGTGCTTGCTTGGTTTTAGATTTTCCTGTTGAAACTCCCACTGTCTCTCTGTATTAGTTTTGGTTCTCTGGTGACTAAAGGAATGAACTGTGATTTTACTGGGAAAAAAACCCCAATTATTCAGGTAATTATGGAACAGGTTGTCCAGACAGGTGGTGAAGGCCCCAGCCCTGGAGACATCCAAGGCCAGGCTTGCTGAGGCTCTGAGCAACCTGATCTAGTGCAGGATGTCCCTGTCACTGCAGGGTGTGGGACTAGATGGACGTGGAAGGGTCCTTCCAACCCAATGCAGACTATGATTCTGTAACAACTAAAGAGGCATTTTGAGCTCCAACACTAGGTGCCCATGACAGAGACCTGCTCTCATGGCAAATACAGGACATAACTGATTGCCAAGTAGCTTGGAAAGGGAAATACTTGCAGGAAACATTTCCACAAATGAGTAGGGTACAGCTGAAGCATTTGCAAAAGCACTGAAATACTTCTACATACGGCAGCTGTTGTACCTGTGCTGTCTTACTGCTCTCCCAAAACCAGAAGACGCGCAGGAGCCAGACTCAGTTCTGTAACCCTGCTGTTCTGCCATGCCCAAATTGGTAACCACCAAAGGAACTTTCTGGAGAAGACTTGAAAGGAAAAAGAATGAGAAAGTAACTTGTTAGGTGCCATGGCAGTACTTAATTAAAGCTGGAGAACAAAACAATTACCCTTCTTGTGGCCGATGTAAGGCATGTTCCAGCCTGTAAGTAGAACAGCTTTCTGTCATCACACTGGAAGTCAATAGAAGGAAGACGAGGCCCTGGTTTGAGAGATGTGACTGCAGATTCTTATGAAGAAGCCTCTCCCGGAATGTCATGGTCTGGTCTGTGTTACGTCTGAATTTGTACCATCCTATAACGCTCTGCAGAGGAACAAGAAAACTCACTGTTACTGTTGAACTGAGTTGTTCCTGTGTGCCAGGCTGGAGCAAGTTGGAGGTCCTGGGAAGAAGTCATGAGTCTGAGCTGTTCAGGGGATATGTAGGTAACCAAGCAATAAGAAAAACCCTAAGTGCCATGTAACCCTAACGCCAACATGAAAAATTCTCTTTCTCCTACAGTGCAGCTGCCTTCACCAGCAGTGTGAGGGACATTAAAGACAAGAATTTTTTTAAAAAAGAGGAGAGGAAAAAAACCCCATGAACCTTCACAGAATGTCAAGGATTGGAAGGGACCTCAAGAGATGATGAAGTCCAGTCCCCCTGCCAGAGCAGGAACACTCAGATCAGATCACTCAGGAAGGCATCCAGGTGGGGTTTGAATGTCTCCAGAGAAGGAGACCCCACACCCTCTCTGGACAGCCTGTGCTACTGTTCTCTCACCTCACCCTGACAAAGTTTTGTCTTATATTTCTGTGGAACCCATTGATCCTTGTCCTATCATTGGAGGTCAGTGAGAGGACCTCCATCCTCCTGACACTCACCATTTTCAGGTTTATAAGCATAAATTAGGTCATCCCTCAGTCTCCTCTCCTCCAAGCTAAAGAGCCCCAGCTCCCTCAGAAGGGAGATGCTCCAATTCCTTCATCATCTTCATTGGCTCTGCACAGGACTCTCAAGCAGTTCCCTGTCCTTCTTCAACTGAGGGCAGGCCTTAATACAAGAGGTATCCAGAGCAGCCCCCAAATTCTTAGTGACCTCTTAGGTGTGGTTCAGGTTTGAAAATATATCATACCTTCTTACAGCCTGATAGTATTTTCTTCAGGGCAAGTTCATTCACTTCTCCTGCAGAGTTATAAAAGCTAGAAGAAAGAAGGGACACTTAGAGAGAAGAAAAAATGCTTCTTTGTGAATAATTACACCCTAGCAGTCATCTTTTAAATTTATTTTTTTTCCCTCTGGCAAGTATAAAGATACACTGACAGAGCTTGTCTCTGACACAGCACAGCAACCTCATCAGTGAAATAGTTATTAATTGTGTCTATGTGGGTCAGATACAGCCTGGTTGCTGTTCTGGGTGATTTTCTGAGTAACACAACATCAACTCTTGAAGAATTCAAGGTAGTTCATTTAACTTTTTCATATCTGTTTACTTAAGATTCTTACCTGAATAACCGGTAGCATGGAATGTGCTTTTGTATATCTGGAAAGAGAAAGGTAGTATGTAGTTGGTCAGTATGATATGTATATTCTTCTGTATCAGCACAGTTAAACTGGTAGAATCAAGAAAGAATGCACTATAACACAATTTCTTAATCAAACGCATTATATAATTAAATAAGTTTAAGAAAGGAAATGTTAAAAAAATGTTCTAAATAGTTGTTCAGTTGTAAAGGGAACTACTTATGTAAGTAATTCATTTTTCTGTTTTGCTAGATGAAAAATAAATCAGGGCCTTTAGTTTTCCCTGCTGCATGTTGAGTACTGTGGTGTGGAATGAAGATTATAATGGAAAACGCATCTAACATCTGCTCAATGAAATAAAAGAATTGTCTGCAGCCTTAACACACAGCCTTTATAAACTCCAAATCAGGTAAATAATTTCCAAATTAGATGCTAACTCATTATACTCCACATCACTGCAACAGGTCGTTTTCCCAGGCCAAATGTATCAACAGGATGAAGGGTAATGGTTTGAAACTAGAGCAGGGCAGGGTTAGATGAAACATTAGGAAGAAGTTCTTCCCCATGAGGGTAGTGAGACACTGGCCCAGGTTGCCCAGAGAGGAGGTGGAGGCTCTGTCAAGCTTGGAGACATCCAAGTCCATGCTTGCTGAGGCTCTGAGCAACCTGATCTAGTGCACTATGTTCCTGCTCACTGCAGGAGGTGGTCCTTGATGGCCTCTGAAAGTCTCTTTCAACCCTATGATTCTATGAAATGTAGTACAGGAGAGTTAGTGATTTTCCTGAGACAAGGGAGTATAAGCCCTAAATTACCTTTCATGTAATGAGTTATTTGGCACATTTTCTGCAGTAAAATAGTAAGTATTTTTTATCGCAATCAAGATGTTACAGAATTCCATGTGAAGTTATAGGAACTCTCAGTTGGAACCCAGGATCTCAGAAATGGTAGTGTGTTGCCCAAAGGTTAGTGGGATGTTAAACAGGACTGAGACAGATAGACTGACCAATGGTGTAGACAACTTCCACATCGTCCATCTGAGAGTCAGTGATGCTATTCTTGGCTTCACCTTTCACATCGCCCAGGAGAAATCCTTCCTTTATGGGGGAGAGGAAAAAAATACAGGGCTCAAGTGAACAGGACTTTGTATATCAGGAAGAGTGTAAATTCAGGAGCAGAAGGGGTGCTCAGCTCTTTCCCAGTCCTGCTTTAATTGCCAGGGGATCAGCCCGTGGCAGTGCGGCTGCTGCCCACCCCTGAGGGCCCGACCCACACCTCCCCATTTTAAACAGGAGAACAGTGGCACAGGCTGCCCGGATAGGGTGTGGGGTCTCCTTCTCTGGAAACATTCAAACCCCATCTGGACACGTTCCTGTGTGACCTGCTCTGGGTGTCCCTGTTCCAGTTGGTCTAGATGATCTCTCCAGGTCCCTTCCAACCCCTGACATTCTATGATTCTGTTTTAAAAAGAAACCCTCCTTTTCCCGGCGCTAGCCAGCACGGAACGCCATCTCTGCTGCAAAAACAAAAGATGCCGCAAAAAACCCTCTTCCAGCCGGGGTTCCAGCCAGGTCCCAGATGTCCGTGGGACCCTCCCCGGCAGCAGGGCTCCGGTGGGAGCGGGGCAGGCCCAACGGCGGGCTCCGCCATGGCGGTGCGATGGCCGCCCCTCCCCGCCCGCCATGTATCCCCCACTCCTGCTCCGCCCCGCCTCGTCCCGTTCCCTCCGCTCCCGGCGGTGAGACCCCACCGTGTCCGAGTCTGTGCTGAGGTGCTGGAAGGCGAGGGCGCCGAAGACGAAGCCCGAGAGCAAGGCGGACGTGCTCTCGCCCTCCATGCCACCGGCAATGGCGCCGTGGTGAGGCGGCGGGAGCCCCCAGCGGCGGCCGGCAGCAGGGCAGGGCAGGGCAGGGCCCGGACCGGTCGGGGAGATCCCTTCCTCACGGCAAGCCCGGCCCTTTCGGCTTGGGTTCAACAGTTCTTAAGTNGAGTGCGCCGAAGACGAAGCCCGAGAGCAAGGCGGACGTGCTCTCGCCCTCCATGCCACCGGCAATGGCGCCGTGCTGAGGCGGCGGGAGCCCCCAGCGGCGGCCGGCAGCAGGGCAGGGCAGGGCCCGGACCGGTCGGGGAGATCCCTTCCTCACGGCAAGCCCGGCCCTTTCGTCTTGGCTTCAACAGTGCCGTTCTTAAGTCTTAGCTGCAATTTTGCTTTCACCTTGAAGGCGAGGAAAGGTTCTGAAGTGCGGTCCTGAGGGCAAGGTGGGCTGTCCTGTCATGGAGTCACAGAATTCGCTGACTTAGAAGGGACCTTCCAAGGCCATCTAGTCCCACACCCTGCAGTGACAGGCACATCCTGCATGAGATCAGGTTGCTCAGAGCCTCAGCTAGCCTGGCCAGGGATGGGGCCTCCACCTCTGCTCTGGGCAACCTGGGCCAGTGTCTCACCTACCACTATGGTCCTTTCTAACTCAAATTATTCTGTGATAAAAGTGCACCATGGTGTTTTCATGGGACACACTCTGGTGTTACTGCTGCTGAGATTGTTCCTCTGACTCCAGACTGAAGGACTTCCTGGTATTTCTGTACAAGTTTTGCCATGCTACAAAGGCAGCAAAGCAGAATTGTCTCTTTAGAAAAGCCCTGTAAATCAATGACACAAAGGCAAGAGAGCAAAGCTGGGCTCTTTACAAATATTGTGAAGGGTGAGTGTCAGGAGGATGGAGCCAGGCTCTTCTCTGTGACGCCCAATGGTAGGACAAGGGGCAATGGATGCAAGGTGGAACACAGGAGGTTCCACAGAAATATGAGAAAAAACTCTGTCAGGGAGGGGGAGAGAACAGTGGCACAGGCTGTCCAGAGAGGGTGTGGGGTTTCCTTCTCTGTAAACATTCAGACCCTGCCTGGACTCCTTCCTTAGCTATCTCATCTGGGCCTTCCTGCTCTGGTAGGAATGGTCCTTTGCAGTCCCTGATATTCTGTGATTCTGATGTCCCAGAATCTCTTAACATCCAGGGTGCAAGGTAGTGTTTTGCCGAGAGGGAAAGTCTTTCAAACAGGACTGGCCAGAGCATTGCACATTCCAGCAATTCTTTTGCAGGTAAACATGCATGCAAACAACTAGAAATACCTCTTTTTCAATTAAACTTTCCCCGTGGATGGCCAAAAAAAATAAAATCCTTTTGGATTTTGCTTGTATCTTCTCAGTGTTTTAACCTAACTCCTATGGCTTCTTCTCAATCTCTGGTCTTTTGGTTTGATTTTTATCACCTGTGGGATGGTGAGCAATGTCATGTGCCATATTTATTTTTGGAAACCATGCTGCCTTTGTGTACTAAATGCAAATAACCTCTCCTCTGCCTTCATACTCAAAGAGATCCATGTCAGCTGCACGCTTGGGTGCACACATCCCATCTAGACCACCCAATAGATCTGTGCTCAGATCTGATGGCAGGAAGATAGTACTATTTATGGTTTATCTCTGTGCATCAACAGTCAAATGATGCAAACATCAAAAAAGTGGCTTTGTATCACTCATTTATCTCTCCCTGGGCAAGCATTATTATTTCTACACAAGGTAAATGCAACGTTTGCGGAACCTTATTTATCATGTAATGTAGCTGACAACAGGCTCTGCCTTTCTGTGACAAAAGGAGTTCACGTGCTCTGACTAAGTCTGTTTAACCTCAGGAATGTGCCCATCAGATGTGTGGTCATTACATGATAGTCCACAGACATCTCCTATGTTGTCAATGCAAATTGTGTATGAGATCTGTATGCTGTCAGTGCTGAACCTAATTCTTGCCAGAGGTCGGCTGATAGTTGGACCTCTGGTGCATTAGAAGGGGCATGCTCAGTAGGTGGAGAGAGGTTCTTCTCCCCCTCTGTTCTTCCCTGGTGAGACCACATCTGGAATATTGTGTCCAGTTCTGGGGGCCTCAGTTGAAGAAGGACAGGGAACTGCTGGAGAGAGTCCAGTGCAAAGCCACAGAGATGATGGAGGGATTGGAGCATCTCCCCTCTGAGGGAAGGCTGAGGGAGCTGGGTCACTTTAGCTTGGAGAAGAGGAGACTGAAGGGTAACCTCATTCATGTTTGTAAATAATGGAAGGGGTGTCAGCCTTTCCTCAGAAGGGAGATGCTTCAATGCCCTAATCATCTTTGTGGTTCTGTTCACCTTTCACAGCATGGAAAACAATTCTCCTTCATTCCAGTAGAGGAAACTCAACTCTCTCCTCCCAAGGTAAAGAACTCTGTGTCTCCTCTTTCATTTTAAGAAATTATCCCCTTTTTCTGCTACTGGGCTTTCTTGATGAAATATCTGACAATCACCACCCCTTCCTGTTAGTTCCTAGTTCGTTTCACCCATCTTTGTTCCCCACCCCAAATCAGGTCCCAGAAACTACCCCCACCCTCCCACCCACGGAGTTTTCAGCAGCCAGACGAGGCACACATCAATCCCTGTGCCCAGGATGGATCTTCAGAGACACTCAGTGTTGTGCTGGAACACCCATGCCTGCCCATCCTGCTCTCTCTTCTAGGCCATCCTAGGCAACATGTCTTAGCAGGGAAGCCACTCAAGGAAGAGAACATGAATGGAAGCTAAATGGAGTCAGAAGAACAAATTTATCCATAGTAACACCTTCATGTGCCTGATGGCAAAGCTAAGGTGCACTTTTGATCTCTTTTCCCAAGGAGCAGCCCATGGGACAAATAGAAATAGCCTCAAGTTGTGCAGGGGAGAGTTAGATGGATATTAGGGAAAAATTTTTTCCCTGCAAGGGTTATCAAGCATTGGAACAGGCTGCCAAGGGAAGGGGTTGAGGCACCATAAAATCACAATCAGGTTTGGAGGAGACCTTTCAGATCATCAAGTCCAACCATCAGCCCAACTCTGACGAACCTCATCCTGGGACAGGGAGTTGAACCCCTGACCATCAAAGTGGGAGCTTGGTGCTTTCCCAACTGAGGTACACCATCCCTGGAAGGATATAATGGATGAGCAGACAGAGCTTAGAGATGTGGTTTAGGGCTGGTTCTTGTCAGGTTGGACTTGATGATCTGAAAGTTCCCTTCCAACCAAGGCCATTCCACAATTCAATGACTCCAGAGAAATCTGTGTGGGTGTACCAAAGCTGCCTTATGACACAAAGCAAATAACAGTATGTGGAGCTGGAGATGTCTTAAAAGGACAACCCCAACTTTAGATAAACATGTTGATGTCAGTACATTCAAAGGGAAAATCTTTCTTGGACCAACATGTCACTGTCTTAGAAATAATGCTATAAATGCTCATTCCATCAGGGTTAGTTAATTTGTTCCGTGACAGGGTTGGAAATGAGCAGCTGGTGAGCTCCTCTTAGGTTCTAGAGATACAGCTCTTCACCTTTGTTTCTCTCATGATGCAAACAAAAAGGCAGGGGAGGGATTGGTGTAAAGAGCTGGACTGGGACTTTCCTAAAAAAGTGCCTAATGAAATTATTATTGGTATTTGATAGGATAGAAAGAGAAACCTGCTTATCAATGGTGTTTAAATCCTGTTATCAAGTGGATGCAAAGGCAGATGACTTGTTATTTCACCACAGGATATTTTGTAACCCTGTAATAGGGTCTGACTAATGTCTTATAGACCAGTGGAGGGTGGAGGTTTTATTGTGTTGTCAGCTGCTGTTTTATTGTATTTTATTGTATTGCTGCTGCATGTTGCCTCCATGTTTCACAGATGTTATTAAATAAATGAAATAGAATTAGAAAGCCTGTCTTGCTGCTCAAGCTTAAGTTTGGTCCCTTTGGGCAAATATCAAACTGGATTAGTACTCTCATCACAAAGCAGAAAATCTGACTGAGTGATTAATCTGAGCAAATGGCAGTTGGGGAAGTGCTTCATGTGTATTGAATGGGTTTTAGATGAAGAATTTTAGGAAGTCTGAATCCCACACCTGCTTAGTTCTTTTTGTAATTTACTGTAATTGTAATTCACTGGTGGGACACCTTGTGGAAATGAGTTGACACATTGATAGGTTTCTTTATTGGCATCATCTGATTATGTTAAAATATGTTATTACTTAATGTATATTTTTCTTTCTTATCCCCTATATTATGTCTGTTGAGAAACTGGTTATCAATTAAAAGGAAGTGGGTGGAGTTGGGGCGGGACAAGGGGTAGAAGTTGCATCACCACTGTGAGGTCTGTGGTGTCAGGCTCCTAAAGGCAGCAGTCTTTTCCTAGGGGTAACTTTGACTTCTAGAATGTGTCATTTTTATTTACCTCTAGCTCTTGAGGGTCCCTGGATTCTCCACTGCAGATCAGCAGATAGTCTCAGCAGGGCTGCAAGGTGGCCTTTTGAAGGAGCAAGCATGGAAGAAAATAGAGAGGGCCACAGCCTTCCAGGAGGCAAGATTTTGTCTGTCTGTATGATTTTGTCCCTGGTGCTAGTTTTGTTGCCTTCGATGTTTAGAGTTTCACTGGGGATTTCTCATATCTATGTGAAAATTATAATAAAAGTATTTCAGGTAAGTTGAGAATTGAGCTGAAAAGGTACGTGTTTGCTACAGGGTGTGTTTCATAAAAAAATTAAAATCTGTACATTTGATATATACTCCAGAAAAGTCAGCAGAAATAATTACATTAGCTTGGATGTGCTGTTTGTGGCTTTAACTTCCATGATAGTTCTCTTTAATGGTCTCTAACTGGTGCTCATTTGAGGGTTTTTTTGGGTTAAAGTAGAGATTCCATGCTGCATTGCTTCTAAAGCTGGTTAACATATTTCATGCTATACTTGTGACAATTAAACATAAATAAAAAATTATGTTGGTTTATTAGAGTTGGGAAGTTACAAGAAGATGTATTTTTAGATGTACATAAGTTTCACTGGTTTTATTTGGATGATTTGAATTACCTGGTGTCAGTGAAAGCTGTTCTACGTAAGAACGTGGACTCTGCTTCTTCCAGTTATAAGGCTGAGGGATCCAGCAGAGGCAAATTCTGCTGTCTGAGACTCAAAGGGATTTATGCAACCTTCTAAAAGTGTAATTTTTCTAGAGATTAACAGCTTGTGGCTAAGATATTGCTTCTGCTGCTTTCAGTAAAAGATTTTTGGAGCTTTTAATAAGTCAGAATAGCCTTTAATATTTCAAGTTAACTCCTCATATCTGTGAGTGGCCAAAAATAGTGAGTTCATCATCCTGAGCAGAGAAAGGTTTGCATTTTCAATTAGATTAACTTTGTTTTAAACTTGATTTTCATGAGCATGCCTTCTTCTGGTGGCTGAAAAGTGGTTGCTAGTGTCACTAACTAAGCTCTTAGAGCCACCTGTGTGTGCAGAACAGTATGTCTCTAACAGTGTGATAAAGTCTGTATGAGCATCCTACTCTTGCCAATCCTGCCTGAGAATTCTTCTGACTCTTAAAAAAGTTTTTACAGTATTGATTAAGAGCTCATTTTCAAGTCTATGAAGATCATTTAGCATGAAATGTGTTAGTTTTTTTAGATACTGATTTCAGTGGGAGACGCCTGTCTGCGGTGGCTGTGTGCAATGTTTGCTTTCATATGGGGTCTTTTTTTAATCAGCCAGTGATAGGCTAATTAAATTCTTATTAGTGCCCTGAGAATAAGAGACCTTGGATCTGATTTCATCAGGAGTCTTATATCAAACATGAACCTGAAAAGGTCTTTGTACAGTTTTGCTACTGCAGTTGCTAGATAGTAAGATAATTTCTCTGTGTATTTCACTACTTTGAAGGACGTTTGACCCACTCAGTGGGAAGTTGTTGGAGGAAGGCACTTCATTTTGAAGAGGAACTTCAGATGTTTTTGTAACCATGATAATTGTTTGTTCATAATGTGTATGATTAATTTATTGAAGAAGATGGGGGGCAGGTGGAAAATGTGTTTTACTTTATTCTCTCTTGTGTCATTTTGAGAAAAACAGAGGGGCACATACTGAAGTTGAGGAATTTAAAGTCAAAGGATACTTTTGCAAAGCTGAGTTTTCAAAGGAACCAGATGGCCCCTTAGATAAGGTCCAAGTTTGCACATCTACTACTAAAAAATTAATAATGGTGGGGTATGATGAATAGTTTTGATTTCCTGACTTCACTGGTACATTTTGGCATTGTGAGCAGTGAGCAGAGCGCATGGGCAAGATACAGCTGATATGTGGAAGGAATTTGTGGCCTTTGCTGCTTCTCCATCAAGGAATCAGATAATTGGTTTTCTGGAGACAAAGCAGTTTTTTGCAAAAGCATGATTCAAGGTTTGAAAATTTTGGAATGACTGTTTTTCTGTTTATGGTTTTCTCTTTGTTTTGGTGTTTTGGTTTTTTTTGTTTGGTTGGTTGGTTTTTTGAGGACACAGAATAGTATAACAAAAAATTTCCAAGACATTGATTTCACAGTTGCATAGCTGTCAACCCATGGTTACTATTGTTGCCATTGATTTATCCTTAAAATATTTCTGGAAATGATAAAGATAAATTTGGCTTGATTATTCTTTCCTGTATGCTTCTTTCTCACGAAACTACAAGTTTTATCTAAGCTTTGTGTTTGCATATCTATGATGGGGTTTGGTGGTGAAGACATTAGCAATCTATGCTAGGGACATTATTCCAGATCTTGAGTGCTGCAGCTGCAAAAGAAAATGCAGTTGCTAGAATGACGTTTGTGGAAAGTCAAATAAATATCTTAAACAGCTGTAGCTGCGTTTGCCAAGAAGCTGCTGGAATTTAATAAGATCTGAGTTTTGTGTGAAATCTGAGGATTGTTTCTTGAGAAATACTAATGGGTAGGAAGGATAGCAGCTGGCAAATGATGGTAGATTTCTTTGAACTGAGGTGGATGGATCATTTGATCTTATCTGGGATGTGGAAGGGGAAGAGATGCCAGATGCTGGATGAAAAGGTCACAAGTACTTGATCTGAGAAGGTGATTTGAGCTTGCACTCAAAACCTAGTGACCTTCTCTTTGTAATTACATTGGAAAACTTTACCTGGAGTAATTGCTCCAAGGACTTTGCCACACATGTGAACCGGGCCAAAAGGGGCAACGAAAAAAGCCAAAGAGTGGTTAGAAAAAGCTTATGTGGGAATGTGGGAGAAATACGGAAAGGTCAAGGGAGAGGGGCAAAACTGAACTGAGTTGTTACACAGTACAGAAAACAGAGAAGCAAGCAGCACACTTGAAAGGGAGAAGGGAGGAAAAAACCTACAAGGAGTGAGTTTTTCCCAAACAAATCAACATTCCCTATTGGATTGCTTTTCATGGCATATACAACGGAGAAAGTAACTGATCTACTGAAGCTTTAAGTACCCTTATTTTGTTCAGAATTTAATTGAAGGAATCCTCATGCAAAATGGGCAGTTGGAGTTAAGCTGTTGAGTCTTCAGGATCACATTTGGGATCCCCTGTTGGATGTTTGGACTCTGTGTGGCTTCATCGCTTCAGAAATAGGATGGAGGAAAGCACAGCATCCTGATCAGCAAATGTAGGAGCAAAGTTGCTCCATTCAACACTTAAATTCTGTGTTAGTTGCAACATATGTGTTTTTGTTTGGTATTTCAGACATCCTTTCATTACTGTTTTGCAACAGGGACCAGCATGACTGCTCCATCTTGATATTGTGCAAAACAAAGGCGAGCACAAAGCACACAAGTGCCACCAAAATGTAGAGCAATATGGTAATGAATCTGGTGTCATTCTGTGGTTTCACCCAGGCAGACAGACTGCCTTCGGAGGGTGTCAGTTCAAGAATTAGGAGAGTTTTGTGTCCTGAGATAGTTTTCATTGCTGCTGTTCTCTATCTAATGGCTAGAATGGAGACCCTGAAAATCAGCTAGAGCTGGATGATCTTTGGCAATAAGTTCTGGACAAAAAAATTCACTGTGTTTCGTGGAAATCTGTTATCTTTTTCTTGGTCCTACTCTCTGCCCAGCACTTTGGCTTGATGTTCCCTGTTCTTGCATTAGATGAGGAGATGGGTAACATTTCCTTATGCCCCTGCTCTTTGCCAGTCCAGACTTTGAGACTTCTTGTTTTACACTGTCTCAGCCAGCTCTTCTCCATGCGAACTAGCCCTGGGTAATCCTTCACCTATTAAAAGATCTTCCTCATCTGCTTTGTCCTCTGCCTTTGTAACCTAATTACAGGCTGCCTCCTTTGTGCCACTGCTTCTCCATGCCATGAGGCAGGATTTTATACTTTACTAGTAAACTTTATAAATTGTGCTGGTTTTGACTAACTTGGATTCTTTAATGCTTTCTTGTAAGCCAGATGAGTCTGTAATTATCAGGCTTTTTCTCTCTGGGATTCAAAGCCATCCTCTTTGAGGTATTCCAGATCCCTCAGGATGGTATGAGCAAGCTCTGTCCTGGCAGTGCTTGCCAACTGGCAGTTGCTTCTTCATGTAGGAGGATCATGCTAGGCAAGAAAAGGGTGTCAGATGGGTAAACAGGACACAGGAAAGCAGAAAGCAGGAAGGCTTAATTTGCCAAGCAAGATGGTTTTTAAGTTTTTTTCCTCCTTCACACCATCAACCATCATAAAGAATGCTGGGGAAGGGGTGAGAACCATCAGTACTTTATGAAGAGGTGAAGTTTATGGCTTCTCTGCCTTTTGTCTCTTTTGCAACGTTACTGTTCCTGTACCAAACCCTCTTGCACTTCTCAGTGAGTGGGCTGCTGTTCTCATGCCATCCCCTGGATCTGCAAAGGTGTTACAAAAGACTGAGGCAGGTGAGGTACCAGTTTGCCTTTACTGGGGAATAACTGCAAAATAAAAGAGAAGGTCTAGGCATTTTGGGTTGTTTTTTGATGGTGTTTGTATGGAGTTCAAAACATCACATCACTGCCAGTTCTGTTTTCTTTTTTTTCTTTTCTTTTGAGATGGGTGCTAAAAAGAGAAGTCAGGTAAGAGTAACTAAAATACCCTAATTATCCTCAATTAAATGTCCCCCTTTACTGCCTTAAACTTCAATAGCTATAGACAGAGTACATGAAACTTAAGGCTGGCAAAAAGCATGCTGATGTTGGCACATGCAACACATTGTGAAGACTGAGGTCAAACTTTGTGATAACTTAAATGGCTGCAGTAAAAGTAAGGGGGAAATAAAATCTTCAGCAAGTGTTTATCCTGATACAGAAGGATGTGTCCTCACCTGCTGAAGGTGGGAAGCATTAATAGCAGGTGAGGACATAAGTTGAGTGGGTCATTGATACCTTAATAGTGGGCAGAGCCTGCGTATGAGCACCCTGTGTCCTTTGATAGGGCAGATACCATGGTGTAAATACAGGAAAATCTAGTGTTCTTGTGCTCATTACAGTTTCTCTTTGCCTGTCTGTATATGTATGATGAAAACATTCATAATTTTGAAAATTCCAAAAATCAGGTATATTGGTCTATTTGATTTTGCTGATGTTTTGTACTGCTCTGCTCAGAGAGGTGAAACTTGGTTCAGCTCAAGAAGATAAACACAGGGCAAGGTGAAAACTCCTAGCCAAAACTTCAGAAATATTGTGGATAGAAAATGTTCCCTCTGGTTTGTTTATCACAAACTGCAGGAAAAACTGCGGCAATATTTTTAAAATCCATATTTAGATCTACTTTTCCAGCATGTCTCAAGTGTCTGTATTTTGCATTATTCTATTGCTTGAAGCCGAATGGGGAAGCGTTTTGGAGCTGTGAACTTTATGACTTCAGTCGTTTGTGGAGTTCCAGGAAAATAACAACTCCGTGTGTCCTAAAAAGAAATTTTGAATCAAATAATTATTTATCCCTGAAAATGGCAGAAGGTAAAATCTATGTCACCAGTGAAAGAGGTGGCCAAATTTGAAAAATGAAAACTTAAGACCTGGTTTCAATAAAAGACTCAGGCAGCTCACTGAGGTTAATTACAAAAATGCCTGGAAATAATGAAAGGAAAACCATCAACATCTGCTTTTCTTGTTTTGGGAACAGTGGGCCACCCTGCAGATTGAGAAGGGAGTGAAAAAGCAGAAGGCGCTGGCACTTGAAAATCTAATCTCCACTGGTAAGATCTGGGAATGAAGATGACACAGCATCCTCTGGTGTGTAAAAAGGCAACTGTTTTCATCTCTTTGCCTAGGAATGAGTAAATGGGAACACAATTTACAGCTAATGTTGAGTAAGAAAACTAGAATAGTCAAATTTGAGTCTGATGGGCAAACAGCTCCTGAATTAGAGACTTACAAAAGAGACCTGAAGTATTTCATAAGCAAGATAAACCGTGCATAATGGTAGGGACTAGTGTGGGCATAGAAGACACTGCTGATAAGCTTTAGAGAGCTGTTCCTGTTCTCACAAGTAGTTTGAACTTTCTGACTCTTGTCACCTCTCCCTCACAGAAAGTCAGGGATTGGAAGGGACCTGGAGACATCATCTACTCCAATCTCCCTGCCAGATCAAGAACACACAGATCAAGTAACGTAGGCAGGCAATCAGGTGGGGTTTGAATGTCTCCAGAGAAGGAGACGTTCCCCCTCCGGGCAACCTGTACCATTGTTGTGTCACTCTCACCCTGACAAATTTTTTTCTGTATTTCTGTGGAACCTTCCGTGTTCCAGCTTGCACCCATTTTGCTATGTCGTGTCATTGGAGGTCACTGAGAAGAGCCTGGCTCCACCCTCCTGACACTCACCTTTCCATATTAATAAACTTGAATGAGATCGCCCCTCAGTCTCCTCTTCTCCAGGCTAAAGAGACCCAGCTTCCTCAGCCTTTCTTCAGAAGGGAGATGCTCCAATCCCTTAATCATCTTCATGGCTCTGCACCGGACTCTCTAGCAGTTCCCTGTCTTGATTAGAAGGCATGAGCACTCCTTGCCCCTGACATGGCTGAAATAAAGGAACTGCAGCTGTTGCAGTTACAGTTTAGTATAAAACATGAGACAAACTTACATCTTTTTTTATTTCTTTCCAACTATTTTTCCTTTCTCCTTTGACAAGAGGGTACTTGGTTATGTTTCTCATAACAATCCTATTTCATGTAGTCCCATTTTTAGTCATTAGTGACACAGCTCGATTGGTTTATCAGCAAATAAATCTCAAGTCTGACGATTCCCTGGATGTTTGACTGAAGTTTGGCTGGAGGAAAGTGTGATTCTGATCAGGGGGTAATGCATTGGTTAAGATAGATGAAACTTATTTTGAATAATACACATTTAATGTCATCCAATGCCTGCCCCCAAAAAATGACACTTTCAAGTTTTCCAGTAGCCTAGTGACTCATGAAGGTGAAGGAATGCGAGAAAAGAGAAGACTCTGAGAAAAAAAATAATGGAGGAAGGTCCTTTCTTAAAAATGTGAAAAAGCAAAACTAATGACAAGCTGCAAGAGCAAGTATACAAATAGTGCCTAAATTTCAGTCAGGGCACCAGGATGGAGGGGTCTGTTGGCATTTGCACCGTTGACATTGCTATGTTGTTTGGGAAATGACAGTGAAGTAAGTGTTGTGCTTGAGGTTTTATTCACAGCTTGCTCTAAGTGCTTTTCTCCTTTCTTTGTGATTTTACTGATGTTACGTGGCTTAAGATTAGAGAATTAACTTGTGGAAATAAATGTCAGTAAGTAGATGTGACATAACAAGGTGATTGTGGTGCTTGCAACAGGAAGAGAGATGGTTCTTAGAAGCACACACATTTTACTCTTTTTGGAATCCATGTTGTCCATTCCACTGTGTGGAAAGAAGACTCATTTCTTCCTGCAGGGATCATCCAGAGGGAGGAGATCTCCATGGAAGAGGAGATTGCTGGCCAGCGCCAAGGACACTTCAGCCTTGCTGATGTAATGTACTTCTCCAAGAAGGGCTGTGAGGCAGTTGCAGAAGATGAAGTCACACGACGGTTCTCCTCTGAGGAGCTGGTATCCTGGAACCTCCTCAGCAGAACCAATGCCAACCTGCACCATGTCAGCTGGCAGCTGACCCTTGTGTGGGTCATTGGGATTTTCTTTCGCTATTGTCTCCTGCTGCCTTTCCGGTGAGCCCACTGTAATTTGCTGGGGTCTGGGGTTTGGGTTCCTTTTCACAAAAGATGTGCAATAACTTGTTCTTGGAGCAGTGCAGAAAGGAGAACATGACATGACTTTGTTTTCTGAGATGCCATTGAAATGGAAATATCTCCAAAAGAAAACAAAAATGGCACTGAAGCTGTATGTTTCTCATATATGTTTTATTAGTAATTGGTTTGTTTTTAAAATCCTGCAAAACCTTATAGAAATGATCTGGAGACCTTTCTGCTGTGTCAGCTGAAAGATCTGTAACAACTGTGTCAGCTGAAAGATCATGGAGGCTGTACGCTGAACATTTGGGATTGGAAGCAAAGCAAATGTTCAGGGAGTACTGGGCTGGATGAAAAAGAGACATCTACTCAGAATGCATTCAATTCTTCAAAAAGCCAGCCTTTATCATATTGGACAAACAAGGTACAAATAGTTCTTGTAAGGAGCAGGAGCTCTTAAAATTTCTCATTCCTTGGTGGTAGGATGGTTTAAAGATACAGCTGCAGTGCTCAGAGAGATTTTACATCAGCCAGTCACATAAGTCTGTGTGTAGACATAGATATGATGCTTAAGATGACAACTTTTATGTAAAATAAATAGCTTTAATAAAGGTTTTGCTTAGCCATTAGTAACTAATGACACTTAGTTTTCTTGATTATAGAATAGATTACCTCTTGAGGTGGGAACATCTACTGACATTTCTGGATAAGTTTCTAAAAATGAAATGAGTCCCTTCTGACAGTGAGAAATCTCACAGTTGTTAAAGGACACCAGCCTGATGTGATATGACCATCACATTAGTCACTGGTCATAGCTGGCCTTAACTGGTTTGTATTGCTATTGCTATTGTATTAATCGTGGAGAAAAGCATTCAAAAAAGGATCAAAGTGTTAAAGACAATATTTTCTTCCTTGCTTTTCCACTTTTGCCTCTTAGTGTTTAATTGAGATTGTTTTACTTTGCAGTGTCTGCTTGGCTGTCTTCGACATCCTCTTGCTGGTCTTGGCCACAACCATAGTGGGACAGTTTCCAAATGGCAGGTAGGTGTTTGCTTATTTTTTTTAGGATTTAAAACAGTGTGTTGGAATGCAAATCTGCTTGAGTCTAGAGGATTAATGTGAACTACTGTTGGGTGACTTTTCCTCTACTCTCAGAGAGCACTATGAGAGACAGTATGGCTGTGGCCCCTGAGAATGAACGTGCAATGTAAGCCAGACAGATACTGCTGGAAGCATGTCTTAGAGAGGAAAACTGAGTATGCTCCCACTTGAGTCAGAGCAGGGCAAGTAAATAATTTCTCCTGGCACAATTCTTCATGAAAACTGTGAGATTGTGATGTGCTGTCAGTGCATAAATCTCAAACATGATTTACCAGTTAAATATTTTTATATTAAAATTATGCTAACAAATGAGTCAATAATTGTTGCTTGTAGAGAAAACCTATAAAACAATACCTTGACTGTTATCTTCTCTGGTTTGAATCTGGAAGGTTTAGAATAGATTACAGTAGAGGAATGAAACAGGAGTATCTTTGATATCTGGTAATCTCCTAGTCTGTGGCATTGTCAGTGTAATGAATCCTTTGGTAATAACAGCTGTTGGAAATAGAATCATAGAATAGTTCGGGTTGGAAGGGACCTTAAAGATCATCAAGTTCCAAACCCCCTGCCACTAGATCAGGCTGCTCAGTGCCTTGTCCAGCCTGGGCTTGATCACCTCCATGTTGGAGAGTTTGCATTGTATTGTTCTCTGAGTGATGGCATAGAACTGGAACCTGTGCGGCTTCATGTCTTGTAGAGTTAAAGGCTGGCTGAGCAATCAGGTTCAGATGACATGTGCCACATTAGGGATCCGATGTCTAAGCGGCCTTGTCCATTTCCACAACAGGTGAGTGGTGCTGCTCTGCTCTCCTTGCTTTGGAGTTGCTTTTGTACAGTGCTCGTGTCTCATGTTTCTTATTTCATTGCTGAACAGACACAAAGATGTTACAATCTGATCCAAGAAGATGTCTGGATCATCTGGTCTCTGGCAGTGTGTGTGCATGCCCTGCTCTGTTTCCTCTTCATCGTCATCATAGGGTCAGAAGGGAACTTCAAAGGCCATTTAGTCCCACCCCCTGCAGTGAGCAGAGATATCTTGCCCTAGATCAGGTTGCTCAGAGCCTCAGCAAGCCTGGACTTGGATGCCTCCAGGGATGGGGCCTCCACCACCTCTCTGGGCAACCTGGGCCAATTCCTCACCACCCTCCTGGGGAAGAACTTTTTCTTAATGTCTTTTTCCTGCTGTGTATTGGCAGGGTAAGCAAAGGTGTAGCATTACTGTGTTAATGATTCAATCCACACTTGGACATTTTTCTCAGTGTTTGCCATGAACATGTTATAACTGCAATCAAGAACATCACCATAAAATGTCCTGTTGTTCCATTAGCTGATTTATTTGATAGCTAATTCTTCACGCCCTTTCCTAAAGTATGTTACTGATGCTATTGCAGTAAGTTTCTATAGCATTTTTTCTTTTTAGTCATGGAGCCTTAAGCAGTAGAGGCTTCTGCAACATGTTTTGGTTTATGCTTCAGAAAAAGATCAACATCATGCTCTAGTGTCTTTGCTTTTTAGAACTTTAATGTCTGAATATGCTTTGGCATGTGCCTCTATGAATGGTGTGTACACAGTTAAGATGCCAACTCCAGTGGAGTCTCTGATTCTTAGCCGAAATTAAGGTGGTTTTGCTGAAATGCCAAACTACTGAAATGTGAAAGGACTCTTGAAGGCATAAGGAAGGTTGACTTATCTACAGTAATCTGCTGCCAGAAATTTCAACACATATCATAGAAATACCAGTATTTTAAAGTGCTTTGTGTTCTTCCCCATCCTATGGATCTGCAAATCACTTGTGGGTCTGACATAATTTTGTCACTGAGCGTCTCATTTTGGATGTATGATCACTGGATGGATCACCTGACAGGGCCTGTAATCTGTAGACTAAACATTAATTAATTAACATTTATGGTTGTCATTGCAGGGAAAACAGACCACGGGAAGGTGGCATCTGTGTAGCCAACCACACATCTCCGCTTGATGTCCTAATCCTGGCCAGTGATGGATGCTACTCCTTGGTATGAGCAAGAGAGCTGGGAGGTACTGGTAATGTTGAGATGCCTGTAGATGGAGTGTTGGATAAGAGGTGAAACTTACTGGGAGAAAGAGTGGAATTTGAGAGCATTCCAACTCATGTTCAGAACTGCAGAAAAATAGACACAGGCAGATCAGATGTGTGCACACTTTTGACCCAGAGGATAGGTATTTAAGAACGAGCTCAGAATCACAGAATGTCAGGGATTGGAAGGGACCTCAAGAGATCATCCAGTCCAATACCCCTGCTGGGGCAGGAACTCCCAGATCAGATCACACGGAAAAGCATCCAGGTGGGGTTTGAGTGTCTTCAGAGAAGGAGACCCTCTCTGGACAGCCTGTGCCACTATTCTCTCACTCTCTCCCTGACAAATTTCTTCTCCTATTTCTGTGGAACCTCCTGTGTTCCAGCTTGCACCCATTGCCCCTTGTCCTGTCATTGGAGGTCACTGAGAAGAGTCTGGCTCCATCCTCCTGACACTCAACCTTTACATATTTATAAACATGAATGAGGTTCTGAACACATGCTGATGCATGTGAACCAAGAATTCAGCCCCTGGAAGGTGACCTGGTGCTTGCACAGTAACCAATTTATTTTCTTCTTGCAGGTTGGCCAGGCACACGGGGGGTTTCTAGGACTTATTCAAAAGTCTTGCATGCAAACCAGCCAGCACGTTCTGTTTGAACGCTCAGAAATGAAAGACCGTCACCTGGTGAGGAAAAAGTAAGGTAATGAGGTGTTTGCTTAATTGTCCTGTCAGCTCTAGTAATTGTGAGGTCCTGTGTGACCTGATCTGGGTGTTTCTGCTCTGGTAGGGGGATTGGTCTTGATGTCTCTTCCAATCCCCGACATTCTGTGATTTTCTGAGTACAGGATAAAGGAAGGCTGCTTGTAGAAAAAAGAGAAGGAAAAAAAGCCCAAGGTACCACTTCCAACTCTTCTAGAAGTTGGAAGAGTATCCTGGATATTTCTCTCCTTTTTAATTTTTATTGTATCTAATGCTTTGGGTTTGTTCTTTAATGCAGCCTGGGGAGGACCTGCATGGTCTTGAGTCTTAGAGCAGAGAGATGTCTCAGAAACCATCAGACTCCATGTGTCAGTCCTCTGCTTAGTGGTAATACCTTTGTTTTTAAGTGAAGCAGCTAATGCAGTATACCAGTAGCCTATCTCTCAGCTAGACACAGAGAATCATTAGATAGATGTAAAACTGAGTTCTGAACCTAAAAGTCATGAAAATTTGAAATATGGAACCTGGTTCCAAGAAAACTTCAACTGTGTTCATAACTGGAAACTGTCAGAGATAAATGGGAAGAGATTTTTAGATGCTTCAGGCTCTCTGACTTTGCATTATAGGAGTAAAATTGTGAAATTTCTTCCCCATGAGGGTGGCTCAGTTTGCCCAGAGAGGTGGTGGAGGCCCATCAATCCCTGGACACATTCAAGGCCAGGCTTGCTGAGGTGCTGAGCAGCCTGATCTATTGCAGGGTGTCCCTGCACACTGTAGGGGGCTGGACAAGATGGCCTTTGAAGGTCCCTTTCAACTCTATGGTTCTAAGAAATAAAGTCACATGAAGTCTTGTTGAAAAACTACATTTGCAGTTGGCAAGAGGTGACCTTTGAAGTGAGGGCCTGAGACCAGCATGCCTCTTGTGGCCAAGGGCAACTGGACAAGGGCTTTTCTTGTCCTCTGTAAGTAGTTCTGGATGTGTAGACTCTTGACCAAAATACAAATATGAAGCATACTCTGAAATTTTATTTTTCTCTCCACAGAATTAGAGAACACATTGTGAATAAGGCCAAATTGCCCATTTTAATTTTCCCAGAAGGTAAGAAACAACTAGACTGATTATACTGCTCTTTTCACATCTCTTCACTGAGTGCCGTTTGTTCTACTCAGTCTTTACAAATGAGGTTTTTGTTTTCAGTCTGTAGAATTAATCAGCTCTTGTGAAATACTAAAAGTCAAATTGTGGTATTTTACAACAATGTGATTGTTTTAATATATGGTGTAATGGAAAACAGAGCAGGATCAGGGATTATGTTTTGGAACGAAAGCTTGCTTTCTCCTTTGGCATATTAAGTTTCCTTAAGACAGTTTAGGATTTATTTGATGATACTTTTCTTGGAATGGATTAAACTCTTCATCTGTTTCAATCCTGGCCAGGTACCTGCATAAACAACACATCAGTAATGATGTTTAAGAAGGGAAGCTTTGAGGTAGGAGGGACCATCCATCCCGTAGCAATCAAGGTAATGTATCTGCAGTTTTCCAAATGGGGAAGGGCTATCTACAGAAGCTTCTTATGTCAGGGAAGCTGCTTGTATGTAAACCTTAAAAAGGGGTTTGTTGTTTGTGAGTAAGGTACTGAATAAGCTCAGAGAAAATGGAATCTTCATGGGATGCAGCCTCTTGCAGTTCAGTGCAACGTGGAAGTGCTTTCTCAGCTCCTTCAGCCAGGTAGCTCTTGATACATTAGTTAATTTTTTGAGGATTATAGAGTTGCCTAATCTTACGGACCACATCTGGAATATTGTATCCAGTTCTGGTGCCCTTGGTCCAAGAAGGAGAGGAAACTGCTGGAGAGAGTCCAGTGCAGAGCCATGAAGGTGATGAAGGGATTGGAGCATCTCCCTTCTGAGGAAAGGCTGAGAGAGCTGGATCTCGTTAGCTTGGAGAAGACACAGTGCTGACCTCATTCATGTTTATAAATATGGAAAGGGTGAGTGTCAGGAGGATGGAGCCAGGCTCTCAATAACATCAAATGATAGGACAAGGGGACAATGGATGCAAACTGGAACACAGGAGGTTCCACCGAAATATCAGAAAAAAGTTTGCCAGGGAGAGGGTGAGAGAACAGTGTCCCAGGCTGCCCAGAGAGGGTGTGGGGTCTCCTTCTCTGGAGACATACAAACCCTACCTGGATGCCTTCCAGAGCAGGAACACCTGGTCTGGGTGTTCCTGCTCTGGCAGGGGGATTGGACTTGATGATGTCTCCAGGTTCCTTCCAATCCCTGACATTCTGTGGTTTAAACTAAGGCAGCAGACCATTCCCCTTTGATTATTCCTCTTCTTGCCTTCCAGTACGACCCCCGCTTTGGAGATGCCTTTTGGAACAGCACAAAATACTCCATGATGACCTATGCTTTTAATCTGATAACAAGCTGGGGTATTGTCTGTAATGTGTGGTATCTGCCACCAATGGTCAAGGAGGTACTTACACTTTTGAATGTTTTGAAAATACCTGCAAAATACTCTCTAGAAGGAAGTCAGCATTCCTAGGCACTGTGGGTTGGCAAATCTGTCATCTCAACTTAATCAACATAGTGCAGAAGGCAATTCCACAGCTTTAAAATGAAGTGAGCGTGGGTTTTGCTGGGTTACTTTTCTTGCTGTGAGAACTGTTCCTGCAGATATTTGGACATTTCTCCCGCACTCCCTTCTGCTCACAAACAGTTGGGTGCAGCTGCTTTCCTCTGCTCCCAGAGATTAGAAGAGGTGTTAAAAAGGGGATTTATGCTGCAGGATTCCTGTTCCTTAGCATTACATAGTCTTCCCTCTTGTAATCCTGAAGTGATAGGTAGATTCAAGCCTTGTCTTCACTGCGTACTGGGACATTCCCATCTTCTATGTCCCCTTCTACCTCCATTCTGCACTGCTCCCCCCCACATCCTCGCTTCTGAGCCCTGCAGAATATCCATCTAATTCCTTGTCCAGCACAGCAAACCATTCATATATTCTTTTTTTTCAGGAAGAAGAAGATGCTGTTCACTTTGCCAACAGAGTGAAGGCTGTCATTGCTGCTCAGGCAGGAATGTCTGTGCTTCCTTGGTAAGCAGCAACATCTCTGAGGCTGGATTTAAAGCATAGTTAGGTGTTCTAGAAGAGGCTGCCCAGAGAGGTGGTGGAGGACCCATTCCTGGAGACAATCAAGGCCAGGCTTGCTGAGGCTCCATGAAACCTGATCTAGTGCAGGATGTCCCTGCTCACTGCAAGGGGTTGGCCTCGATGGCCTTGGAAGGTCCCTTCCAACCCTTGTATTCTATGATTCTGTATTCTGAAATATTAACCAGGAATCTTTTATAGCTTCTTCTAGACTGGCTTTGTTTGGGCTGCAGTCCATGACCCTTACTGACTCTCAAGTCAGGAAATACTATTTTATTCCTTGAACAGACTAATAAACAGACTAATACAGTAATAAAAGAGAAATGGAGCTGGCAGGTGGATCTAGAGCAGGTAGCAGCTGGTGAAAATAAATAATTTACTTGTTAAATGCTGAATTAAAGGAAAGGTGTTGATTGTGTTGTGTGGTAAGACTCACTAGTACTTACCATTTGACACTGGATTGCAAAAACCAATACTTAGAGTGAAAACTGCTTTGATCATTCCTTTGAGTCCAAACATTGTAACGTTTTTCTACTGTGACCCTGAAGTAAGCTTAAGGCTTTTTTTTTTTTTTCAGGGATGGAGGACTGAAAAGGAAAAAGGTCAAAGAGTCTTTCAAAGAAGAGCAACAGAAGAAATATTGCCAGATAGTAACAGAAAATGGATCTGTGGGAAACGAAAATGTTTATTAAATGGTACTTATTTTATCTTGTTTTTCCATTACTTGTTTTCAGCAGAGAATGGCCTTATTTTTATACTGTAACCAACACATTTTCCTTCTGTCCCTAAAAGATATTTTGTGTATGACACAGCAGGGAAACCATAAAGAGATTGTATTTTGTATTACATCGGGATAGCATTTTATAAATAGGAAAATTTACAATATACTAGTAAAATTTTCTCCGAATTTGATTGAGAAGAATCTGCACTAACCCTATAGTTCATTAAACCACCATTTAAAAAAAAAATCTTTGTGTTAACTCTGAAGACTTGTATAGTAATTTCATAATTTATAATAAACCACCTCTGCTCCTCTAGCCTTTCTCAATGGCTTTGACTAGCAGTTCTCCTGTGAGCCACGGTCACCAAACTGCTGTGGAGAAAGATCTCCTGATGTCAGAAGACATGAAGCACCTCACTGAAATACATTTTCTGAATTACAGGTTGAAAAGGAAGTGTTGGATGTTGGAGAGGAAGAGGCAGATGCTGGTGTTCTCTGACATGGTGCAAGACCGGGGATGGCAGAGTGAGAATTTTTCCATGATTCCACTGACACACAATGGAATGGTGTCCAGGGCAGGTCATCCCTCATGCCTGAGTGATGCTGGATTAAACTAGTCACAGCTGAGGATAAGTCATAGACAAACATATTGTCTTATTAAATTATATCTTTTTATTTGTGCTGTATCTCTTTCTGTGTCTGTTTCATGCATTACGGAAATTAAAGAAAACCATTGGCATGACCACTGCTATCCTCTGTTGGCATTAATTTTGGAGATATATATATCTGTATAGAAAGGACAGGGAAGTGCTGGAGAGGGTCCAGCACAGAGCCATGAAGGTGATGAAGGGATTGGAGCATCTCCCTTCTGAGGAAAGGCTGAGGGACCTGGGTCTCTTTAGCTTGGAGAGGATGAGACTGAGGGGGGACCTTGTTCATGTTTATAAATATGGAAAGGATGAGTGTCAGGAGGATGGAGCCAGGGTCTCTTCAGTAACATCCAATGATAGGACAAGTGGCAATGGGTGCAAGCTGGAACACAGGAAGTTCCACAGAAATATGAGAAAAAACTTTGTCAGGGAGAGGGTGGGAGAACAGTGGCACACACTGCCCAGAGAGGGTGTGGGGTCTCCTCTGTAGACATTCAAATCCCGTCTGGATGCCTTCCTGTGTGACCTGGTCTGGGTGTTCCTGCTCCGGCAGGGGATTGAACTCAGTGATCTCTTGTGGTCCCTTCCAAACCCTGACATTCTGTTATTCTGTTATAGAAAGGGATACCTGAGTGCCTGCTATTTGGTGCATAGCATGAATATGAGAAACATGGTGGTTATAACAGAAGAACTAGGGATTATTAGAAGACAATGTGATAAGCAAGTTCGTGACGTCTAACTCTCTGAGTTTGCTAAAAGGTCTGATACTCCTTCACATTCAGCTACTTGCACATGAATACACATAGATGTAGCTCGAAGTGCTTTATCCTCCTGACTACAGACTCCTTTTCTACTGGTGTTTCTGAAGGGGGGGCTGGATTAGATGACCCTTGAATATCCCTTCCAACTCTGTGATTCTATGATTTTTGGGAATGTCTGAAATGAGCTTCTCCCCTCGTCTTCTTTTCACCTGCTCTGCCTTATTGAGAGACACTTCTCTCCTTAATCATTATTGTTTTAAACTGTGTCCTCAGTGATTGTACATCCCTGTGTGTACAGGTACATCCTCCCTCTCTTGCCTTTTACCCAGTGAGAAATGTGCAAAGGGTACCACCTAGTGGCATCTGGTTAGTACTGGCAAACTCTCCCTTGCGAGTTTCACTGAATGCAGAACGGCCCTGAATGACCATCCATGAGCTCGTTATTTCACCTACATTTCCAGCAAACCGTGAAAATGGAGCAATAACTCTTCATTCCTAGCTCTTTGATTATGGGCCATTGTGTCCTAGCTAGCAAACCCTGTGCTTGTGCTAAGTTCTAGCAGCATTTGTGTGGGGGAGGGGCTTCCTCAAGCTGTCACCTCCCTGTGACAAACCAAAATCCTAAGTGCTTATGACTGTTAGTTGCTTCATAACCAGTTATAGGTCTGACCGTTGAGCTTTTATCTGTATTTTCAAATTCAATAGAGACAGCAAGCCCTGAGATGCTCCTGAACTTTTGACACTTGCATTTTGCTCTGGAGTTTCTTAAGCACCTCCACACTTTCTGCTCCTGAAAAAGCAGAAGAAAAGATGTTTTCACAATGTGGAAGATGTGCTTAGCTTGTTGTTTTCTATGAGCAGGGGCTTCTCTGAGCTACAGTGAGAAGAGTGAGCTGTTAGTGTTGGATTTGATGACTGAGTGTTTTCCTCAAACCCTTCCTTGTGCTGCCTACACTGCATCTGCTTGGAAATCTGCTTGGTATAGAGTGTCATGGGATAAAGCTTTGGAGGGAAGAGAGGCCCAAGAAAGCTGGATAATATTCAAGGGTCAATTTCTCCAAGCTTAGGGCCACTGCACCCCGACAAAAGGGAAGCTGGGCATGAACATGAGGAGGCAAGCACAGATGAATGAAATGATCCTGGACAAACTCAAACAAGAAAAGGAAGCCTCCAGAGAGTGGAAGCAACCACAGGTAGCCTGAGAAGAATGCAGGGAAACTGTCTGAGCAGCCCAAGATCAGGTAAAGCCTGTTAAATCTCCTCAGGGACTCCAAGGGTAACAAGAAAAACCTCTATGGTTGTGTGTTGATGACAAAAGAAGATGAGGGAAGATCACGGAATCACAAGGTTGGAAGGGACTTCCAAGGGTCATCTGGTCCACCCCTGCAGTGAGCAGGGACATCCTGCACTAGATCAGGTTGCTCAGCACCTCAACAAGACCGGCCATGAATATCTCTAGGGACTGATGGGACTTCCACCCCCTTTCTGGGGGACCTGGGACTGTGTCTCACCACCTTCATGGAGAATATCTTCTCCCTAATGTCTAACCCTGCCCTGCTCTAGTTTCAAACCTGGCAAACAGCCCATCCCCAGCTTTTCTGTAGCCTCTTCAGGCTCTGGGTGGTTGATGGGATCTTCTGTAGCCTTCTGTTCTCCACACTGAACAGCCACAGATACTTGCTTTTGAAAACATTTGTGCTGATGTAGGATGAGGAAGGGCCTTAGCTTTGTAGCCATTTCTCTTCTTCCCTACTCCTCTTATATTTATTATTCTATTTAAGAACAGCTCTTCAATTAGTATAGCAGACTCCTTTGTGAGCAGGGTTCATCATGATCAATTGTCATCAAGGCTGGTGTTTACTACATCCCATCAGTGACATTCTATACAAGAGCCGTGGTATTGACCCATTTCTAATTTTACAGTACGTTGAGCTCTGCTGAACTCTTTTAATATGATAATTGCTTCACTGATTAGTAGTCATGAATTGTGTGCAATTGTGAGTTATTGACATGAGTTGATATCCCTTGGTATTTGTATGTGACTTACGAAAGATGCATATGAGGAAAGACGCTTCATGTCTCCATGATGGATATAAAATAGAATAATATTGGGGAAAATTACATATCCTTGCATATTAGACTTTAAAGAAATAGGTTATTAGATCATTTTGAAAAACATATTTCTTTTTCTTTTGAAATGGGATACTATCACATGCTACCTTTTCAGTTTGCATAGACATATATTAAACAGTTTATTTTATAACTATGTTAGAAGCATTCATTTGTTCATATAGTGTTATATAATAGATTTTTTAAAAAAATGCTTATGATACATGGCAATGGGCAGTCTCCTTTACTTGTATGATTTATATCTTTACATAAGATATAAGTATGTACACCCATTCAAGAAAGTGAAGCCTGTGTTAAAAGCACATGAAAAATGGAGAAGTTATTTGACTAATATAATGTTATAAAATACACCCTACATTGGGTTATAAGGAGAGATATCTCGATTAAAAAAATATGTTTATATTACTTTAGAGTTGTGACTGGTTTCGACATGAATGCTGCCTTGTACTTTTCAGCTTTTCCAGTTACTCAGAGCATGTTGCACCCTGACTCTTTGCTCTGTGGGACCAGGAGGTGGCAGCCCTGTCCTCCACTGCCTGGAGTACCAGACTCCAGGATGCTAAGGTTTTGGGACTTAACAGTATTAATAACACTTAAGCAAAAAAAAGAAAAAAAAAAAAAAAAAGACAAGGAGGTAAATTAATTTTCTGAATATCACCACGTTTTGTCCTTCCTTGAAATACTGGCATGAACAGCAAAATACTATATAATTTTAAGTGGTAAATTTCTTACATTGGAATCTCAAGTAATTTTCTTCACTGTTTCACTGTAAGTGCAGGAGAAAGCCGGTGGCCTGGCCTTATGCCGTGGTGGAAGCTAAAAGGAGGTGCCATTGTTGTGTTGATGTGGCAGAGGTGTCTGATGGATTGTCTGTAGAGGTGTTGCTCTGAGGAGGTGTTGCTCTCCCTGTGAAATATTTTGTTGTATTAAGGCCAGTGTATTTAGCAAAGTGCAGAAACAAGCACTGAGATGTATCACTGAAAAGGGTGCGAGTGTATTTCTTGCTAGGAGGGTCTCAAGGTCTTGCTACAAGAAAACAGGGGAGGGGCCAGGGCAGGGAGCCACAGGATGAAGGGCAGTGGTTTGAAACAAGGGTAGGGTAGGTTTAGGTTACACATTAGGAAGAAGATATTCTCCATGAAGGTAGTGAGACACTGTCCTAGGTCACCCAGAAAGGGGATGGAAGACCCATCAATCCCTGGAGACATTCAAGGCCAGGCTTGCTGAGGTGCTGAGCAGCCTGATCTATTGCAGGGTGTCCCTGCTCACTGCAAGGGGTTGGACTACATGACCCTTGAAGGTCCCTTCCAACCCAACACATTCTATGATTCTGTGATTCCAAGACTATCCAGGTATTTTAGCTGTTATAATCTGAGTGATAAAATCCCTCTGTAGATGAGAAGCCAAATGACCACGAAGTCTGTGCTTAGGTTGTCCAAATGAAAAGATCTGAGTGGGAGACACCTGGAAACATTTGCCTCTCAGATTCACTCCTGTAACCATGGCATTAGAGAAGGTTTCCTTCCTCCATTTTCTCCTTCCAGCCTCAAAGGCTCAATTTGTCTCAGAGTCACCTCTGATATATTCTCATGTGGTCTTTCTTTCTTTCTTTTGCACTTTTTGCTGAGAAGTATTCCACTAGAAAGTATGACCACACATAGCCTTTGTACATAGAATAGTCCATCAAAAAACAAAAGCATGGAAAATTACTAGAACTAGCACTCTTTCCTTGTTCTCAGGGGAATCATGCCTTCTTACTCGTCCTGCAAGTATGTTTCTAGTCCTCTCTTAGGAAAAAACAGGCTCAATGCTCAAAGTGAGGCAGAGAAACTGTTTGCCCTCACAGGCTACAGTGCAATCGAATAAAATGTGATGATTTGAAATAATCTGAAACTAATTTATCAGTGGTTTATCCTTTTATAAGACAAAGGCCACTTGGCAAAGAGAACAAGCTGTTTGTTTGTTGCCTTTTTTTTAACAAGTCAACAGTTTTTGAGTGAAGTCATTGATGGGAGTGTGAGATACACGCAAAGGATGAACTTCAGCACATTGATGACAGGACTTTGCCTGCATCTCTGTCACTGGGAGCAGGCAGTCAGGTTAGCAGGCCTGTTTCCCCTCCCAGGCAGAGAAAGTGCTTCTTCAAGCAGTATCAGAAGACAACTGATTTTTTTTTCCCTCCAATTTAACATGAATGGCTTTGTGAATTATTCAGAGGCAGCCTGGATGCACTGAAGTCATAGTTTCAGTTTATGTGTGAGTTGCCTTTCATCCTGCCTCTGTTATGCTTGTGCAGAAAGGCTGTCAGTACCTAAAACTGTCTCCTGACAAAATACCTTTTCACCAGCTTTTTTTCCTCAACAATGAGCAATGACAGCAGAGATAAAACCACTCACCTTCCTCTGCTTTAAGGGAGAGACTGCCATTTGTTTCTGCAGCCCGTGGACAGTGGCAATAGGTCCAATAGCCAGGATACTCCAGCAAGAAAGCGATGCCTTAATTCCACAGGATAAACCATACATGAACAGGCCACCAGACTTTTCTTTCAATGCCTCAGGCACACTCATGGTTTACAGCCCTCTGAGACTCAGGGATTTGTCATATGCTACCAAATTCAACATACACCGAGCTAAGTCAAGACTTTTTCTTTTAATTTTGCTCAAAAAGAAGCCTATGGGCTAAGTCAAACAAACTCTCTATTCTCAGCTTTCAAGCTTCTATCAACAAACAAAAAAGCTTTGCCTGGCACAGGATTATCTGTTTTGCAATTCATGTTTCAAATGGCAATTTTAGATGTTACTATCTAAACGAAGACATTGAAATATAGTTGAGGTGAAACCTGTACACCTTACTTTGAACACTGGGCTGCTTTTGCCCTTTGGATGGGAGCTTCTTAATGGCAGCTTAAACCAATCCACCTAAGCCTTTGGTCTCTGCAAGTAACTAAATGTATCAGTTTCTGCCCTTGAAGCAATGGACAAAACACCAATTTAACTGTATGTGTTGTTAGGAAGAGAAGGATTGAGAAGGATTTGGGGGTCAGTGGATGAAAAACTCAACATGAACCACCAGTCTGCGCTAGCAGCCAAGAATGCCAACCAAATACTGGGTTGCATTGAGAGGAGTGTGACCAGCAAGTCAAGAGAGGCGATTCTGCCCCTCTGCTCAGTTCTGGTGAGGCTCCACCTGGAGTATTGTGTCCAGTTCTGGAGTCCTCAACATAAGAAGGACATTGAGCTGTTGGAGCAGGTCCAGAGGAGGGCCACAAAGATGATCAAAGGGCTGGAGCAACTGCCTTATGAAGAGAGACTGAAGGAGTTGGGGCTGGTTCACTCTGGTAAAGAGAAGGCTCAGCTACTCAATACCTGAGAGGGGCCTACAGAAAGGCAGGGCTAGGACTTTTTAACAAGATAGGTGATGAGAGGAGTAGAAATAATGGATGTAACAGGTTGCCCAGAGAGGTTGTGGATGCCCCCTCTCTGGAGGTGTTTAAGGCCAGTCTGGACAAAGCACTGAGCAGCCTGATCTATTGGGAGGTGTCCCTGCCCATGGCAGGGGAGTTGTAGCTAGATGATCTTTAAGGTTCCTTCCAGCCCAAGCTATTCTATGTCATTCACCTCGAAGTGTATTGTTCTTTTGAATTGCTTCTGTTCCAGACTTTGGCCAGTCTTAGTTGACACAGATCTTAGTTGACACAGATCCACACACTCTTGCAATGTCTGAAAACCACTTGAAGTTTAAGGTTCCGGGAATAGAAATTGTTGCATTAATTTTTGTTTGGCACTGACACACTACTGCCTTCAGTCTTAACTGGGCCTTTTGGGTATGATTGTAAAGAAATGAAAACACTCCCTGTGCTCCTTGGCAGCTAGCTGGATGATTGTTTCTGTGGTTGTTGTGCCCAGACGCTTCATCGGGGATCATCCTGTCTCTGCCTCAGTGAAATTATCTAACTAGATGAGGACAGTGAGTGGGAGGAAAGATGAGATGCCAAGAGCAGAGAAGACTTGTCCAAGATGACAGAATGCCAGATCCAAAAATAGGAGCTAGAATGCAACGCCCTTGTCCACATGACTCTCCTGGAAATAGCTCTCAAGGCCTTGGCATCTAATTCAGGTTTTTCCTTGGACTTGACATATTTAACGCACTTTGCTCATGGATACATTCCTGACCTCTGAATACAGAGAGGGAAATCAAATGTTCCTTTACTAGGAAACACTTAAGAAACATGCACGTGGACACTAGGTTAGAGGCCTTTTTTCCAGGATACTTTGGGCAAGGCTGCTATCCCTCTTCTACTTCAGATTCTTTCTGCTGACGCTACTTTTTTGGTACAGACTGTGCCATACCAAGTGCAGTAGGAACAGGCTGACAAGGAGAAAAACTCCTCCAGTCACTTTGCATGATTTTTATCCATCTTGATGTGTGCCTTCAAGATGGGTTCCTCAGTGATGCCCTCTTCCCAGATCAAGAGAGGAGGCACAACACAGATGATCTAGGCTGAAGTCCAGAACTTTTTCCTTCTGGCTGTTCCTATTTACTTTAGTGGTTAGAGACACAGAAGCTTTCCACAGGTTTTTTTATTTTTTTATTTTCACCTCAGGAGCTGCTGTTTTCCTTACAGGCTCTTCTGCCCATGGCTCTGCCATGAAGCACCAGGTTCATGACTTCCCCTCTGGCTCCCAGGAAGCCTTTTTTCTCACACAGATAGTTTCTAGTGTGGATGTGGTTGGTTTTTCCCCACTTTCCATCCCTTAGTCACCATACCTCAAGGTGAAGCCCCATCTGCCTAGTGCTGTGCTACCAGGAAGGACAGATTTGAACAGAAAGGATCACTTTGTCCCACTCACCAAGTACTACCTCCAGCTCTGGAGCCCTCAGCACCAGAAGGACATGGATCTATTAGAGAGGGTCCAGAGGAGGCCATAAAGATGTTGCGAGCCCCTCTGCTACAGAGAAAAGCTGAGAGAGCTGGGGCCATTGAGGCTGGAGAAGAGAAGGCTGCACCAGGGGAGACCTCACAGTGGCCTCACAGTGCCTGAAGGGGCTACAGGAAAGCTGAGGAGGGGCTGTTTGCCAGGGCATGGAGCCACAGGATGGGGGGCAGTGGTTTGAAACTAGAGCGTGGCAGAGTTAGATGAGACATGAGGAAGAAGTTCTTCCCCAGGAGGGTGGGGAGACACT
>VZTY01016808.1:50827-65363 GCA_013400935.1 Turnix velox | reverse complement strand
GGCACAGAGGTGAGATTGACTGGCCTGTAGTTTCCTGGATCTTCTTTTTTTTTCCCTTTTTGAAAATGGGGGTTATGTTCCCCCTTCTCCAGTCAGTGGGAACTTCACTAGTCTACCATGTCCTTTCAAAGATGATGGACAGTGGTTTGGCAACTTCATCTGCCAGTTCCCTAAGCACCTATGGGTGGATCTCATCAGGTCCCATAAGCTTGTGCACATCCAAGTTCTTCAGGTCGTCTTTAACCAGATCTTCTGTTACACTGGGTGGATCTTGCTTTTCCCAGTTTATGCTCTTGGATTTTAAGACTTGAATGGTCCAAATAGAGCTCCAAATACCAATGGCCCATGGGAATTTGAGAGGTGTGTGGTGCTAATGTGAGCTGTATTCAGAACCTGAACTACTCTGGGTGCACTTAACTGCTTGGAGAGTTAGTGATTCGCAAAAATGGCCTTAAGTGATTCATGTAGATGATTGCATGCAGTGTGTGTTCAAGTGGTGTTATAGATGGGGATGCACAGTTGCAGTGATGCCTTGAAGCACAGTTTTTCATGTCCTTTTATATCTGAAATTTAAATGAAAACCTTTCCCCGCTCTAGATGGCTGTAACTGCTGTAAGCTGGAGCCTGACAAGGTATGGAGAGAAGGGGTGATGTGGAGCCTGCAGTGCTAGACTGTGCTTTGGATATTGCCCTTGGGAGCTCTTTAAGCATTGGACTAATTGACTTAGTGGGACTCTGAGTCCCTGCATATGGAACAAAGTGGTTGAAGGCCAGTGTGGGTGTAGGTCTGACAGTGCAGTGGCTAAGTTAGCATCCACTGAGGTGACAGACCATGAGCTGACAGCAAGGCCTGGCAACATTGCATAATGCAATGTTTACTGAGGGAGGAGAAATTCCCACTGATAATGAATTACGGAGTAGCTGATTAAAAGGGGGCAAAGGTAAGTGTCTAGGTGTGTGCATGCATTTTAAGTGCTGAAGGGGAATGTGTAGCATCCCTTTCATCTTTCCTAACACATGTCCTCACTAGGAGATGAGTCAGGATGGGATGAAGTGTTGCAGATGGATGTGTAACAGCAATTTCTCTTGTCCCTGGGCAGAGTAAAAATGGTCCTTCCCAAAGACCTTAAAATCCAATATGATATGAAAGACCAAGAAAAGTATGACTAAGGAAACATCACATTTCTGCAGTACCAAATTTGGTGTAGTTTACATCTGTTGGCAGAAATGGCAGCCAGTCCCTCAGTGGTTGTATCATGGTATGATGTCCCAATGTTGGTTGATGTAGTTGCCATGTGGAGGGTCACCCACTGCTGTCACCTCAAGGTCCCTGTGTCTTAGAGTGCAGTGTGTTTGTGCTGGGCTCAGTAGTAGCTCTCAGCTGAGCAGATAGGTGTGAGACTGAATGCCTATCTCATTGTAGCTGAATAACCAGCTCTCAGCTGTTAGTGTGGATTTTGGCTGCTTCCAGAGGCAATGCTCTTCAAACTGCTGGGTTTAAAAACCACAAAAACCACTGTTAAGTCAGAGTTTAGGAAGTAACACCCCCTAAAAGACAAGCTTATGCAAATAATATGGCTGTAAGTAGGTGATGTCAAATTGGAGCTTTGTTTAATGAGTTGACTAGACTGAGCATGTGATCTGGAAGGCTTAGGGCTCAGGCTGTGATAGAGACCAAAGCAGTGGCTGTGGCTTTTTTGGCTGTGATGTTTGCTGTACTGCAGAATGTTGCCTTTTAGGTGTCTTTGGCTCTGCTCATGGCCAAGGGATTACAGGCTGTTAAATGCTTTATCAGAGTAGAAGGCTGAGTATGCCACCTGGGCACCATGTGTTTAACTCTGGTCATGATAAATCAAGGTGCTGCAGAGGTCTTGGCTTAGAGTAGCTTGTCACTGTGCTGCAGGGCAGCATGAGCATGAGGGTGTCGTGTGATGGTGACAGCACAGGCTGGTGACTCAAGGCATTACAGCAGCACTATCTCAGTTGTGCCAGCAGTCTGTTAACCTTGAACCCTGCGCTGGTTTCAGCCAAGAAGCAGGAGCCAGGGAAGCCAGCAACTTGGCTGATGCTGAAGTGGGGGCTGGATGAGGAGGAAGTGCTGTCTGCTCTCCTTGGGACTGGAGAGAAGAGTGGTACTTGTGTGGTGTGTCCTGGCAAGTTCCTTAGGGCAGCTTCTTTAGCATTTGCCTCAGTGATTTGTAGGATTTGTCTTGGGTGTTCTTGTGTTGTCCTGTATGTATGCTTTGGTGCAATGCTAACATTTTCCCAGTTACTTTTAATTTTTTAAAGGTTGCATGTAATCTACACAGCAAATACATTAATGGAGTTTTTCTGCTGGTGAGACTTTCTTGAGATGCAGATTTCCACATTGTGGTACATGCATTTGTAGGAAAAAGTTCATTAGCTTGAAACAGTTGGGTGCTGCCTCCTTTACCATTTTTTTATCTTAACATGGAAGCACAGAGATTATGCAGTTTGTCAGAGGGTGTCTGACAGTGGCAACCTGAACTTGGACCTCTCTAACTCTAGTTGAGTGTCCCAGGGGATGACTGTTCTGGTTAAATGTTACTCTAGATTTCTTCAGTCATCATTTTTCTGGAGCCATATTTGCTTACCAGAAAGTAGCTAGTTTATCTTCAGCTTACACAATTTGTCCTTGCCTTTGGAAGGTCTAGTGAGAAATTGGTGCTTAACAGAAGTACGAGAAAAAAAAAAAGGATAAAGGAAGGAGGAGAGGGAATTCTATTTGTACTGCAATTTTGAACTCTACAGGTTTCTTTTTTTATTGCCAGATATGTTATGGGCAGAGTTTAACTGCGACACAGCTGTTAGTGCTGATCTGAATTGTATCAAGACAACTCCAGGCACAACTTTCTTTGACTTGGGGGGGAGGAGGTTTGAGGGTTTATTCTTTATTTGATATAAACCATAAAATAGTAGTGTCCTGTCTGTAGTCAAGAAGACTTTTTATTGTAAAGGGAGGGAGGTGTGTTTTGTTCAAAGGTGGTCCCTGCACAGGTCTCAGCTGTTGTGATCTGGGGCTTTGGCAGGTGAGGGCATCTCAGTGGGTTGTATCTGTGAAGGAATGGGACTAGGAATCTGTGGAACCTCTCTGGAGGTGACTGAGGAACCTTAAAGGCACAGAGCATCAGGAGATGGGAATGGAATGGCCAAGGTCTCACTTGGTTACCAATGGACGCATAGGATGGTGTTGGATAGAGTTGTGGAGTTAAGGACTTGTCAGATAGTGAGAAAGGGTTTTCCCCTCTTATTTCACCTTAAATAAGCAAAAGAACTTGATGTATTTGCTACTCCAGGTGTTTATGGGAAGAGGAAGAGCTGGAACTGGCCTGCTAAAGAGTATGCTGTGTTCAACAACTCATCTTGGACTTCCTGTCTCGGGAGGGGCTCTGACAACAAATATCTGTCCTTTAGTAATGCAGAACAGCAAGTGATTGGAGGTTTTTCCTGATATGTTTACTCTTTTCTTCCCGAGGCATCATTGAAAGAGATGAAACACCTATGGAGAAAGAAATTGCACGCCTGCATCGAGTGGACTTTGAGTTCTCTGACATATTCTACTTCTGCAGAAAAGGGTTTGAGGCCATTGTAGAAGATGAAGTCACCCAAAGGTTTTCTTCTGAGGAGCTTGTGTCCTGGAATCTTCTCACAAGGACTAATGTCAACTTCCACTACATCAGCTTGAGGCTGACTGTGGTGTGGGTCATTGGGGTGATTGTGCGTTACTGCTTCCTGCTGCCCCTGCGGTAAGCTCCTGGGTGCTGAGGGATTTTGTCAAACTGGGAACATGGAAATGTATGTTTTCTTGGGAAACATCAGCTTAACTTACTTAACCCAAAAGCAGCGCTAGTGGATATAGGCTTAATCTCTCCTTTGAATGGTTAAGAAGCCATTCAGGATGTTTTCATGTTGCCATTTAGTGTGGGGAGTGGATATGGTAAGTGGTCATCTCTTCTGTGAATGCTTCTGTCATCTGTGTTGGCAACAGAACTGTAGTTAGGTGAGCTCTAAAAAAATCTCAGGGAGAGATCTGAATGTGCTGCCTTTGCTAGAGCATGATTTTAAAGAACCCCTGAGGCTAGGGAATTACTGAGCCAAAGAACGGGCTGTGCTATCTTCCTGAGGAAGAGTTAAATTCATAGAATCATAGGATTGGAAGGGGCCTTCAAAGGCCATCTAGTCCAACCTCCCTGCAGTGAGCAGGGACATCATGCACTAGATCAGGTTGTGCTTAGAATCATAGAATCCTATTTTAAAGAGTGGTATTAAAATGAGCAGAACTACTTAATTAGATTTAATGTCTATTTTGTTTTATAGCTTTACCCTCGCTGCTATTGGGATTACCTCAATGATTGTGGGGACAACACTGGTAGGACAGCTGCCAAATAGCAGGTAGGTTGTGTGTGGAGTGTGCGATGGATACCTTGCCAAGTTGTGTCAGTGCAAACAGCTCAAGTTTTCCATTGGATATATTTTACAACCTTAGGCTACTGACAGGCCACTGCACCTTGTGACCTTGCTTTTAGCAGCATTTTGGGCTTCTTTCCAGACTTGGCTCTGAGGTTGGTGGTTTCTCATGGGCTTCTCATGCTGGCATGAGAGACTCAAAGGCAGCATTGTAGGGAAGATAACAGTCCTGGAATTAAAAATAATACCCAGTGAGGAGATGATGGCCTTAGCTGGGGAAGTGAGATGAAGGATGTATGTCTTGGCTGAGCTGCTGTAGCAAGTGTGTGGTAAGAGTTGGTAATATCCTTCTGTGCTCTAGAGTCAGCTCAGTGTTATGTTGACTAGTCTGGAGAATATTGCTGGAATGTCTAGCTGCTTTACAGGATCCTCCTGATGTTTTTCACTTCTTTCAGTGTGAAAAACTACCTGAGTGAAGTGGTCCATCTTACATGCTCCCGCATCCTTGTAAGAGCTCTGTCTGGTACTATCCGTTACCATAACAAGTGAGTAAACTCGTGTTGGGAGAACTAAAGTGTGTATGTGTTTCTGTGTGTGCATTTCCCCTTTGGAATGGGGCTGCTCTTTGCTGACCTTCAGGCTAATGTCACACTAGATGCTGGCTCACTTGCCAGCTTTAAGACCTGTTGCTTGTGGTGTGGTGCTTAGTGCACTGGGAGTCTAATACAAGATTCTATAATTGCAGGGAAAACAAACCTCAGAAAGGAGGAATTTGTGTTGCCAATCATACATCACCGATAGATGCCATCATTTTGACAAACGATGGATGCTATGCAATGGTATGAGGAGTTCCATGATGACCATAGCTGAGCGACAGAGACTGGGAAAGGGGGAGATAGGGTTATTGGTTGTGGAGTTCAGTTTTTAATTTTACCAGTAGGGGCAATGACTTGAGCACTAGTCAGTGGGGAAAAGTATAGATTGTGTTGAAGCTGGTCCACAAGTTACATGCTGGTGAAGTTGTCCTGCAGTGTCAACACCAGGCTCTTCATCTTGAGAAATGCTTCTATGCAAGTGCCAAGATCGTTTCTAGTTAATGTGAGTTTTTGCAGACACTATCCAATCCCGATCCACAGTCTCCTGTGTGTTTGGGGTGTTTTTTTTGGGGGTATTGCGGAAGAGGAGGTTCTGCTTTTCAGGTGTGCCATGTACTGATGAGCCTTATTGGGCTTGCAGGTTGGCCAGGTTCACGGTGGGCTGATGGGAATCATTCAGAGAGCCACGGTCAAAGCCTGTCCTCACGTCTGGTTTGAACGCTCAGAGATCAAAGACCGCCATCTAGTGACAAAGAGGTGAGTGGGCCTTGGAGTCGGGGATTGTAGGTACCTCCTAGTGCCTGAGGAGTCATGCCCTGGTGTGCAGTCTCCAAGGTGTCATTGAACAATCACAGGCTGAGATAAGGAATTCCAGCTTTGGAAAAACAGAAGCCTAAGAAGTTAATGAGGTTGCAGTGGGTAAAGGGGAACCTTGGCACTTGGAGAGGGCAAAAAGCTAACTTCTGAAAGCATCTTATCAGGAGCCATATCTAGTTGCCCTGTTCCAAACGATGGCTGCTAATTATGAATGCTAATCACGGGGATAAGAGCTGTCTGTAATTTCACTTCTCTGTAGGCTTGAATGATGCAGGGTATTGCTAATTAATAGATGCAGGGAGGAGTGGAAGCAATCAGAAACAGAAAAGCAAGTGCAGATTAGTGTCTGGTAGAAGGCTTTGGTTTAAAACAAGTGTGTTGTACATAAAGATACTTTTAATGCACTATTCTGGGGTAAGAAAAGTGTCAAGTGCTATTTTTAAAACTTCTGTTTCCACAGACTGAGGGAACATGTGGCAGATAAAAGCAAGCTCCCAATCTTAATTTTCCCAGAAGGTAAGAAGCTGAACTGTTATCTGCATTCAGTGTAGGTGTCATCCCTCTTCTCATGGCTTCTGGTGCTCAAATCTGTCTTCACCTGTCTTCGATTTTATTCCTGTTTTCATCTTTAATATAAAAGTACATGAAGGTAGCACTATCCTGTCCCTGACTGCTGGGTCTCCTGGCAGAAGCTGCAGGTAGAAGAATGTGAGAATGGTTTCTTTTATCCTGTGCCTACCAATTATCCTCAAGATTTACCCTTAGCCTTTTGCTTTTGGTCTCATGTCTTCCGGCTTCATTTGGAAAGTCAGTTTCAGTTTCAAGACAAGGAATGAAAGCAGCAGGAGGTAGATTCTTCATAGTTAAAGAAGTGCCTGCATTTGCTGCTGAGTGAGTGTGAAACCTGTATGTTGATGTAGGGTTGCTACTGAAATGTGGTTGGTCTGTGTGAAATAATTATCACAAGTGTCTTTTCTGGACAGGCACCTGCATAAACAATACATCTGTGATGATGTTCAAGAAGGGGAGCTTTGAAATAGGAGGGACAATCTATCCTGTTGCAATCAAAGTAAGTGGAGTGGCTGGCTGCTGTTTGAAAGCTGGGGATCTGTTTTTTGGTGGGGTGATAGGAAGCAGCCCTAGTACAGCTGCTGATTGAAGCACAGGAGTTCTGGCCATTGGTTACACGCTGTGGATGACTCCTAGCGTGTAAATGGCTGAAATAAGAATGTGAAGCCCTTCAGCCCCTGGAGTCTGGTTGGTTGGCAGAACCTGTTGGGATCAGCTTCTTCCTCCAGAAAGCTGAAAGGAAGATCCAGCTAGAACTTTCAAGCACTGAGGGGAAGAGAAGACATGCAGCTTGCAGCAGTCTTGTAGCAGGCTTTTTTGGCTGTTTAGCAAACTGGTGATGTCTGCTGCTGGTTCTATCTTGTAGTCAGCAGCACTAATAAGCACAGGCTAGTTTTTCTAAAGCCTTGTTTTCAGCTGATGTGTCTGTTGTGAATTTTTTTCCTCTGGCACGTGACTGAAAGAAGGCATCCACCTTCAGTTTTGAGGGAGGCTGTGTGGGATGTGAGGAAAGGGCTTTATCATTTGTTTTTTGTGATCCCTTGCAGTATGACCCTCAATTTGGAGATGCCTTCTGGAACAGCAGCAAGTACAACATCGTCAGCTATTTGCTGCGGATAATGACTAGCTGGGCCATTGTTTGCAATGTGTGGTACATGCCACCAATGGTTAAACAGGTAATCTAGCATCAATTTAAGATCCTGACTGTTTCTACAAGTACTTTTGTTTTAATTCTTCCTCCCTACCCCTTCAAAAAAACACCCTCCTCACTTCAGGTCTCTAAATCAGAGTTTTATGCTGAATTTATGTTAGCATTGGCTTTGTATGATTTGGCTCAGGTTTTCCTGATTCAGTTTGGTGCCATCAGTGCAGTAAAACATCCAAATGATAGCAGAAAGAATATAGTGCTACTCACAGTAGCAATGCTTTCATGCTCCATCCCATGGGAGCAAAATTTTCCTCTGTTTTCAATACTTGAGGGGAAAAATGAGCTAAATTATAACATTGGAACACCAAATTCTGATGATATAATGGACTGATCATTTGGCAGTGAGCTGATCTGATGAGGCAGCAGATGTAAAATGTTGTGGAAATCTGTTTCAATTCACTTCTCTCTGCTTTATGTTGAATTTATAACTCTTGAAGGAAGGCGAAGATGCTGTTCAGTTTGCCAACAGAGTGAGGTCAGCTATTGCTCGCCAAGGAGGACTGACTGAACTTCCCTGGTGAGTGCTGTCATTCATGGTGGACTTAAGGGGTTATCTGTTAGTTGGATAGGTACTTCCTCTCTTAGCTTTGTCATGATAAATGTTTAGTGTAACTTCATTCCACTCCAGAGAAAAGGAGGGAGTAACTTCACATGCACATATGAGAAAGTAAAAATGAAGATGAATGGTTTTGTAACACATAGCTCCTGTGCAGTGAGTTTCACTTAAAGGCTTGATGGCTTTGAACAGGGTCCCTTTGCAGCTGTATCTCATGTTGAGGCTCGTGTCAAGATTAAGGAGAAGTGAAATTACCTGGGAAAATTAATGAAGAACAAAAAGTAAAACACAGGGCTTGATTTTTTTCTGCTCTTTCTCATGTCTAATAAATAGCAGCATAGTTCCTAGACTTCTCATAGGATGTTGAGAGAGTTTCTGATGAAGAGAAGATCTCAACCATGAGGCTCAACTGATGTAAGGCTAGAGAGAGGTATGGTGTTGCACCAGTGTGATCCTCCACAGTATAGGGAAATAATCTTCCCAGGCTGGCAGGGTTCTCTGGTAGCTGCAACTTGTTACCAAACTGAGTAGACTACTTTAATGGATTAAACTCAAAATCTGGACTACATTACACCTTAAGGTGAATGTTTTAGTAAATGTTTAAATTTGGATATTCAAGTTCTTCAGAAAAGCCACCTTAATCTTTTAGGTTGGGGCAAGATAGTTAAAATAATATGTAGTTTGATAGCAATAGTTTTAATTATCATGAAGAATTACTTTTTTCTCTTATTGTGTTCCAGGGATGGAGGTCTGAAACGAGCAAAAGTCAAAGATACTTTCAAAGAAGAACAGCAGAAAAACTACAGCAAGATGCTAGTGAGAAATGGCTCAATAGGAAGTCTGTCTACAGGAACAGAGTCAGACTGAAGGGTGGTTCTTGAAAACTAATTTTGCACAAACAGCCTTAGCAGGAATAATGTGGTTTTTAATTTTTAAACAAAACCAACACAACCTGGAGCAACAAAATCCCTCGTCATGTGTATGTGTATCCTGTGTGTGTGTGGTACAGAGCCTGTCAAGGGCAGTGCCTCTGACTCTCTCCCTTCTCATTCTTCACTCCTTTGCCCCTCCCCATCTTCACGTGATGGTGCACTGTGGCTCCTGGTGTTCTCTAGATGAATATGTGAAGAGTTAAGAGACAACAGGAAAAAAGCACCACAGTTTTTGCTGAGCTTTGTAAGTATAAAGGGAAATTCACTGAACCAATACTGTCAGGACACTGGTTGTGAAGATACCTCTTGTTCATGGTACTTAAGCTTTAAACGAAGTTTTGTCTCTCTCCTGTTGCTCAGTCCTTTAGTTGTAGATGACTTAAATAACCTGTGTTGGGATGTTGTCAGGGATGTAAGATTGACTCTGTTGGTTATCTTGCACCTGGATGTGCAAGGAGGGAAAGGAATTGAGTTCTGTGGATTCTAGAGAATGGGGAAGGAGTTGTGCTGCCCAAAGCACAGTTCATGGACCATGAGGAATTTTGTGGCCTTTAACATGGTATTGCCTTTATTGAGAACTGATGCCTGAGGGAAGATTAGGGGCAAGTTCTCAATCTCCTTGTCCAATTCTACATTTGAATCTGCTTTCTTGAGACCTGGAGCTTTAAAGGAAGGTAAGATACGGTAAGCAGTTGGATCATGTAGGTTCAGCGAGATGAATTTTTTGAAGTGGGTTTTCAAGACTAGCCCTCTGCAAAAATTGCTGCTAATGGCTTAAAGATCTCAAGAGAGCTGCTCTAGAAACACATTTAGTGTTGTTGTGGACTAGCAGTAGCTGTCACAACAATAAGCATAGGATCCATAAGTCACCCATGGTACAAGACTTGGCATGTGCAAATCTGCAAAATGTTGCTGTCTGAATGTAAAGAGAAATAAATTCTATATTTCTAATAGGTCTTGTGTGGCATTTATATTTGGCTCGAAATTTGTGTAAATTTTTAATTTCTGAAAATTTGAAATTTGGGTCATGGAAACCTGAATTACAGTGACATAAAGGAAAAATTGTAATTGAGCTTTTAGTGATTGTTAACACGACTCTTAATTTTCTTCCCTTCCTACTCTCACCCCCTTTGGACTCTTAGTAAAATACTTTCTAGAGTAGGAGTGACTCACCATGCAGTCTGAGCTTGAAATTACAGCATCAACTCACATCAGAGAGACTCAACTAATGAATCTAATCAACAGGAGGACAACTATGAGCTTCTAAATTTCAAACAAACTTGAGATCACTTGTAAGTAATCTTTTCCTGTAGCAAAGTTTTTTTCGATTTCCTGCTGAAAAAAACCCCAGAATTTCCATTCTACAGCTTAATAGTCAAGTTTAAAAATTGGATGGAACATAGTTTCCTAGAAAATTATTCCTGATCTGTTTTCCCTCAGCCCACGAGGGCAAGGACAAATATAAGCATGCAGCACACTACTTCGTCTTAAGTCTGGTCTTGAAGCCTATTGGAAGTATGTGACCTTGGAACAAATCATGGCAAAGGGGTTCTTAGATAAATGCTTTCAGGTTTAGCATAGCAGGCCTTTAAGAACAAAACTGTTTATATTAAAAGGATTAAAGTGGTAAGACAAGAGAAGCAGCAAAGGTTTTTTGTTTAATATGAACCCTGTTCAACTCAGAGTTACTGTGTTGGATGTGTTTGTCATCATTTAGGGGCATTAGCTGTGAGCTTGAGTTTTCTTGGGTTGCACTCACGGGAAGAAGCCTTAAAGACACGCTCGTCTGTGTGCATGCACAAAGAATAAAATAGATTTTAAAATTTGTTAAATTGTATGTATAAACACTGCAGTGCATAGATAGTGTTATTCCTAAGGCATGGATTTTGATTTATTCCTCCATAGGTGGAACAGGAATTGTTTTGGGGAAAGCTTAAATAAGCCTTACTGGCTTTATTCCAGTGTACACTGTGATGGCTAACTGCAGAGCATCAGCAAAGAGTGGATATCATTTGGCTCAATGATAGTTGAGCTTCTCTTTTCTGCTACTTTTGGGAAGCTTCTTGTGCCATTTTTTCCCATTTGCTTGAAAGATCTGTGAAATGTTCTGGCTCAGTTGGTTTGCATCAGTCAAGACAGCTCAAAAAATCCATGCAGCAGCTGAATTTGAAGTCTTACCACCTAATACTGGCAGACAGAATACTGATTTTTATTTAAGGACCTAAGTACGTATTTATTTTCTTCAGATTTAGAAGAAGACATTTCCATTTAGAGAATGGGTGACCCTTTCAAGCGGCAAAACTTAAGCTCCTTACTAATCTTGGCCAAAAAGCCGAGTAGTTGATTTTTAAAGGTGGTGATGGAACCCAGTTGTCAAATATCACATTCTTTCCTGTTGCTGAAATGTTGGTGTTTGAGAATAGTAGGTATAGCCCAAGGCTTCTCCTTGTATTGTGTTAAGTTGCTCTGCCTCTAATACATGAAATATATGCAGGCTGTCATGGAGAACTCATGCTTGATATGAAGGAGACTAATGAAAATACTCAAACTGAGACTATTTAACTTGTTATAGAAAAGTCAGTAGATACCTTTTCAATATTGAAAGGCATCAGTAAGCTCTCCCAGAGCCTTCTATTCTCCACCTGAACCACCTCAATATTCTCACTGTCCCCAGAGGGATGGGAAGCCTCTCCTGTTCATCCTTGTGACCATCCTCTGGACCTGCTCCTTGTCTTCACTATATGGAAGGTTACAGAGCTGGATTGGCACACCAGGAAGGGTCTCACCAGAGCAGAGGGGCAGAATCACTTTTATTAACTTGTGACTTGTTGACTGTGCTGTATTTGGTGCAGCCTGGCATATAAGATGGCTGCCTGGGCTGTAGGTGTACACTGCTGGCTTTGTGTCCTGCTTTTCATCCACTTGTGCCCTCAAGTCCTTGGCAGGGCTGCTCTCACTCCCTTCATTCTCCAGCCTTTGTTGATGCTGAGTGTTGCCCTTAACTATGTGCAGGACTTGGTATTTGGCCTCATGGAGCCTTGTGAAATTCACATGGGCTTTCTTCAGGTTGTCCTTGTCTCTCTGAATAACTGGTTTCCTGTCCTTCATGAGGGTGTGTCAGCAGTACCACTCAGCTTCTTGTTGTTTATGAACATGCCAAGAGAGCTCTGGATCCCACTATGTCATTGATAAAGATAACAAACAGTATTGGTCCCAGTATAGACCTTTGAGGGCCATCACTTGGAGCAGGGATGTAGGCCAGTATACGCTACACAAAATGTGTACTCAGGCATGTTGGAGCATGTGCAGTCAAACTAGGAAGTTGCTAAAATGTCTTGGGGATTTCTGAATACTGATTTGGTTAACAAATCAGCTGTTCAAGCTGAACAGTGAGGGTGGACTCTAAGTTTTGTCCCAGCTCTGCTTTTTGGCACTGCTGCTCCTCAAAAATTTATCTTTGCCATTTATTACCAGCTCTGATTTGTTCCCATCCAGAATGTTTCTGGCTTTTTTTTTTTGTTTTTGTTTCCCCGAAATTAACATAATGAGGCAGAAATCTGACCTAGAGAGTCAAGAAACAGACTCCAATGATTGGTCACTGTCTCCATCTTTTTATTAGATTTTATGAGGCTGCTTTCCCCCTCCAGTTTGCTGGGTAAAATCCATACAAATGAAATACAGTCTCAGTCAGTAAATAGTAATGAAAAGGTAAATTCATTTTATGGAGAAGCCAGTGCATGTAGGACATCATCTGGAATGATAGTGGCTTTTTTGCCCAGATCATGCAGCTATTATGGTCTTTCAAAATTAACATTTGGCTTTTAGGCTCTCTAACAGCTTGTGTGACCTCCTCTTACCCTTTCTGCTAAGAAGAAAAATACTGTTTTAAAATATGAGATGCAGGATAAGACAGGGGTATGGGATGAGAGCAATATTTGTGTTCAATAGTGTGGGGTGGGCAAGTGCTTGGCTCACTTTGCCAAACTGCAGACTGGTGATGGGTCGACCTTTAGTGCAGGGGATATTGAGTTGCCCTGCAATATGGCAGGGAGGCAGAGAAAAACCCCCTCTTTCAGCTTCCTATCTCTCTTCTGTAGCCCAAGGCTGAAAACTCTGACAGTATCTGTCTCGCTGGTGGGAAGGATCCCAGGACCTGACCCCCAAATTCCAGGACAAAATCACAGGATGTCGGGGATTGGAACGGACTTGGAGATGTCAGCAAGTCCAGTCCCCCTGCTGGAGCAGGAACACCCAGATCACGTTACACAGGAAAGCACCTGGGTGGGGTTTGAATGTCTGCAGAGAAGACCCCACACCCTCTCTGGGCGGCCTGTGCCACTGTTCTTTCACCCTCACTCTGACAAAGTTTTTTCTTCTATGTCTGTAGAACCTCCCTTTGCTCCCATTGTACCTTGTCCTATCATTGGATGTCAGCATGGAAATGTTATCGCTCTGGGTAATGAAATAGCTTTTGGCATGAATTAATGCTGAGCTATGATGGGAGCAGGGGATTCTTGTCTTTTATAAAAGAATTGAGAAAGACGTAATTATAGTTTTCAGATAAAGGGGATTCTTACCAGAGCAGTGCTGCCTGTGTCAGAGCTAGGCCACATATAACAAGACTTTCACCCCTCCTAGATGTGAGCCAGAGCTTTATTGAACAGTGGTGGGTGTTTGTGTGCTTTGCCTCCTCAGGACTTCTCATCTCTCAATATAAAACATGCATTTTTTGTAACCTAGTATTTATATTTTTCTTCAATATTCTCTGGGTCTGCAGTTTGGTACCTTGTGGTTTGGGTTTTTTCTCAAGAGGATGGCACAGATTTTGTCACTGAAGGATGATGTCTCTATTTACTTGAGAGTTTGATTTTTCTCCCCTTGCTTGCCCAAGGGCTCTCTCTCTCCACCTCTGTTTCTATACTACAGCAAGTCCCTGTCTCCTGCAATTAGTTCCACAGAAGAACAATGAGATTGGCCCTGTGTTCTCCTCACTTCATCCTCAGATAATGGATTAGTCCAGATGCTTGACAGTGTGGCATAAAGTGAGCGTGATGGAGTGCAAACCCATGTGGGGACAGCTCTAGCACAGAACAAGCCTTGCACAGCACACTCTAATTTCCTTCTTCATGCTTCATCTTGTGCAATGGTTCCACTTAATTATTGCAGTGTGGAAGTCGGCTGCCTGGGCAGGGTTTAATCCTTTCCAACAATTGCAATCAAACTTCTACTTGTGCACTTGACTCCCTAATGCTGGATTTGTGCTCAGTCCAAGGGATGGGAATTCAGAAGAATAGGGCTCTGATAGCAGCAGGAATTTCTTCCTTGTCTTGCTCAACAATAATGGCACTACTCATTGGGGAGGGAGAGGAGTAATCTTGTTTAGGTGGTTAGTCAATCCCCAAATGAAGAAACCAGGGGTCAACTCTTTTTT
>VZTY01016808.1:0-50742 GCA_013400935.1 Turnix velox | reverse complement strand
AGAAGAACCAGGGGGCAATCAGAGCCCCTGGCCCCCTTTTTTTTTTTTTTTTTTTTTTTTTTAGCTGGGCTGCTTTAAGGTGAAAGTTAAACATTTCTTGGGGAGGAGGGTTAGAGAAGGTGTACTGAGGCTTCTAGGTTTAAGTTCCTGGTGGGTTTAGATACTATCTTGGGACACCTAGAAGTCTTGTGTTTTAATCTTCAGCTGCCAAGAGACCTTTGGAAATTGTCCCTGATACCACCCTGAGAAAGGTGGTGACTGAATGTAACTCTTCAGTCTTAAGTTCAGAAGAAGCACAGGCTTAGAACAGTTCTGGGAAACTATGGATAATGAATGAATTAAAAAGACACAACTGAGAAGAGAGAGGGCACTTCTGGCTTTGGTAAATAACTTGCCACTTGGAAAACGTAGCATTTAATCTACTTAAGCATTCTTTGGGGTTCATGAGCAACTCTTCTGTCTGTTAATCCAAACAAGTTTTGGGGACATGGTGGATTATAAATTTTACTGAAAAAGTATAAAGCAATGGCTTATAGTTTGGGAAGAATGGATCCATCTGCTTCCCATGTGGCCTCATGTTCTATGCTGGTGATACTCAGATTCCTAATATTACATATTTTCATATTACGCCTCAGAGTAACAACAAAAAACACCCAAAAATGTTTGCACCTCTAATTTAGAGACAACAAAGATACAAGTAATATTGTAGAGGATGGGATGCATAGGGAAATAGGGATTTTCATATTCTAATGGTATCCAAACCTATATTTAACAAGTTAGACCTTGCTTCCCAGATGGGCTTTTCAGGGCATGTGGGAATTTTACAGTCACTGGTAATGGGTTTGCTGTGAGGATGTTGCTGCTTTCTTTTAGGCTTTCCACCATAGGAGCCAACAAGACCATTTGTCTTCTTCTGGTGGGAATAGACACCAGCTTCTCACTTAAGAGTTTGATCTGCCTTATCATAGTAATCTGGTATTGTAGAAAACCTGTTTAGGAAGCCAGCCAAGTGCAGGCTTAGTGTCAAAAAAGATAAAACTATTTACTTAAACCTGGATTGTCCAGCTTTGAAGAGCTGAAGTGGCTTAACAGTTTGGAAGCTGGGTTAATCTTTGTGTGAGATAGCTTTGTTTGCCTTGCTCCATCACCCACTGAAATTAAAATGGGCAAAGATGGAACCTGTGTAAATGGTCTGAGGCTTGCATGATCTTCTGTTTTGGTTCTCCCTTCTGTTTTAGCTCCCCTCTAGGCAGTTCTCTGGGCTAGTTGCTGTCCTTGAGATTTTCTATCCCTAAAGCAGCATTCCTGCTCTTGTCTGCTGTTGTTTTCTAGCTGTTTGTGGGGCATCTTTTCCTCTAGACTTTAAAAAAAAAAAAAAAAAAAAAGACATGGACATGGGTAAATAGATAAAGAGCAAAGTTACTTGTGCATGTCACTGTGGTTGTTTAAGAAGATGAACTCTGGAGGGAGTAAATCTCTCAGCCATTAGGAAAATTGCTATTCAAATTGCTTGTGACCCAGAAAGAAAGCAAAAGAAATACATCCCAGAATGCCCTTGGTAGCCCTGAAATCCTTTTCCCATGGGCATGTGATGATAATGCCAGCAGACTTTGTTATGGCTTATGGAATTCTCTTACTGTAGCATCTCAGTCAGCCTTCTCCCTGGGAGTGTTTGTGTGCACCCTGATATGAGAGGAGTTATTTCACACTGATCTCTTAGCAAAAAGCTAAAACAAGCTGGCCATTGAGCCTCATGTTACTTTGCACAAGGGTGCAACCTCTGGAGAGGTTGCTTTTTATTGCATAAAGCTGTGCTTTTTTTTTTTCCTCAGAAGTTTCAGTCCTAATGCTTTTGATAGGCAAAACACAGGCCAACTGTGTTTGGAGCAGTTTAACCCCCAGGTCTTGCCTCTGGCATGTCTTAGGTATGTGTGTTAAGCTTTGGTGTAAAAAAATTGCTTGTCTTCCACACTTCAAATACTGCATAATTATGTTCCTTTTCAAGTTCCTTCCAAAAAAACCACTACTTGCAATATAACTAACATAAAATAAGGAAAAAGAATCCAAGCACACACAATCCAAAAGGCTGTGCTGTTACAGGAGAATCTCAACACCACAAACAAAACTGGAGGCATCTTGGTCTTACACAAGTCATAGACTTCATTTGAAGGCCTCTTGCATAGTTTAGTGCGAGTCCTGGTACTGCTGATGTGTGTGGCAGCAAAGTTGAGGGTTGCATCATGTTTTTTGGATGGCTGATGGAAAGATGAAGCTGCATCACAGTTTTCTCTAATGCCAAGGGTAGAGTCCCACTACAAGGCTTCTGGCCAAAAAGTGGCTTGGGCTGTGCAGAGCTGAGGAGCATTGGCAGCAAAAACAAAAAGGTCCCACTCATACCAACTGATGGAGCAGCAAGCCTGCAGGAAGCTGTGGAGCTTGCACATGGGGAACTTTTGGCAATGTCCAAGTTGGAATTTTCACAGGGAAGAGGAGACATTAAAGTCAAGGCTTGCTAAGGCTCTGAGCAACCTGATCTAGTGCAGGATGGCCTTGCTTACTGCAGGGGGGGTGGACTAGGTGGCCTTGGAAGGTCTCTTCCAACTCTGATTTTCTGACAAAGTTTACTGAAATGCTATGATTTTGGATTTTGATTTGGTGGGGAGAAGAGCAGACTCAAAACTGTGGCAGGGTGGAGGCATCCTGCTCTTTGCGTTGGTAGAGACAAAGCTCTTGGTTGCCATGCAAGAGGGCAAGATGTTTCATTGATGTAGGCGGCAGCTGGACAAAATCCTTTCCTTGCAACATAATTTTGTGCTTCTCAAGGTGCCTTTTCTTCTTTTCTCATGAGGGTGGTGAGACACTGGAACAAGTTGCCCAGAGAGGTTGTGGATGCCCCCTCCCTGGAGTTGTTTAAGACCAGGGTGAATGAGGCATTGAGCAACCTGGTCTAGTGGGAGGTGTCTCTGCTTATGGCAGGAGGGTGATCTTTAAGGTCCCTTGCAACCCAATCCACTCTATGATAATTGATGTAAGCTGAAGAGAGGAAGACAGACTCAGGCAGTTTTCTGGAGCTTTGTGTGCTCCATTATTCTAACCAGCCTTGAAGCTGCTTCTTGAGATGTGCTGGTGGGCCTCCTGGATCTTAAACGACTGAAGAGCTTTTCATCTGCTTGGGGCGAGATGGAGAAGAGCAGGAATTTCCCAGCACAGGCAGCTAGGGGCCAGCACTAGCTCACGTTTGGGCTGGCCTGATGAGTGTCTTTCTCGGCAGCACCAGAGCAGCAGCAGCTCCTCTGGATGGTGCACTATTTGCATACTCTAACGAGATGGGCTGTAATTGGCCTTCATTGATTTTGTCTTCATTGAGCTAAAATAGAGTCAGAACTTCTTAGGCAAGAAGAGCTGATTGATCTGTGGTAGGATTCAGGACTATTCAGTTGAAGAAATAATTAATTACATTCTTATTTAGTAATTGTCAGGGACTAAGTTTGTTCTTACCTTTCAAGTAGATGCTGCTGAATTTTCTTTTTAAAAGCTGAGTTGAGTTACCCGTGTACAGAAGGCAGTTTGGAGGAAGTTTGTCTCCATGAGGATGATAAGATGCTGAGGGTGGTATAGCCCCATCCCTGGAAACATGCAGGCTTGCTCTGAGCATCCTGATCTAGTGCTGTATGTCCCAGTCACTGCAGGGGACTGGACTGATGACCTTTGAAGGGCCCTTCCAACTCTGATTCTGTGGAACACTCAACTCATTTCCTTCTCTATCCCTTCATTTTCTCTCTCATCTTCTTCCCTACTCTATCTACATGCATGCTGTTCTTTCAAGGTACTAATTAGCTTAATAGTCACCTAGGTTGGAAGGGACCTTAAAGATCATCTTGTTCCAACTCCCTGCCATGGGCAGGGACACCTTGCACTAGACCAGGTTGCTCAGTGCCTTGTCCAGCCTGGCCTTAAACACCTCCAGGGAGGGGGCATCCACAATCATCAACCCAACTCTGACAAGCCTTGTGCTGGGAATTCAACCCTTGACCTTCAGAGATGAGTCTGATGCTTTCCCAATTGAGTGGGTCAGCTCCATTCCCCAGTGATTTCCTTTTAACCAGCTCCAAGAAAACAACTTTTTGTTAAAAAGTTGGAAAGCAGAAGTAAAAATAATGGCTGAAGAAAACTGAAGCAGTAGCATGCCATTAAGATTCTTCTTTCTCTTTTTTTTTAAATTTAAAAAGCCAAGCTTTTCACCCGCAGGAAACACTTTGAGTGCGAGCACTGAGCAAATACCCCTGCAAGGCTAAGGAGTGTGTTTGTGTGCTGTTGGACTCTCATAAACTGGAAACAGTGAGAGTTTCTGCATGTGGCTGAGTTGTGGAAGGGGTCCTTTCCTTCTTTGTGCCCTCTTTATGAAGTCTCCATTTAATTAAGGTTCCGGCTGTGTGAACAGACAGAGGCCTACAGCAGAGGCAGGTTTATGCGCTGTGGTTGAAAGCAAGGTTGCAACGGCCACACGTGGCAACTAAGGTGATATTTAGGACCACCTTCCCTCCTCTTCTTATCTTGTTCTCGCAGCATAATGTGGTGGCAATGCTAGCTAGTGCTTTTGAAGTGGTAGCTCTCATTAGGAATGTTGATGTTAAAGAGTAATGAATTCAGTCCAAGCCGTTTCTGTGCCGCTGCCAGGAATGTGGAGCTCAGTAAATACCTTGAACCAGGCAAGCAAATGACAAAGCAACTCCCTGGACAAACAACAGCCAAATGCAAGAGATCATTCCTTGTAACAAATTAGTTCTTAAACAGCAGGGTCACCACCAGCTGCACGCAGTTTGCTCTGGGAGTGCTTTCCTGCTTTGCATGTGGGCTCGTGGAAATCTTAGGGAAGCTGCCATGGAAAAAACTGCAGAGTTCCTTATGTGCTTCTCAGGGTAGAATTGAATCTGGAAGGATCTTAGCAAAAATACCCTGTTTGAACTCAACTCTGTTCAGGTTTCTCGTTTTCTCCTCTTTCAGTTCCAAAGTGGATGGAGAAATGCTGACACACGGAAGAGATTTCCTCTTTCCACTTATCAGTTTCCTTCAATAAACTATGAAGAGATAGAAAGCAGGTTCAAAGTTTTATAGTATTTTTTGTGTTGTAAGAAAGATGTATTGTTTTTTTGGGAAGTCTCTTACTTGGTAAGTTGGACCAAACTTCTTTATCAGTTTGAGGAATCTCATTCCTACTCATGTCTCTTAGGGAATAAGCAAACTTCTTTATTCCTACTCTATGGGAAGAGTTCTCTTAAGGAGATTGAACAGGCTGGAGGCGAGGTTCTTTCAAGTGATGTCTGATGGACTATTGAGTGCTGTGCTACATCTGACAAGTTTCCAAAATTGTGGCAAAGCCTCATCTAGGCCTTAAAGCCATTTAAGATGAAACAAGCCTTTTAAAATTCATGTTTTTAAGTTGGACCACAACTTCAAAAACTTGTCATCTCTACTGGACTGATTGCCCTGGAAATGGAGGGATTTTCTGTGCAGATATGCTTGGGATAATGAATGGTAAGCTGAGGAGAAGATGAGCACCTTGGGAGATGTAAGGATTATTGGACTGCCTACCCTGGAGCTCCAGCTATGACATTGTAAAGATAATGAATGATTAATTGATCTCATACTTTGTACTTAACTTAATTGGAAGTAGTATTTTGGCTGCAGTGGCTGCTGTAGCAACTGAAATGTAGAGCCTGTATTCATTCTGATGCAAAATTTAAAATAAAAAAAAATTCAAAAGTGAAAGTGCATAGGATGAGGAAGACAAAGTGCCACCTCACTGACCTTTGTGGTGGTTGTGGAGAAAATGGGATGAAGGGAAAGAGAAAGAAAAGGGGACTGCAGCAGGATTGCTCCTAGCTGGTAGGATGAGGAAGAGCTCCAGAAGAGCTTGCTTTGCATCCTCCCCCTCGAGAAATCATTCTCTCTTTTCAGGACAATGCAGAGCTTGGTTAAATTCCTGAAGTTCCTTGTGTGATGTCACTAGCAGCTTCTCTCTTGAGTGCCTACTCCTTTCGAATGGGTTTATTGCAGTGAGCTTCAGCTGTAAGACCTTCTTACTGCTGTTGTGTTATTTCCTCTTCCTGGCATTACTGCCTCACTACTCCTTGTCCTTGGTGCATTAATAAGCCCCTTATTCCTGTGTTTGCAGGGGTGAGTTACAGAAATAAGTGGCTGTTAAGAGGCAATTGACCACAGTAAGTCCATATTAGATGTGAAGTTAGTTTCCTGTTGAGTCAAGCCTTTGTCTTTGTGCACAGTAAACTTCCTGTTTCCCACCCCTGGTTGTGGGGTACGTAAAGGAACTTGCCAGGTCTGAGGGAAGAAGTGGCAGCTGTACAGGTCTAATCTTGTGTGCAACAGCAGAGAGTCCCAATCACGTTTTGCCTAAGAGTCTGCCAGAAGCGATCATGCATTCATTTCACAAAGTGGAAGGAAAAAGCTCTGCAAGTCCTCAGTTTAAACCAGGGAGTGAGCTGTAGAGCTGCATTGTCTTTCCTTCTTCCTGATGAAAGGAGAAAGCATCCTGTAATCACTTGCATCAGAATAAGAGACTGGAATAACAACTTTCTGGCTTCTTCACCCATCATCTCACCAGGTGAACCTTTGTCTTGATGAGGTTGTAGCATATAATGGTGAGAATTGATCCTCCTGCTGAAATTCAAGGCCAGGATTGATGAGACTCTCTGAGCAACCTGATCTGATGCAGGGGGGTTGGACTAGATGACCCTTCCAGCTCTATGGTTCTATGAAATTTCTCACCAGTTTGGAAAAAGGCTGATATTAAGGTAGCAAAACTACTTGAAATGCTCTTCAAAATGAGGATGCAAACATTGTACTGGGGGTAAGTGGTGGGTTGGCTGGAGCATGAACTGACCAACTCTTCTGCAGCAGTCTTTATGAGCAGAGTTCTGACTTTGGCAAAAATCCCTGGAGCTAAGACGTGCAGCTTTCAGCCAGATTCTGAACAAGTTGGTGACCCAGGGATGGGAAATCCTGGCAGTGGGAAAACAATGTTCTAAGGTGCTGCTTCTGCTTTGGCATCTAAGAAAACATTGCCAAAAGGAGAATGGAAACAAACACAAACGGGGAGACTCTGGTGTTAGCAAATGTTAAGTTGGGTGTGAAAAGCCCATGTATGTTAATAATGACCAAAAAAAGAGCTCATTAATAAACACCCTAAGCAATACACATCTCCACAACACTTCCCTCTTGAAAGCTCCAGAATGTTTTATGAAAATCCTAGTCATAGGAGGGAAGCTGCTGTGTCTAGCTTCGGCTGTGAGGGTGGGGGGAATAAGCTCTGGGGTCACTGTTGCCTGAAATCTTTCAGTGGAACAAAGCTGAGCTGTCCTGGGAAGAACTGAAATCTTCTGAGTGGCCCTGAGGTTTGGAGAAGGTGCTAGAAAGCAGCTTAGCTCTGGGTTAATTGCAGTTGCAGAACTGCAGCAAAACTTTGGAGCTGAGTATACCGCTTCTAATGGTCTTTGGCATGCGAGATGCCCTCAAAGATACAAGTATTGTGTGTTACACAGCAATAATGTGTGAAAAATCTCTGAGCCTGGCTTTCTTTTTTGTTTCTACTTCAATTAACTTTTTAAACTGGGGATCTTGTCTCATAATTTCCAATTTATTGAGACAGTGGTTCTGTAAAGGAACAACAATCTGCTTGAGCGACTCTTTGTACTGATACATCATCATCAACCTCAGTAAGGAGAGGGAGAGATAGGGCTGGCTGTGCCTCCATTGAAAATGTTTGTAGATTTTATCTGGGACAGATTTTATTAAAATTGCAACAAACTTTATAAAGCCCAATGCATGCTCCATTAAGGCAACATTACCTTACAATTATGATTAATTAGATTAAACTTATGAAAGTGCGTTATTTGTTCAAATCAAAAGGGCGGTGGGGAGGGATGATGGATGATGAAAGACTGTGATAAATGAAGAAAGCAGCTGAACTAAATTGAATGTGTATTCATCCGTTTTCACTTCATAACCAATGATAAATTGAGCATGTCACATTTAACAATACACGTCTGAGCTTAACCACGGCCCCAGCTCCCGTTGCCTAATGCCTTTTGTCAGGGAGCTGTGGCTGGGGGGGCCAGGAGATTTTGTTTGGAGAAACCTACACACTTCATTATCTCTCTGTCCCACCAGCTAAAAATCACCAGTGAAAGCTCTTGCTCTCTCTTGAAAGGAAATCACGCAAGTCTCAATTAAGGTGGAGCTGTCGGGGGAGCAGAATCTGACTGGGAAGTGTTAATGTGACTGGAAACACGGGTGATGTATTGAAAGTGGTGTGTTGGTGACAAGAATGCATTTTGGGATAATTGCAAACTCCAGCCAGACTGTGAGGGTCAGAGTCTTAACTCCCAGGCTCACAGACACTTCTTGTGCACCTGCTTGAAAAACATGCTGCTCAGCACTACTGAAATGCCCAAATTTGTCCCAAAAGACTCAGGAGACTTTGTGTGGGCAATGCCAGGGTGCCTTATAGAATGTGTTGGGTGAGAAGGGACCTTCCAAAGCTATTGAGTCCAACCCCCTGCAGGAAGCAGGGACTTCCAGGTTGCTCAGAGCCTCAGCAAGCCTGGCCTTGGATGTCTCCAGGTATGGGGCCTCCACCGCCTCTTGAGGCAACTTGGGAAAGAAAGACCCTCATGGGAAAGAACTTCTTCCTCATGTCTAACCTAAACCTAAACGGTGAAGAAGAAAATAAAGGCTATCAATGAAGGGAAGCAAAGTATAATGATAAACTTCTCAAGCAGTTTCAGGAGTGATGTTGTTCCCCTCCCAGTAATTAGTGGTCATTTAAGTATTGTTCAGCCCTGGCCTGGCTGCTGAGAGCTTTGTGCTGGGCATCACACCTGGTGGGAAGGCTGCAAGGAAACTTCTTTGAAGTTATCTGCTTTTCCTTTGCCTGCCTCCCAGGAATGCTGTAAAATGTTTGAGTCTGTTTGACTGAGGAGTGCAATAAAGATTTCTTTGTGCATAAAAAAGCAATTTATTTACACCTGGACTCATCACCCGTAAAACCAAAAACCTGGCTGTGTCAAACCATGAAAGCCTCATTCACCCGCTGGGAGGACTGCAGCAACATAAGACAGAATTTGCTCTAGCAATATGGTTAATAGAGGAGGATTCTGATTGAATGATTGTGAAATTTATTCTGCATTTCAGTTGTGTACCCACTGTCAGCAAAAGTTGCAGGAATGTACTGATAGTCCTGAGCAACTTTATTTATCTCTCATTCTGTGATTGCCATTTGTGAATGCCATATTTATTGCATTTGGCTTGTGAAGAGGTGCCTTTGTGCCTTTATGCCTACATTGTTGTTACTAGAGATGCTTCTCCTACAAGACTTTGTGGCTGCCACAGAGAGATTTCTGACTGGGCTGATGGAGTCTTGGAGAAATGATTTGTGCTGCCAAGTTATTTAATGCCCTAGGAGCTGGGGTGGACCACATGGACTTTTTTAGCCACCTGGAGTATCTCATAACATGTTTTTTCCTGGGCTTCTTTAAGGATCCACAGGATCCTTAGCTTGTGTGACCTTAGTGCACCCCTGCAAGCCCCTTCCTTGTGAGCTCCTTTCTCCTTAAGCTGCTTTTTTGTCTTGTAGAAAGCAGTGAGTTGACTGAAGAAGAAGAGAATGTGCCTCTGCACTGCAGACCAGCTGAAGACTCCTTAGAAGAAGATGGCTTTGGGCTGGTTTTGGAACTTCAGGTTACTCCAAGGCTTTGTGGTGTGTGAGCTCCTGGAAAGCTGAGCTACTGGAAGTCACTCCCTTCAGAAAAGGAGGCCTTTCAACTTTAAAAAGCTGTGTAGGCCACCCTTCCCCCCACGGCTGGGCAGAAGGAGGAGACACGGGTATAGGAATCATTAAAGTAAAATGTGAGTCATGTTCATTAAAGGCAAGCTAGCAGAATGTCTTAGATTAGTGGCCATGTAATGATTAGAACTTCCTGTAATAATGATGATGGCGATTCTACTATATGAATTGAACATTCATTCTAAGTTAATTCACATCCTTTTAACTAATAAGTTATTTAAAGGAACAGAAAAAAAAGGAAAAGAAGCCCTTTTTAGCTCATCATTTGAATAGACTGGTCAGAAGGATACTGAAATAACAACCCTCCTTCTGAGCTGAGATTCAAATAGTGATTTGTACCTGAATGTTGTAGTGAAGGTGTGTTTATAATTGCTTCTCTGCTAAATACTAGACCTTCCTCCCATTAGAGATCATACGCATGTTTACAGGCAGTGTATTCCTAGTTGAGATGATGAGACAGAGTTTTATTTTGGTGTGTAATTACTCAAGGGGAACTTCACTTTGTTTTTTGTTACTCAGAGACTTGACTTGCCTCCATTTTGAGCAAGAAATCATGTTGTACAAGTATTTTTCATTGTGAATGAAATTTTAAAATGTCTGAGAATTACTGATTTTATATAGGGGATAAAAATCTGGAATAACTAGATGAAAATGTTTAATTTATATGTTGAAGTAAAACTTTGGTGGTGCCAACTATGCCTGTGCAGTAGCCTCTCAGCAAGGAGGAAACCCGTGGTTGAAGGAATGCAAAGATAGGTTGGGAGTGTAAAAAAGCTTATAAAGTGCCCCAACAGACTGGAACATGAAGGCAAATAGTTAAATCACTCTTTTGCCCTTGCAGCTTTGGTCATTTTTGAGATCTGGATCCATAAGTGAGTTGAGAAACTGGGAAGTTGTATTCTGTTGATGTTGACTTCTGCATATTTGTGAATTTGCCTGAATAGTTCAAGGTCTTCAAGTAGATAAGGTGGGTTTTCTCAACATTTTATTCAATATCTTTGCCTTGCAGTCAGAATAGATATGTCAAAGAACAGTTTTGGCAGAGTTAGGTGTAAACACTGTACAGAATGCCTCAGTGTGAGAGCTGTGAAAGCTGCTCAGAGGTAACAGTGGAATTCTTACTATGATTTCCCTCCTGATCAAAGGATTACATTTATTAAAATGTTTCTTGCATCCCCATACATTTTGAGATTAAACTTGTCAAAACCTCGCCTCTGAACACTGTCCAAACTTGGAGGAATTCCAAATTGTGCAAACTGAAGGATTCAAAGTGCAATTCAGATTAATATAATTTGGTGTGAGCAATAAATGCATTCTAATGCTTTTGTACATTCAGGTTTTGCTAAGCTGAGTTCTAGCACGGAATAGACCTCATTCATGTTTATAAATATGCAAAGGTTGAGTGTCAGGAGGATAGAGCCAGGCTTTTCTCAGTGACCTGCAATGATAGGACAAGGAGCAATGGGTGCAAGCTGAAACAGAGGAGGTTCCAGAGAAATATCAGAAAAAACTTTGTCAGGGTGAGGGTGCCAGGACAGTGGCACAGGCTGCCCAGAGAGGCTGTGGGGTCTCCTCTGGAGACATTCAAATCCCACCTGGACGCCTTCCTGTCTGACCTGGTCTGGGTGTTCCTGCTCTGGCAGGGTGATTGGACTCAATGATCTTTCCTGGTCTGCATGCAATTTTCATGCTCACCATGGGAAGATTACATCAAACAGGACTGATGATCAGTGTAGAAAGATGACCAGGCACAACTGATTCCTGCCAAAACCAGGGGTTTAGATACTGTTAACATGAGCTTAATTGAACTACAACTTCATCAGAACTTCATTTATCAGCAAAAAAATAAAGCCAGAAGATCACTAATGACAGTCTTATGAACATTCTTTTTGAACATTATCATCCTGACTAATGATGTATTTCTGTGCACCCACTGTCTCCACTGCTGTATGCAGGTGCTACATGGCACACACTGGGCTTGCCACGTATTTTACTCCTTCCTTCCTTTTGGGTTAGAACGTTTCCTGATGTTTCTATCACACTGCATGGTAACTTTGGTGGGATATTGCCATCAGTGAGGACAATGAGAGCACATAACCACTTCTGAGACATGGTTTAAAATCAGATTATTTCAACCTACCAAGAAGTTCAGAAGTGCAGAGGGTGCTGGTAGATCCAGATCTCTACAATTCACCCAGCAGAATTTAGACTCAGCCACTTCAAAGAAATACTCCCCTTTGTTAGATGCTACACAGAAAGAACTATATAAAGACAGGACCTGAGGACAACCAGTCATCAGCAACATGCTCCCAAACCCTAAAGAAAATCGTATTTGTTTGGTTATTACCTATAAGGAACTTCAGGTGACTCTTTTATCAGGGTTATGGATGAGTATTATAAAGGTTATTTCAAGCAAAGTCATATCCTGAAGTGAGAATGTCATATGCACCAGCGTAACACAGTAAAGTGTTAGAGTTTATTCAATGTATTTTAACTAGGGTAGATCTCAATTTTTATTTTGATACAAGATTATCCAAACCTGATTGAGGGTGTATTCCAGTACTGCTGTCCTGGAGCATTTACTGAGCTTTACTGAAGTAAGGATTTGCTTGTAGATCTGAATAAGGAATTGGGAAAGTTTTCATCCTAAGGATGAAATATTTGGTAAGAATCATGATTTCAAAATTCAACCACAAACCAAGGCTGAGCAGCTCCCACAGCAAAACAGTCCTATCTTCTACAGCTGTTCACCTCCAGAACCTGATACAGCATCCAAAACAAAACATTCTCCAAACTCAGATCTGAGTTAGTTCTCAAACAACCATGTGCTCCTTATCAAGCCAATAACTTCTAAAGGAGCAGATACCTTCAGTTTACCTCATTGCAGGTAAGCGTTGACTCTGAGGACTTTGCACATCAGACTGCCAGAAACAAGAGTAAATGATGACAATTTATTCCCAGTTCCTGTGTGCTCACAGTTCTGTTCAGGTAAGCCTGTCACTCCATCCTCCTGACACTCACCCTTTCCATATCTCTAAACATGAATGAGGTCACCCCTCAATCTCCTCCAAGCCAGAGTCCTGGTTCTCTCAGCCTTTCCTCAGAAGGGAGATGCTCCAATACCTTCATCATCTCTGTGTCTCTGCGCTGAACTCTCTCTCTGGGCTGAGCAGAGTGGGAGAAAAACCTCTTGCCACCTTCTAATCGCCTCCTGGATGCTATTGACCTTCTTGGCCACAAGGGCACCATTGCTGGCTGATGGTCATCCTGCTGTCCAACAGGACTCCCAGGTCCTCTTTCCTCTTTCCCCTACACTGCTCTCTATAAATTCCTTTTAAATAAGTACCAAAAGAGCTTTTTATCCTTTGAACCCAAACATTTATGTATTTACATTCAGTTCTGCTGGAAACCACTTGGAATAAAAGGATTTTCTCCTTCCTCTCCTCTTCATTTCCTCCTTCCACTGTCTTTTCCAGTGCTCTTCTCTACTTCCACCTCGTTTTCATAACCTCATCTAGATACCTATTAGCTCTCTCATTCCATAACACTGCTCTGGCTTCCACCAAAGTGCTTTTTAATGTAGGAGATGTACTTCAGCCATAACACCGGGGTCACTTTCTGAGTAACATTTTATGGGATTGATTAAACTTTAACACCATAACTGTTGACTTTATAGGCCGAGGAAGAGACAGTGAGTGCTAAGCTCCGGATAATTTGCACTGCACAATTTTTAAAAATCAGATAGATACAGAGTTTAATGTGTTTGATAAAGCAATGCTCTATTTTTTTCCCGGTGTATCTTATTTTAAAAGATCCGAAGCAATTAACATGAAATCACATCTTTAATGAAGTAAAGTTATAATAAATAACTATGGTAATTTGTAGTTATAGTAAATAACTAAAATAGTAAATAAGTATAGTAAAAAAAAATTATTAACTCTATGGGAAGAATACAAGAAAAGATTTAATTTGCTCTGTCCTTGGCTCCAAGAGTGAACACCTCATATTTTCTGTTGTTGCTAGAATGTGAATGAGTGTGTGCTGTTGGCTGAGAGTTGACGTTGCAGAAACATGTCGTTCCTCCTCATTGCAGATCCTCTCCTTGTGGTGACATTGGTAGGGCAAAAAAAAAATAGCAGTTTGCTAAATTAACAGAAGCCCCTCAACTCTCCTTAAATTGCCCCTTTCAGTGTGCAGTGACCTTGCTGTTGAGAAACTGCTGGACAGTTGTGCATCTTGCTGTGTACCAAGAAGAAAGATGAGTGCAGAGCAGTGCATGATGGACAGGTGTGACTGCAAATTTGAGGACAGCTTGCAGGTTGGTTGCAGTCTTACTTGCCTTTAAGTAGATCATTTATAACCTCTTCACAACCTCACCTCTCCAGGCTTTTCCTAGGGATTTTTGCCAGTGGCTGGAGCTAACACCCTCTTCCTAAATGCATGGGTGCATTTGTCCAGCAAAAGAGAGGTACAGATGTATTTTTTCTGGTGGAACCTGGTGACTTAAATCCAATGTATGATTGACCTGAAATGGGAAGACACAGGGGTTGGGTTTCACCCTGGATGCAGATTCCCTGGAGACACATCCAGGCTGCTGGCTTGTGAGACCTGGTGCTTCCCTGAATGTTTTTTACTCTCTTGGAGGTTGTTAGCACAGGGATATTGGAGAACACCACGTGGATCTGTATAATGAATGTGAGGGCTTATTATGTCCACTGGGGTTTCTGGCCCTCAGATAATAAATGATAGTTAAAAGCTCTTCATGAATCCCTCGAAGTATTGAGGCTGTATCATGGTGAAACCTGGGCATCTTCAAGGTGAGAGAGACCTTCTCACTTGGAAGAGATGTCTTGGTATGGGCAGTGAGTGCAGTTAGGGCCTAGCATCAGCAGATTTCCTGATGAAGTCAGAGTAAGATTGCTGTTTTAGAAAATCAATAACATGGTTAATTGTCTTGTCCTAACATTTCTTGGGAAGGGTAATTGTACAGCTTAAAAAAGAGCCAAATTTTAAAAGCCTTGTGGCTTACCATTTCAGCTGAAACATTTTTAAACTGAAAGCCATATCATGCTCATATTGCTAACGTTCAGGAAAGGGTTCACCTGCTTGATCACCTGAGCCAGTTTTTTCTCCTGAGACTCAAGAGTCTGGTGGAGTTCTTTTTCTCCTCTGAATGCCCGGAGACCCAGTGGCCTCCTGGGAAGGCAAATTCCCTGAGAGCTGCTGGGAAAAGCTGGACACTTCAAGGTGGGTTGTTGCCAAGAAAGACCAACCTCTCCAGCATTGCCTTCACATGGTGCTCTTCTGCCTGGGCCACTGCCAGTAGCTCTAACTAGCATGCTCTTCTCCAGAGATGGGACAGCAGTGAGGATGTGAAATTTTGCAGACTGCTTGATTTGTTTCACTCTGGGTTGACTGAAAAAAATAAAGTAGAAGAGGAAGAGTGTGCATTTTTCTTTTTTTGTTATTGTTTTTTCGAACCAGTCAGTGGATGTTTGCTATTCATAAAGAACTGCATATACATAAGCAAAACCCCTTGTTTTTTAAGATTACAGAATGCAGTCTAAGATCAGACGAAAGTCAACTCTATGAAAAAGGCAAGCGTGTACTTTCTCTGGATGGCTGTTGCTTTCTCAGCTGCAGCAGGATGCAAAGTTTGCCATTTTTGTGCACAGGCTGAATCCAGGACAGTCTAGATTGAGTGTGGAAGCCAGGAGGGATCTCAGTCAGCATTCTCTTGGTGGAATTTCGCGGGCTGAGTGTGAGGTTGCAGGTGGTGGAGCCTTGACTGATGCAGATTCTCTGTGTCAGATGCCTGCTTTCTAGTCTGCTTTTTAATATTTTAATTTCTCCTTTGTGCACTAATTTTTCCTCATTATTGTTTTTACTTTGCCTTCCCAGCTTTTCTAGAGATTTCCCCTCTGCTTTCATTATCTGACTTCTTCTGAAAGGGGCTACTTTTTGCATCCTTAAGCTTCATCTTTTGCACTGAACCAAGAAGTCCAGTAAACATCAGGTCTCTTTTCCTTTCCACGCTGATGAATTTGGACTTTCTGAGTTTCTCTATTTTCCCCCTTAAGTCAAATTTCTTAGATAATTTCTTTCTAGCTGTTACTTTCTCTCTGGGAATTCATATGGGATTGGTTACTTGCAATTCCCCTTCAGTATTTCCTTTGCTCTTGAGCCTCGTGTCCTTCAGCATGCCACTTAAGCTGATCGCTGAAGTCTCAAGAGGGCCTGGCAGGCACTGTTGCTGTTTCCTCAGCTTGCCAACAGTAATATTTCTTCCAGGCAAGGCTCCTCATAATTCAAGGGAGGTCAGTCAGGACCCAAGAGCTGAACCTGTCCTTTCCAATGAATCAGCAGTGGGACTGGAAGAATTTATGCAAACCATCAAAATGATTTTTTTTTCTTGTTCCCCTGCTTTTCTGCAGCAAACAATAAAACATACAGGATCCTTCAGAGATCACCTCAAGCCTCTTCATCCTTGAGTCCCCTTGTTGCACAGGAAACAGAAGAATGAAGCTTAACCCAAATCCTTCAGGTACCAATTAATCACAAAGTCTGTTTGTTGCTTGTTGGAGTCACTGATTATCTCTCGTGTCTTCAGAGCCTTGCCCCTCACTTGAGGGAAAGTAGTTTTTCCTTTAGACCACAATTAATTGCCTTCTCAGATAAAGCCACTAGACCGGGCATTTGTCTCTTGCCATGCATTTGGTATTTTTTAGGAACTTTCAGAAGACAGAAGGAAGTACTTTTGTTAGAGTAACTGTGCTTTTGGAATTAGATGGTATAGAAAAAGTCCGTCTCCCTGCTCTGGTTGTTTTGTTGCAATTAGAGCTGTTCCCGATTCAGCAGCATGTATTTTGTTATCACTTAAATTTCTGAGGGATTTAAGATCTTACTCGTGATCTGAGCATGGGTTTATGTTTCGGCCACTCATGTTGTGAGGATGTGGATCATAAAGGAGAGAAGCACAAACCACAGAGGGTCTGAAACTCTGTCTCCACAGAAACACTCTGGGAAAAGAACCTGAGTGTGTAAACGTACAATGCTGAAAGTGATCATTTAAATCTATGGGCATCCTGAGGAAAACTGAGCAGGTGAAGATGAAACTGTCACCCAGGCTGCCTGAAGCCAAGTCTGCTATAGTGGGGAAGCTCCTCTGTGCCCAGTTTCATGTATGATCTCACTTCCAATGTGTATTGGTAAAGTTTGTTCTCGAGGTTGAGCTGGGACACCTCATTCCAAAAAACTTCCCATGTGCAGATTGCTACCACAGAATCACAGGGCTGGGAGGGACCTTCGAAGGCCATCTAGTCCAACCCCCTGCAGTGAGCAGGGACATCCTGCACTAGATCAGGTTGCTCAGAGCCTCAGCAAGCCTGGCCTTGTCTCCAGTATTTATGGAGCTTCCATCACTTCCCCACAACCTGGGCCAGTACCTCACAACCCTCATGGGGAAGAACTTCTTCCTTATGTCTGATCTAACCCTCCCCTGCTCTGATTTCAAACCATAGCCTCTTGTCCTGTCACTACGTGCACTCCCACTATTGAATTAACATACTTTAGAAATTAAGTCAGCTTGATTTCTCTGAAATTATCAATGTAGGCTTATTTAGATTGAACTCTTGGAGATTCTGAACCTTTTTGGGTACATATCCTGCTCTAAATGGTGTTTCTTTCACCGTAAAATGCATCAGGAACATCAACAGTAGCTCTGAAGTGCCAAATGGACCCACTGTAGCTCTCCATGGCCTTTGTAACATGAAGCCTGCACAGTCCAGGTCCAAAAGATGCAGATGTTACTTGTTTTTTGTTTCAGTCACTTCTTTGCTGAGGGAATACATCTTTTTTCCTTGGAGGTATCTGAGCACCCTGAAATGCAGGAGAACAACACCTTGGTTCCAAGATGGTCCACAAAGTGATGGTGCTCCCTGAACAGTCTGATGGCTGCCATTTACACAGGAGCAACAACGAACACTTTGATATCCCAGGGTAACCTTTTGCACCCCTCTCTCTCTCCATCATGCTGCCAGAGTAGATATTAATCAGCTTTATGCCAGGAGTTAGAAGAGAAACTCGTTTGTAAATTACGACCATTACATTTCCGGCTTAAATTTCCCTCGTTCTTTAAGCTAATGTTTTAAAAGACTCACCCCACTCTGACAAGAGCCATGTCTCGCCTTTATATCCATTTGGCACTCTCTCTCTCTCCCTTTTTTTTTTTTTTTAAGTTGAAGAATTACATTATCTCTGTGAAATAACTTTCCTTCTTTAGTTGTTCAATTTGATTCAAGGATTTTTTGATTAAGCGTTCGGGGGGTTATGAATAAATAAGAACCAGCAGCCCAGTAATTGGTATATCATTACTCCCTAGTAGCACATTTAATCCTCAGCTTCGCTGCACCACATAACCTTTTCCTTCAGTCCTCCTCCTCCTCCTTCATATTGCTTACAAAAAAAGAGGTGGTGGGGGGAAGACGATTAAAAAAAAAAAAAAAAAAGCAATGTCACTGCAAAGCTTGGCAAGTTACCATTAAAATGAATACTTTTTAATTTCTCCGGATGAGATGGGGCCCTGTGCTCTGGGACAATGCTGATGGATGACATTTTAATGCAGCTGAAATGTTATTTTTACTGAACCAGGGAAAAACTATAAATTTTGCTTCATTGCCACTGATGGCTCTATGCATAAAGCTGTGGTGGCGCCCATTGCCCATGAATAATCACCTCAGCCTGGCAGATGTTACTGCACGGGGAAAGCAATTCTTATGCCGCAAGAATTGTGGAAAGATTAATTGTCTACAGCTGTTTCATGGCCCACAGCAATCTTGATACATTTATGATAAGTTTAAGAGCTCACTAGAGGCAGCTCCTATTCCCTGTTGTGAGAGAAAGGGAAAGGGGGGGGAGCCAAAGGGCTTTATTTTGACACCTGGATTCATAGAATCTGTCAGCTCCATTACAGCCTCCATAGAAAGCCGGCTGTTGGCAGGTTTGGGATGATTGTGAACAGGGAAAGATGCAGGAATTATCAAGACTTAGATAAAGAAAAGAAGAGCAAGAAGAATTATTCAAATTTGTGCAAATGAATTGCTTCCATTTTTCCTCCCTCTGCCAAGTGGAAATTGAACGTAACCCGCTCTGACCTTTCTCTATTAAGTGCTGCAAATTGCAGTAAATGCATAGTTCTGAGTGCCCTAATGAGACAAAGCTCCAGCAATGCCTCATTAATAAGGGAAGTTTGACCTTGCTGGGCAGCCCTTCATTCGATATTGAAAAGAAATAGGAAAAAAGAAGAGATGACCTGCTGTAAATTTTGAACAATACCTTTGATTTAGTTTGTATATACTCCCAAGCAGACACTTCACAACGTGGGTTTTTTTTTTCCCTTTCTATTTTTACCGTACGAGTGAAGAAGAGGTGTTTACTCACTTGTTTCCTCTGTAAATTCATGAGTGATTTGCAGCAGGAACACACAGTGGTGGCCTGATGTTGCTTTTTTGAATATGGTTTTAGTGTTCTTGTGTTGATGAAAGGTTTGTTTTCCTTTTTTCCCCTCAGCCTGTATCCATTATCACTCCATCTGAGTGCCTGTGTGTGTTCCTGTGCCACTTGAAGAGAGCACCACAAGGAAATCATGTTCTGCCCTTAAATCTGCAGTCGCTGGAGCAGGGAGAGACTCCAAGAAGGTGATGGCAATGGTTTGAAACTAGAGCAAGGTAGGTTTATGTTAGATGTAAGGAAAAAGTTCTTCCCCAAGAGGGTGGTGAAACACTGGCACATGTTACCCAGGGATGTGGTGGAAGCACCATACATGGAGACATTCAAGGCCAGGCTTGTTGGGGCTCTGAGCAGTCTGTTTGAGTGCAGGATGTCCCTGCTCACTGCAGGGGGCTGGACTAGGTGGCTTTGGAAGGTCACTTCCAACCCTGTGATTCTATTATTCTGTGATAGGAAATACTTACTCTCCACCCTGACCCGTGCTCTTCAAGTGAGGTTGCTGCACTGTCCCAGCAGGGATGTAATTGAAAGACCACAATCCTTTATTCACTTATATATGCCCATAAACCAGCCTGAACAGATGCTCTGGAAAATGCCAAAACTGTGAATACATGTGCATTGGTGAGAGTAGGTATCAAAAGGGGGTAAAAATTAAGAGAGAAACTTAGAAATTGACAAATATGTTTCAATGGGTTGAATGGTTCTAATTTGTGGTGCTCTGAGACTGTCTCATTCTTAGGAAATGCTAATGGGCCGAGTATTGCAAATTTGAAAAAATAAATTCCTCTTTTGAACAGTTTGTTCATGATCCACCTCCCTGTTTGAAATTAAACACAGAATTGCAGAATGTCAGGGATTGGAAGGGACCTGTTCAGATCATTGAGTCCAATCCTCCTACTGGAGCAGGAACACCCGGATCAGGTCACACAGGAAGGCATGCAGGCAGGGTTTGAAAGTCTTCAGAGAAGGAGACCCCATGCTCTCTCTGGTCTGCCTGTACCACTGTTCTCTCACCCTCACCCTGATGAAGTTTCTTCTATTTCTGTGTACCCTCCTGTGTTCCAGCTTGCACCCATTGCCCCTTGTCCTATTCCTGGATGTCGCTGAGAAGAGCCTGACCCTCACGCTTTGCATATTCATAAACATGAAGAGATCCCCTCTCAGTCTCCTCTTCTCCAAGCTAAAGAGACCCAGCTCCCTCAGTCTTTCCTCAGAAGGGAGATGCTCCAATCCCTTAATCATCTTCATGGCTAGCTTGGTTTTTGTGTTCTATGTTTGTATGTATACTTGCATTACCTACTAGAGATTGGTATTATTTCAGTAGTGCAAATAATTCTTTTAGTTATATAAGCAATAGTTTATCCATACTTATGCCCCATAGTTGCCTCTTGTGTTCTTTACTGGTGTTCATTATTTCAAGTGGTTTAATTTGTAGGTTCAAGCAGTTTCAATAAGGAGCAAAGTGTGGATGCTTTCTCTGCTTGCTCAGACTCCCTTGTCCTGGCTGTGTGGGCTACAAACAGGAAAGGAAGAAGCATAAAACATCTGGAAATCTCTGCCTGGGGAAGTCCTAGAAAGGGAATTCTCTAAAAGAATGTGGATGGCTGCTGTGTTACAGTGATAGAAGACACAGGCTTATGGAATAAGGATGTTTTTAGTGAGTGGAATAATTTAGCTCATTTTTGGGGTATGTTTTATATTTCAAACTTTGCTATCCCTCTGAGATTTTAATATTAGACAGAAATACGAGAAAAGAATCCTAACAAGCAAGTATTAAAAATAACAACAGAAGTGGTTTCCTGGCGACACCGTGTGTGTATGTATGCAGCAGCACTATTCATTCCCTGCTCACCGAGACAAATCCTTTTGATTCCTTTCAAGCAGGTATACCTGGGAGCCAGGTATAGGATTTTCTCAATATATTCATAATTTTTAAAAAAACACAGATATTCTGCCTTAGGATTAGTCCTATTTTAAGTGGGCTTTTGGAGATACAATTTTAAACATACCTAGGTGAAACCAAGCAGGAGAGCTTGCTGGGGATGTGTGAGCCTCACACCTCTGCTCGGATGAGACTAAAGCTTTGAAACCAAGTCCCATGGTGAATATTTCTACTTCAGGCTTAAAATGTTCATTTGACATCAATATTTTCCAACATGAACTTAAAATGTACTGTTTCTGTAAACATTCCTCCAGAAGGAGTCATTTGTTTGAACACAGTGGAAGCTCTGCCTACACAGCTGGAATAATTTTGAATAAAAATTCTGCTGTATTTACCTACAGGTTGTCTAATAGTCGCTTTGCCCTCATAAAGGGGGCTGTTAGAGCCTGGTGAATAAGATTAATAATCTCTTGCCAAACCCTCCATTTTTCAGGATCAGTTTTTTAAGCATAGCACAAAAAAATTCAAACATTTAGTCAAAGATTAATTATGTAAAAAACCTTTCTGTGGTCTGAAGTGTCTTGTAAAAAGGAAGAGAACAATCTTGTTTACTACTTGGGTGGGAAAATCCAATAGTATTTATGCAGAGAAGCAGGAAAAAATATAGAAGCTGCTTAAATGGTCTTTTGTGGGAGCTGTCGCCAAACTAAAATATGACATGTGATTTCAACTAGATTTTTTTTCTTTCTGCTATAATTAACTTTGTCTTTTGACAACTCCTTCTGAGGCATATATTAATTAAATATGGGATAATGAATAGAGGCAACTAGATCACCAGGGTATAAATCAATTGAGGGGTTCTGATGATACCATAAACCACAAGAATGGAGTATGTGCAGTTAATAATAACATCAAAAGACTGTGATTGATTTGGAACTTAGCGATCCTTCCACATTCATTATTATTTTATATAAAGCATAAAAACGAGTGGTGTTTTATGCAAAGACAAGATGATTTTTCTCCCCCGGGTTCTTTGATAATGGAGAAATTGCCATTGTTCCCAGTAAAAGAAAAAGGCCGTGCTGATTATGGGGAGGGGGTTGGCAGGAGATCCTTGTGTGGTCTCAGGGAAGCCCTTGGAGTAAGAAAGGTTTTACTGTAATTATTTATATACCTTCTAGAGGGAATTTGTGGACAGGTTTTGTTGTGGTTTAAAATGAAGCTGCTGCTTGAAATCCACTGAAATTTTATAAATTAATTATTATTTTATAAATTCTTTTTTACCCTTAGGTTGTGCGCACTTCCCCAGGTTCTGCTCCATGGAGTCTTAGACCTTTCTCCACAAGTGACCTCAGGTTTGAACTTTTTCCAGAAAAATCAAAACATCCACTTAAGTATCTTTAAAGTACATAAATGCTATAATAATCTTTATTTATCAGTGGTAACGTTAAGGTCAAACTAGTGGATTTTCTCTGCTGTTGTGCCTCTTGTGCAGTATATGTGCACCAAAATGTGCTCTCTGTGGCGTGACAGTAGTTTTAAAAAACTGCCCAGGGCTAAATATGTTTGTGTTTATAGACACATACAAGTATGTATCAATGAACTTTTGCAAAATAGTAATTAAGGAGCACAGCGTGCCTCTGGGCCATGCATACACCATCCATACTCACTGGTTTCCATTTTTAATTTATTGGGAAGATGAGGTGAGGGAACATGGGATGTTTTGGTTCCTCCTTCAGAATGTTCAGTGGGAGAAGTCTTCAGGCAGAAAAAATGAGCTGATGCTGTGATGCTGTGAGAAGTGAAACATTTTTAGCAGATAAATAGAATTCTGGTCAAAGTCTCACTATTATTTCTTAAAAAACCTTTCTAATGTGACCAGAAAATGTTATCAAGCCCTGAGGAAGGTGTTTGCAAAGCTGAAAAAGAGCAGGAAGTAGAGAAGGACTTTAAACACGCAGCAGTGTTTATCCAGTGATACCAGAAGAGCATACAGAGGCATTTTGGTTTCTCTTGGCTGTACTCTAGGTACATTTAAAAACCAAGTTCGTTCCTATAACCTTATGGCTGTGTGCACACATACACCAGCAGAACTGGTTGCTTCAGGAGCTTCTCTCAATCTGCTCTCAATCCTATGAGGAATATGCGGATTGTTTTAAGCCAGGCTGGACAAGACACTATGCAGTCTGGTCTAGTGAGAGGTGTCCCTGCCTATGGCAGGGGGGTTGGAACTAGATGGGTCCCTTCCAACCCAAACCATTCTATGATTCCATGGTTTGGGCTCAGGACCATTTTACAGCAGCTTGAGATGGCTGCCAAACACTTGGGCAAACACAGACTATGGGTGATTTTTAGAACCCTCCATCTCAAAATGAAAATTTGCTTCTGAGGGCACCATGTTTAAGTAAATCACATTTTAAACACCACATCCATTTTATTTGCCAAGGCTTTGGGCATGTTTTAATCCTGCAGTGCTCGCATTTTAAGTGTATTTTTGTGAGGCCTCTAGAGCGCTGTTGCAGATAGGCATCGTATAAATAACATTTATTGTTATTATCATTGTATGTCGTATTCACTCTGTTTTGCTACCATTAATAAACCATTCAGGCAATGTTGTTGTAATGTATAATATTAGCAGCAGCCTCCTTTGGGAGACATATAACCGGCTACTTAATATTCTGGCTGTTTCCTGGGCCATCTCTTCACAGGCGCAGACGCTCCAGCGTGCTCAGAGTTCAATGTAAAAAAAAAAAAAAAAGGGCTGGCTGTGTGCAAAGATCTTACAAGTCTTACAACATGCCTGGCAGTAACTCACATTGCTGTCAAAATTCTGCTGCACCACATAATAGTAAATTAGTGAAACTGCCTGTAATTTTTGGGATGCTGTTTCGCTCCTTTTAAATTCATCTCTGCTCTAACAAAAGAAAAAATTATAAAGGCCTTTATTCAATTCATCCCCCTTCTCCTCAGCCATCCAGGTAAGGCTGTTGCCCTTCAGCCCCACTTGTGGGGCCACCTAAATTCAAGAAAAGCCTGGCACTAAGGGAAAGTCAGCTGTGAAGCCCAGGGTTGTTTGATTTGTGTTGATTTGTGCCATGGGACTGAGCCTTATGAACACCCTCTTTAACAGCTTGCAAAGCAAAGTCAGTGTGACCTTTCCTCTCAATAAACAGTACACAAATTCCAATTATGCTTAAAAAGAACATCTTAAATGCAAAAAACACAACATTTTTGAGTAATAACAATGTGAATATGGAAAAAAGAGAAAAAGGTTTCCACGGGTTTCCTTCCTCTAGTGTTGTACACTGTTTTAGTGTTGCATTATCCCTATTGGGTCCTGCCTCTTCAAAATCCTGCCTCTCTCTCTGATAGAGTCACCTTTCTTATTCCTCTGTGGATTTTTTTACAGCACTTCCCAGGCAGCCTGAGTCATGGTGATGGGACTGGGACCCATCAGAACTGGCCTGTGGGCCCCAGCACACTGACAGCCAACATCAGGAGGAGAGGATGGAGCTCATGCTGGGTCACTTCAGTGCCAAAAGGCATCCAGGTAAGTACACAAGCCTCTGGCTTTCAGCTCTGGGCATGCTTTCCTTGTTACTTGTTCTGCTCTTACATTTTGTCCTCCTGGGAAGTAAAACCTTGCTGGCGTCAGTCACCAGTAACATGCTGAAAGCCAGCAGAAGCTATTGGTTTGGAGGGCCCCCATGCTTAGACCTTCCCACCACTTCTGCAGCCTGGAGAAGACTCTCAGGGGCTCAGCTGCCCATATGGCCAGCTCAGGGCATGGTTTCTACCTGTTGTCCCAGGTACCCTTGAAGGTAAAAGCCATCTTTCTCCTCATGCCTGAGAATCATCTACAGAATCTTACGATCTTCCTAGCAACTGATGGTATTTTCCAGTCTTTCCTTCCTCACTCATTCCACATTGAGCTTTTAGTTGTAATTTGTACATTCATGCATTGCTTGTTTGCTGGCCTCTCTGAGACTAATTGTCTCATCTCTTTGTACCTAAACTGTTAATATTTCTGTCTGGTGGTGTGATCGTTGTCATAGTCTGTATTAGACCCTGTGAAACCCAACCCAGCTCTGCAAATCCCAGGAGGAGGAGGCATTTCTCCTCAAAGTCTAGGCCAGTGCTCTGTTTCTTACGTAGGTGGTGCTGTCCATGGAGGAATCTTAGTGATGGGCAGACTGTGATGGGCAGATAAGACCAAAAGGATTACACTTGGTGAAATGATGCTGTAAATATGCTTCCTGGCTTTCTTTCATTCCTTTCACTTCATGCTATTGGGAGGCAGTTGCCTCTGGAAAACATGGATAACTAGCACTGCAATCCATGGCAATTTCTTGTCACCTCGCAAAGCATTTGCAGTCAGACCAGAGGGATCAGAAGTGTGGTGAAATTCTTTGGGATTGCTAGTGTGCACATTATCTAAGTTATCTAAGTTCCCCTAGTATAGGGAAGCTATAAAAAGCCCAGACAAATTGATTTTAAAAAGTAGAGACTTAAACAAGCTAAAATAGAGACCAATAACTGAGTAATAAGACAAATTAAGTTCCAAAAGTACTCCTGGATTTCTTCTTAGAGATTATGTAAGAGAGGAGTGCAGGATTCTTTGGATCATGGACATCACTGTGTCAGCTCTCACAGAAATTGGCAGTCTTCTGATAGACACTGAGTCCAGAAAGTCCAAAAAAGATTGGAGACTCTGATTGCCTTATGTGTTTCCTGGCTACTAAACCAGATGGTATCTCATGAGTACAGTGTTCTTCTGCCTAGTCTCTTGGTAAAGAATTGGGCCTGGAAAAGGCTGGAGGAGGGGTGCTTCATTTGGATTTCTGCAGATTGGACACCTCTGAGTGCAACCTGTTGTTTTCCCTTGCTGACATAGGGATGTTGTGTGGGATCAAATTATGGGAACTTGAGGGTGTCAAAGAGGAATAGAATATGGCAAGGTGAAAGGTGGGGAAAGGTGATGGGACCTGAGTACCTCTGTAAATTGGGTGCTTCCATGCCAAGGAGAGAGCTCAGATGGGCTGTGCCTATCTTGTTTTTCAGCAGAACTTCACCAGTTCAGTCCTCTATTTTACTAGGAGACTAACACTCCCCATTTGTGACTGCTGTGTGGGTGACATGTAGGAAACAAATGTTTTGCCCAGAGATCCTTCGTCCGTCGGATCTCTCAGCATCTCATGGGGCAGTTGTGTAGTATCACCTTATTCCAAAGGCAGCCAGGAAATGTTACAGCATTGGCTTGAAGTATGAAGACTGCCAGAGTACACAAGCAGTCAGGGTGACAGTCTCTCCCACCGATGACACATCTCTCCTGTGTGTCTGTTCTCTGGCTGCTGCATCCTCTCGGGCCCTCTCTGACCCAGGCTGTCACCTGTAGAAATCCCAGGGTAGTGTGTAGCCTTCCTGTTGTTATTTGCACTCATTACTGTATTTCAGCCCTTTAGTTTTCAATTTTGGGATTGACATGTGGCACTGGTGGTGATACATAGTGTCATAAATAGGCAGCTGATGACCTGGGAAATCAGGGAGCGCTGCCCTCCCACTCTGTCCTACTGTGAAGCCCAGAGAAAATGCTGCACACCCTAATAAGTGAAATTATTTATACATTTCAATATAGAATCATAGAATGGTTTGGGTTGGAAGAGACCTTAAAGATCATCTAGTTCCAACCCCCCTGCCATTGGCAGGGACACCTCCCACTAAACCAGGTTGCTCAGTGCCTCATTCAGCCTGGCCTTAAACACCTCCAGGGAGGGGGCATCCACAACCTTTCTGGGAAGCCTCTTTCAGTGTCTCACCACCCACACTGTAAAGAACCTCTTTCTTATCGCCAGCCTAAAATCCTTGTGCCTGATGCAAGCACATTCCTCAACAAGCTGCAGTTTTAATATGATATATACTGTAGCAGGGTTTTCTTTAATTGTCTTTAAGAAGAGTGCCTGAATGGCAGCATTTGGAAAGTTCTATGCAGAATGTTTCCAAGGTGGAGTGTGGCTCCCTGAAAAAATACAGTGTCCTGACATACTCCTTCCTGAAAATCCTTCAATGGATGCTGAACCTCTTTGGGACACTCTACTGGCCTTTCTGGAAGCTGTGAGATCTTCACCCATTGCTTCCCAACAGAGATTGAGCCGTGTGTTCTCCCTGGAGTAGGGGAAAATATGATGGCTGGGGTGGGAAGCAGCTCAAGGGAGATAGAAGTAGGGAGAAAAGAGTAGTGAAAGCAGCTCATCAAAGTCCACTCTTGGCCGCTACCTGTTGATAGCAAAGAGAAGATGGATCACCAGCTCAGGTCTGTGACAGGTTTCCTGAGATGAGAAAAAAGGGGCCGTGTAAATGCGTGCAGCCTTCTCCCATCATCCCTTTAATAACCTGTAATATCCTAGCAGGATATTTTTGTCACACCGAATCTGATTGATGGTCTGGGCTATAAGACATTACAAGTGTAGAGTAAATTGACCGAACACCTAAACATACAAATTATTAAAAGGAGGAGGGAGCAGGCTGGGGCCTCCTGGGGAAAGCAGGCAGGCTTTAGTTAAGATGATCCCATTTCCAAGTGCAATTTATAGTCTATTGACTTGCAGCGGTGTCTTTTCAGATGTGAGGAAATTGTCATACATTGCAAATGAGAAGCTGTTTTGACATCAAGATCGCCACGAGCGCCGGCAAGAAATGATATCAATGCCTGCTCTGTTGAGGTTAAATGAAGTTGTGTTGTTGCCAGCAGATAGGCATTCATTTCCTTTTCTTCCCTGCCTGGCCCTGTGTACAATTACTGTGATTAGGATGAGTAACAGTGTTCTTCTGACACCCGTCGTATTGACAGCTCGCCTCTTTTTTTCCCACTCAAGTGGCACTAGTCATTACTTAAACACTTGGCTATTTTGACAGGGAAGATCCGTGCCTGCCAGTCAAATGTATCAATGACAAGGTGGCCTTAGCCCCCTGACACATCCCCATGAATTAAAGCAGTCAAAGCCATTGCTGCTGGAATATGATGAACCCTTTGAGAAACGAGGCTCTGACAAGCCCATAGATGTGCTGAAGCCCTCAGTCCCTTCCTCCTGTCTTCTTAACACATCACTGCTGTTCATGCACCCGGTTTTTCCCCCATGTATGTTGTCCTCATTCGGAGAAAAGTGTCATAGCAAAGTAAATTCTTACAGAATCAGAAAATTTGGGTTGGAAGGGCCTTTCAAAGACCACCCAGTACAAACCCTCTGCAGTGAGCAGGGACATCCTNTATTTTGACAGGGAAGATCCGTGCCTGCCAGTCAAATGTATCAGTGACAAGGTGGCCTTAGCCCCCTGACACATCCCCATGAATTAAAGCAGTCAAAGCCATTGCTGCTGGAATATGATGAACCCTTTGAGAAACGAGGCTCTGACAAGCCCATAGATGTGCTGAAGCCCTCAGTCCCTTCCTCCTGTCTTCTTAACACATCACTGCTGTTCATGTGCCCGGTTTTTCCCCCAGCTTTTGTCCAGCTTTTCTGGAGCTCCTTCAGGCTCTGTGAGTAAAGAACCTCTTTCTTATCGAGCCTGCTCTTCTCCAGCCTCAACAGCCCCAGTTCTCTCAGCCTGTACTCACAGCAGAGGTAGTTCCAGCCCTTGCATCATCCTTGTGGCCTCCTCTGAACCCTCTCCAATAGTTCCATGTCCTTCTTGTGCTGAGGGCTCCAGAGCTGGAGGCAGCAATGTCTCATCTAACTCTGCCCTGCTCTGGTTTGAAACCATTGCCCCTCAGATAGTGGAGAAAGGAGTCAAAATTATTCTGGGGTTTTACAGTGGAGATAGTTTAAGTTCAAACTATCCTGGAAGAGGACATCAGGGTGATGAAATTGGAAGGTGCCTTGGTTTGTTGCTGTTTACTTCCCACAGGCTGCATTTTAAGCATGTGGACCTTCTTCTGATGGAGTAGAAGTGTAGAAGAGCTGCACCACACACCCTACCTGGCATCTCTTCTTTGTGTTATATTGTACACAATAGCTTCCTCTACTGCATGCCTTCATCTTTTTCCTAATTAAATCTTTCATATATTTTACTAGTAAATAAATGTACTAAGATTCATTTGTCATTATTAATTTTTAATTTTTTGTGAGGCTTTGATAGTTTGGGTTCAATTTTGTGGGAAAAGACCTGGGAGAAATAGAAAAATAGTTTTGTGTGGAAGGATTATGAGAACTGAAGCGATATTTGTGCTGAAGGTGAGAGGATGAAGGAGAAAAAAATACACAGGGCATGAAAAAAAATGACCAGCTGTGACTTCTTGCCAGGTCTCATTCCAATGTCTTTGAACACTTGAGTAAGTGCTGGTGCACATCCAGTTGCTTAAATGTTGTTATGCTTTCACAGGCCTTTAGGGCTTTGTGGATGCCCTTGTTTGTATAAATATGTGAGTGAAAATAATTCCACGGGTCATTTCAGTGAGCTATTACTCTGCAACACTGATGGATTTTCATAACCTGCTCCACCCCCCTGTTTTGGATGCTGATAATAAAGAAAATGGTTTGTGGGTTTGTGTTGGAATGAAAAAGGAGTCTGAGCTTTACTGGAAAATCAATTATGTAGTAGGCAAAGTACCCCATAACATTCAGCAAAAAAATATGCTAACATCCAGGTCACTACATTGGAAAACACATTTATCATGATTTCCATGATGGCCTCAGCCCAGTGTGTCACGAGAGCAACCTCTGAACTTTGTTGAACCAGAGAGTCAAAAGGACAGCTCTGCTTACTCAGCGTTTTCAAAATTTGCTTATCTCACGAGCCTGGAACTGGGAGCCTCATAAAATGGGCCCTTCAGCCTCCCCAGAAAGGTTTTAATAAACCACTCCTGCAGAGGAGAGTTTTTGTTGCCTCACCTGTTTCTTTGACTCAGCTCTTAAAAGGCTCCTAATTTGCTGGGTGGTGTTGAAGTGTGCTGCTGCCCTTCACATCTTCCCAGGAAGGCCTGGGTATCTTTTTCTCCAAGATGTTCTAATCCTCTCATCAGTTTGGTTTCTGATGTACTAAGTCCTGTCTAAAACCAGTAATGAGCTGTGTTCAGAGCTCTCTTTTATGTGATTGCATCAAATGTGATTTTTTATTTTTCTTTTCTGCTCATAAGTCGGACTGAGACTTAAATCCTTCCATGCTGCTCTGAAGGGAGAAAGGAGAAATAATTTTTTTATAGTCAAGTGCCAGCCAGGTCTTTAACTGATAGAGTTATTTCCTGGACAGCCAGTAAACAAAGCTGCCTGGCAACACCCCAGGGACATGAGGACTTTTAGGTATTCTTTCCATGTCTAGGAAAAAGCTTGAATGTAGCAGAGGGAAATGCTAAGTGAGGATATCTTCATTACTTTTCAATTTTTAAGCAAGCTTATGGATCACAGAAATCCCCCCAGGGAGAAGCTGATCTCTGATCGTAGCTCTCAAGGATCACAATGAGGAGAGCTTATACCCAGAACAGTGTGTTTTTTTGGGAAAGGGTCCCAAAGATGTAATTTCTTGATTGGAAGGGATAGGGTAGAAAGAAGTGCCTTGAGAATTAGTTTTATCTCACATTCTGCTGACTGATAGGAACAGGAGAATCAGAAAAAACAACCCCCAGAACTGCTCCTTGCTATAATTTCTTGCTTACAGTGTAAAGGCACAGAATCACAGAATGTCAGGGATTGGAAGGGACCTGGAGAGATCATTGAGTGCAATCCCCCTGCTGGAGTAGGAATACCTGGATCAGGTCACACAGGAAGATGTCCAGGTGGCATTTGAATGTCTTCAGAGAAGGAGACCCCACACCCTCTCTGGGCAGCCTGTGCCACTGTTCTCTCACCCTGACAAATTTTCTTCTATTTCTGTGGAACCTCCCATGTTCCAGCTTGCACCCATTGTCCCTTGTCCTGTCATTGGATGTCACAGAGACAAGCCTGGCTCCATCCTGACACTCACCCTTTCCATATTTCTAAACATGAATGAGGTCCCCCCTCAGTCTCCTACAAGCCAAAGAGACCCAGCTCCCTCAGCCTTTCCTCATAAGAAAGATGCTCAATCTTCATGGCTCTGAGCTGGACTATCTCTGGCAGTTTCCTGTCCTTCTTCAACTGAGGGCCCCAGAACTGGACACAGTATTCCACAATATTCCAGGGGAGAGCAGAGGGAGAGGAAAACTTCTCTCGACCTACTGACTGTGCTCCTTCTTATACACACCAAGATATCAATATTTTTTTGAGGTTGTGGTCCCACTAACTCCCTTTCTACTACTGTCTCTGGGCAGTAGTACCTGATATGATTTCATGTTTTTTTAGAAATCTTTAAGCTTACCATCCTCATTGAAGAACAATTCCTTCAGGGATGTGTGGTGTTACAGTGGCAAGATTTCCTGAAACAAGTCTCGATCCCCTAATATTTGTAGGATACCTTCCAAGAAAGCTGGAGGTTGCTCATGCTCTGAGTTGGTATGTGAGAATGATCTGCTTGTGGGGAAATAGTTATCATAACATCGCTTTTGGAAGGATATCAGGAGGGAATCACAAGAGTTGTGCACTGCATTGAGACAGGTTGTAATAGCCCTTGAACAAATAAATAAAAGCAAGAACACAAAACACTAATGATTCAGTTGCCTGATAAAAGTAGTATCTCAGATGTTGCTGAGATTTTTCTTTGTGTAATAGGAAAACTCTCACATTGACTTCATTGGCCACACTAAATGAAATGGCTTTAAGGTTAAGGAACAACTACTAAAAATGTGAGGTATATTCAATTTATATTTCAGAACTTTATATCCATTATAAAGTTGAAGATGTTTTATAATTACGCCGACAACAGTGAATTAGTACCATGATGATTGAATTAGCAGTAAAATCGTGATACGGCTCCTTTTCATCTTAAAGTTTTAGCAAGTAATTCATTATAAAGTAAATGCTTAGACTTAATCTCATGCTTTACTAGAGCGGAGTAGGTTTAGATGAGACATGAGAATTAAGTTCTTTCCCATGAAGGTGATAAGGCACTGTCCCAGGTTGCCCAGACAGGTTGTGGAGACATCCAAGGCTAGGCTTGCTGAGGCTCTGAGCAACCTGATCTAGTGCAGAATATCCCTGCTTACTGCAGGGGGTGAACTAGATGGCTTTTGAAGGTCCTTTCCAACCCAACACATTCTAAGAGTCACAACTTATCTATCTTCCTTTATGTGAGTTCAGCCTCACAATCAGAGGTGAGCCATCATCTCCTGGTGTAGAGCAAGCCTCTGCTGGAGACTGAGAGGCAGCTTGGGAGGACTCAGTTTCAAACATGAACCTGTGACTACAGGAGGGAAAAAAATCTGCCGTGTTTGTGTCTACATCACAGACTTCGCACAGCATGATATGAACTTAAGATTATTCCCTGAGTCCTTGGACAAAAGCAGTTCTGCAATGACCCTGGTAGCCCTCTACTTGGCTTTGAAGCTGGCATCTAATGTTTACATCAGGTGGGTGGAATATGACATTAACGTTATCTTCTGCTGAAATATAGCCAGAAAAGGCATCAAGCATATGGTGATGGGACAAGAAGAAATGGCCTGAAGTTGCAACAGGGGAGGGTTAGATGGATATTAGGAATAATGTGTACACAGAAAGGGTTATCAAGCATTGGAATAGCCCAGGGCAGGGGCTGAGGCACCACCCCTGGAGAGATTTAAGAGATGGGTAGTCACAGAGCATAAATACAAGGTTTGGGGCTGGTTCTTGTCAGAAGTTGAACTCCATGATCTGAAAGGTCCCTTCCAACATGTGCCATTCTATGTGTCTATGAATTTCTCTGTTGGATTATTCAGATTTTGATTCTTTTCATCTCCTTGATGTCAACCACAGTATGAAATTGCCTTGAAATACCAATGAGCTCACCGCCAGTGCAAGGTAAGCCACCCCAGCATCATATTGCTGCCAATTTAAAGTGGTTTTGTCCCTCTACCTCCTCTACGGTTTTGTCTAATTCCAGTTCTCTGGATGTAGAAGTCATTTCAGGTGACTGCTGCCAGAACCGCAGGGGGGAAACAAGCAGTTCTTTTATGGGGGGAGCTGCTAAAGTCTGGTTCTGTTTGGATCCATTGCTCAAGAATGTACTTGTGTGCACGTAGTCTCTGAAAGGAGTCCAAGAGCCTTTGTGTCCCTGATGGGGGGTTTATGTTGCAGCTTTGATCTCTGCTGGGGTAATGGCAGAGGCTTGTGCTTCTGTTTCTCCTCTCTGGCCACCCATTTTCTTAAGGCTGGGGATGGGGGGTTCTGTATGGTGGAGAGCTGGTTGGAATGTGTTCTTGGGTTGAAAAATCTTTGGAGAGGGACATCAAGATGGACAGATAGCATGGATGGAAGTTTTGTTAAATAGCATTCATAAACAAAAATAACATCTGTGGACAAAAAAAGGGTATATAGTGCAAGTTTTAAAGCCAGAAAGAATCGGGCTCAAAATGATATGTGTGGTAGTCACACTTAAAATGCCTTTTAAAATAGTAATGTATTTAAAATTTAAATGCAGACTGTAAAGCTACAGTATCATCCTGGTGTCATCTTTTTTTTCAGTGACTCCAGGTCCAATTTACACAGCCATAAATAAGGGATAGGCCTTTCCTTGAACTCTACAAAAGATTTTGTATCTTGGCATCAGGATCTGGCATTCTTGGTCACAGGAAAAGTTCTCATTTGCTAAATCACATGTACATTTTAATTACTGAGTGATATTTCACCCCCAGTTTGTTTATTTTGTTGACTTTTAACTACTGTGCAGGATGGTGGACATCAGGACCATGACACTTTCTTAGGCCATCTTTAGTAGAACATCTAAAGGTGAAATCTAAATTCCCAATAGCAAAAGACATCTTTGCTGCTTCCAAAATGTTTGAAGAATTCCTTTTTTAAATGTGTGGGGTCAAGTTGTGCTCTCTTTGCTCATGTTGTTCCTGCTTCCTTTCATTTTCTGTGCTCCTTCTCAAAATAAATAGATTGAACTTGAACTTCTGCCTGTGCAGCCAACACAAATTTTCACAGACAAGGCAAAACGTCTGTCAGGTTCACAGATGTCTTTTGTTGATGGGCTTCCTTAACCCAGACTCAGTGCTCTTGCTTCCTGAGTTTTCACAGACAAGGCAAAACTTCTGTCAGACTCAGACTCAGTGCTCTTGCCTCCTGAGTTTTGGAGAAGTGAAAAGTTCTCCATTTTCTCCATTCCAAAACTGACCATGAGATAAAAATAAGCAGCAGAATCACTGGGTTATTAGTGTCCTTCATCGTGGCTTTCTCTCCTTCAGAGTTTTTGTAAGAATTGCTTAGTTCTGTGTCCAGATTAAGCTTCATGATGTTCCTAGTGATTCCTAGATAGGTCAGCTTGTTGTTTTGGAGCTGACTGGGCTGGTTCAGACAGAGGAAGACAGAATGAATAAAGGAAGCCTTCATTATACTATTCTCCTTTTCCTATTGCATTCAACCAGCCTGTTACAGGTCTGGGGCAAATCCAGCTACAAGGAAGTAAATATACTTGCATACTCTATAAAATAAAACTCCTCCCCAACCATTTTCACCCATTCTTATCCATCTTTTTACTAAGTTGTACCCTTGCAGAAGAGATGTAAAACCAGGGCAACCAAATCAAGTGGCTTGGGTGGCCACATTGAGGGTACCTGAAGTTTAAATTACTTGATTGAGAAATGTAGTGGCACAAAAAGACATGCAACAAGTGACCACAGCACGTGGCTGTTGGGTTGACAAGTATCTTTCTTATGTAAAAATACAGATGTTACTCATCATCATCAGTGACCAAACAAGAGATGATGTTTCCTCCTGTCTTTATGTTAAGATCCCTCTGTACCAGAAGCAGAAGGTCAAATTGAAAATAGCCTTTTCTGTATGAAAAAGGGAGGAACCATCCCTTTGTGAAGAACAAGGGCTCTTGTTTACCAGCTTTTCTGTTACAAATCCACTGAATCTTGTAGTAAAAAAGATAAATTTAGGTCCTTGCCCTTGCAAGTTTTGACTGCTGCAATCAATTTATCCTGAATTTAGACTACCTGTTCCCCTTGACTGGTGCTATGAGTGATCATCTGGTAGTAATGCCTCACATTCACTGCAATGTCTTATTCAAGAAGAGATTAGATGATTACTGAATGGCTGGTCACTGCCAGCAGAGTTATGGATAACTTGAGATGAATACACAAGCCTTGTTGAGGAACCAGTCAGTACTGGTAAGGAGAGCTTTCTGAAAGGACTGCACAGATGGGCACAGAAGCATAGAAAGATTAGAATTTGAAGGGATCTTCAAAGGCCATCTAGTCCTACCCTCTGCAGTGAGCATGGACATCCTGCACTAGATCAGGTTGCTCAGAGCCTCAGCAAGCCTGGACTTGGATGTCTCCAGGGATGGGCCTCCACCACTTCTCTGGGCAACCCAGGCCAGCGTCTGACCACCCTCATGGGGAAGAATGGGTATGATTCTGGGTACTAAGGGTGCAAACAGGAAGCATTTTAAATGGCATGGGGCTCAAGTCATGGAACTTGATCCTTCAAGTGTTACTTGGTTACTGGTGGAAAGTTACTAGATGGAAGGAGGGCAGAATGGCAGATGTATTCAGTAGAATTGATCATAGAATTGTAGGCTTGGGAGGGACCTTCAAAAGCCATCTAGTCCAACCCCCTGCAGTGAGCAGGGATGTCCTGCACTAGATCAGGTTGCTCGGAGCCTCAGCAAGCCTGACATTGGATGTCTCCAGGGATGGGGCCTCCACCACCTCTTTGGGCAACCCGGGCCAGTGCCTCACCTCTCTCTTGGGGAAGAACTTCTTCCCAATGTCTAACCTAAACCTGCCCTGCTCTAGTTTGAAATTTTATTATTTTAATTTCAGGGAAAGAATGTGACTACAGTGGCCTAAAGAGTTTTGTTTTGCTTTTTACCTTGGGGTGTGTGTGTGTGTGTGTGTGTGTGTGTGTGTGTGTGTGTTGTGAGGGATGAGGCAGGCTGTTGAAAACCAGAAGGAAGCGTCTGTTTTTCTCGAGGTGTTTGATCTGACTGACAGCCCCTGTCTGAACTTCCCAGCGATTTGCCATTTCATTAGCTGCCAGGTTTTCAATTTCTGCCTCTTGGAAGTTACACCACTTTGAACAAGTCCCCACAGTAATTGAATTTGCCACAGAAATAGAACACTGGAAAATTTCATTTTCTTCCCTGCCTGAAGGCAAGCAGGCAGCCTCGTGTTCCTGCCAGAATGCTGCTCCTGCTGCCCCTCTGCCTCCTCCTAGCCCCTCAGCCCAGCCTTGCCGATGTCGCCCCGCCATCCACACACACTGAGTCACGAAAGAGGTCTCCTTTGGAGTCACCTCCCAGCACATCAGCCCCAGCACTTTGTAATTTTCTCCTAAACGCCTTCCACAAATAATGGTTTTCAAAACGAGCATTAACAGGCTTGATTACACGAAATTGTCCTTTTAATTTACACCAGGATTCTATTGATCACACAAGTGCAGATTAAAGTGTTCAATGAAGCCCATGATGAGGTATTAACCAGCTAAGGGTCCTCCAGGGGCCGCCAGGGACGGCCAGGAATATGCTAGAAGTGTACAGTTATTTCCCCATAATGAAGTGGCACTATGCGAAGGCATGAATCGCTGGCAGGAAGAATAGATCGGAGATGATGAGCTCTTCAAAGTCATTTCTCGCTCACTCATTCAGCCTCATGCCCAGATCCTCTTGCGATTCTTCTGCATTACTTGTCATGAAATGCCAGGATTTACTTAGCCAGCTGATGCAATTTTTATGACCTTATTGCTTTTTCACCATGGTAATAGTTTTGAATCAATTTATCAATCCACCAGTGCCATCAGACATATTGCCCTGAAGATCAAGTCCAGGTCATTCCATCAATTCACTGCGGTTTACGAAGATGGAGAAAAAAAGCTGGGCTGTGTGGGCTATCAACTTCAAATGGCTCAGTAAACATGCTGCTGCCTCTTTAACCACTTCACTTCTGACTCCAGACCTTTTTGCTTATAAAAATCACACACAGAATCACACACAAAATGTCAGGGATTGGAAGAGACCTGGAGAGATCATTGAGTGCAATCCCCCTGCTGGAGCAGGAACACCCAGATCAGGTCACACAGGAGGGCATCCAGGCAGGGTTTGAATGTCTCCAGAGAAAGAGACCCCACACCCTCCCTGGGCATCCTGTGCCACTGTTCTCTCACCCTGACAAAGTTTTTCTGATATTTCTGTAGAAGCTCCTGTGTTTCAACTTGTATCCATTACCCCTTGTCTTATCATTGGAGGTCACTGAGAAGAACCTGGCTCCATCCTCCTGGCATTCACTTTATAAACATGAATGAGGTCACCTCTCAGTCTCCTCCAAGCTAAAGAGATCTAGCTCCCCTCAGCCTTTCCTCACAAGAGAAATGGTTCAATCCCTTCATCATCTTTGTGACTCTACGAAAAATCAACCACCCTCTCTCCTTCTCCCCCTACATTTTCATTTCCAGCATGTTTGCCCTGCTAAAAATAACCCAGGAGAAGGACCACTGGAGGAATGACCACGTGTAGATTTCAAGCCTGCCATGAAAGCCTGGAAAAAAAAAAACCCCACGTTTTTCCTACGTTTTTCAGTAGTCTCTTTCTAGTTTTGTCAGCTAGTGTGACTTTTTTGTGCCTTGTCAATGAATGGCAACATTCCTTATGTGTTTCTGGACAACGCAGGAACAAAGGGAGCACTTGGAAGCAGAAGGAGAGCAGAGCTTTAGCTGGATAATGAGCTTGAAAAGTCCTGGTGTCCAAAAGACATTTGGTAGACCCAAACTCGCTGCACATTGCTGAGATCAGTGCCGGTTCTACTGGGCAGGGAACGAATTAAGTTTTGGATTAAAGTAGGTGTAGAAAATCTGGCAAAGAGCTAGCAGGGAATTGTGAGGCAGATTAGAGCCAACCTCTGTACTTCACAAAGATTTTGGGATAAAGGAAATGATTTTTCCATTGTGCCTTTCCTTTATGGTTTCATAAAAGCTATGCTAGCTCAGTTTGTTCTGCACTGCTTCTGCTGTGTGAACCCATGAGATCCTCCATAATTCCTTCTCACTGCCTTCAATGAAGTTACTTTCTTCAATGAATTTAGCTGACTTCATTGTATCTCTTAGATAACTGCTGTAATTAGTTAAGATGAATCCTATATTTGGACCCAGGACTCCAAGGNAGGCAGATTAGAGCCAACCTCTGTACTTCACAAAGATTTTGGGATAAAGGAAATGATTTTTCCATTGTGCCTTTCCTTTATGGTTTCATAAAAGCTATTCTAGCTCAGTTTGTTCTGCACTGCTTCTGCTGTGTGAACCCATGAGATCCTCCATAATTCCTTCTCACTGCCTTCAATGAAGTTACTTTCTTCAATGAATTTAGCTCACTTCATTGTATCTCTTAGAGAACTGCTGTAATTAGTTACGATGAATCCTATATTTGGCCCCAGAACTCCAAGGAGTGTTTTCTGAGAGCAGTGAGGAGATGCATTTTCCTTCACCACTGTGAGCAAGACCTAAGTCTCATGTTTTCAGGGCTCACATACACAGACTCATGTGGAGAGGCACTGAAAGCCTTTCCCTACCTCATGCAGCTGCCTCAACTCTGCTGACACATGCGATTTGGGCATGAGTGAAGCCTTGATGGGAAAAGGATAAAAGCAGGCAGAAAACATTCATGCAGCATCCACACGTGTTTTCTGCATGGCTGAGAGTACATGGCCAACCTTGTCTGCACAGATCTGAGTGGTGCCTTGCAATAGGAACAGCATCCATGGAAACATAGTCCTTTGCAATTGAGCCACCTCAGAACATGCTCAGATGAGGCCAGACTCACACGATCTGAGCTGCTTGAAGCCTGAAAAATCTTTGGGGCTGAGGGACCCAAGGAATATTTTGAGACCCACAGGAAGGCTGGGCAGGGGCTGTTTGCCAGGGCATGGAGCCACAGGATGAGGGGCAGTGGTTTGAAACTAGACTCATGTTTGAAACTAGAGCAGGGTTAGATGAGACATGAGGAGGAAATTATTCCCCATGAGGGTGGTGAGACACTGGCCCAGGTTGCCCGGAGAGGTGATGGAGGCCCCATCCCTGGAGACATGCAAGTCCAGTCTTGCTGAGGCTCTGAGCATCCTGATATATTGCAGGATGTCCCTGCTCACTGCAGGGGGAGGGACGAGATGGCCTTTGAAGGTCCCTTTCAACTCAATGATTCTATGAAATCTCCTCTCCTTACTCCTCATTTGTGTCTGTGGGTCTGCCTACAGCTTCACAGAAAACTAGGTGAGGTGAGAGGTTTCCAACTCAGATGACCAAGGAGACTGAACATCAAGGAAATGGTGGATTTTGGTCCATCAGGCTCTGAATGCCTCCTTCACTTCAGTGTGCAGAATGATCTTGCCCTGAAGACACAGCTTTTTGGTTCTCAGAACCAAACTTCAAGCTGGAGGCTGCTGTGAGTGCCCTGCTTTGGCTCTATAAACCTAACAGCTGCTCACATTAGTGAAGCAGGTTCAAATTTATACTTGAAAAAAAATAGCAGCTCATAAAAAAGAATATGGAACAATGACAACCGTGGGGAAAAGGCAATAATTTAAGTCATGAAAAATGAATCAGGGAGCAATACATTATTTTTTTTTTAAGCAAAATGTGTTGCAGGAACAAAAAAAAAAGGAAGCCTGTGGTTTTAATTAATTCTGCTTAGCATTAATAGGAGGAGGTCAGGCACACCAAAAACTGTTGAATAAAGCAAAAACGTGTGAAAGATATATTCTGTGGTGTTACTCATAATGAAGAAGGGTTATCTTGTGGTCAATACAGCACCATTATTTTTAAGTTAGAGGTACAAGTGCTGAAAATATACAGTGGCCGTAACAACTTACCTAACGAGGCTGCAGAAAGGGGTTCACATAAAAAGTGTTTTATAAAACGATACTCCCATTTCCTTGATCACAATTTATGACTACTTCTAGCTCATCACAAATGCCAGTTTTATTCAGCCAAAAACTGGGAGTCTTCCTGGTGAATGACCCACACTGTAGAGGTGAATGCAGGACAAAATGACAAGAGCATATATTTTGGAATGATTTCTTGCTGAATGCCCACAAAATGGCTCTCAGCTTGGCTCTTCTTTGGAGCTGCTAAAGTAGAAGCTCTTGGGCACAAAGATGATGAAGGGATTGGATCATCTCCTTTCTGTGGAAAGGCTGAGGGAGCTGGTTCTTTTTATCTTGGAGAACTGCAGTCTGAGAGGTAACCTCATTCATGTCTATAAATATGCAAAAGGTGAGGGTCAGGAGTATGGAGCCAGGCTCTTCCCAGTGGCATCCAGTGATAGGACAAGGGGTAATGGGTGCAAGTGGGAACATGGGAGGTTCCACAGAAACAGGATCACTGTCTGCTGGGGGAGGAGAAGAACAGTGGCACAGGCTGCCCGGAGAGGGTGTGGGGTCCCCTTCTCTGGAGACATTCAAACCCCACCTGGATGCCTCCCTGTGTGACCTGATCTTAGTGTTCCTGCTCCAGCAGGGAAACTGGACTAGATTATCTCCCCACCATCCTTCCAATCCCTGACATTGTGTGATTCTGTGTTGCTGATGCTCAGAAACAGCCTCACGTGGTTTTCCTTCTAGCACAGTGTGAGACCTGTGGAAACAGCAGCTCCCTGAAGGAGGGAAATGCTTTTAAAAACTCACAGGAACAAGTAAGAAACATGGCTTTCCAGCTAGGTCAAACTCCAGATGTCTTCTGCATTTGTTCTTGAGGCTGAACAAGCGCTCTCTACAATGGACATGTTCTTGGGAGAGATTTACCTCTCCAGAATTTAGATGTCCGTGCATCTCCTAGCTGTCCATGCATCTTTTAGAGTCAATTAAGTGACACTTCTAGACAAGTTTTTTTTGTTTTCATCATATTTTGGGGGCCTGACTTCAGTTCCCCTCCTACAGCTGGTAATGGGGACTCACCAGAAGGGCAGCTAAGATTAATTTGATGGTTTGTGGGTGAGCAAATCTTGGGTAGATCCTGTGGACAATGGGAGCCTTAATTGCCTTAAGAAGACTCACTGTCCTGCCCTTTTATTCTCTGTGTATAGGTTGGACATCTTCATTGCTGTCTCTGGTTAGTTCTGCTCTCTCCTCCTATGTGGTCTCCTCGACAGCCTGACCTGACTGCAGACTTGCTTCTGCTGCTTTAAAAGGTACTGCCAAATATGTTGCTAAAGCTATTTTGAGTCAAGTTAATTAGAGCTCAAAATATTTAGTGCCTTGTGGGTGATACTTGGTTTTATATTTCTGGAGCTTTTATGTTTTATTTAAGCTTGATGAAGGAGATAAATACCCTTCAAAACATGACTTACAAAGGTTGTGCAGCCACACCTTTAGTTCAAGTGTGTCTGGGAGTTAATTTGTAATTAGACTGAGTTTTTTTAAGGCACGTGGAGCAGTTTTGAGGTAGCCATCCTGTTCTGGAAGTTGCTCTAGGTTCCTAAGATCCATTACTACTCCTTTTCTCTATTGAGATGGCGCACGTTTTCTTCTAGGGTTTGACAAACAGAAGATGAGGGAAACAAATGACTTTTCCACCCTTTTAAATTCTCATGCTTCTTTTTGGATAGACATTGAGGTTTTGAGTGTTGCAGTGGAGTAGTACTGAGAGCAATTTGGAACTGAATGATCAACTCACAGCTTCGAGTGACTTCTTAGGAATGGAATGGCTTACCTCTTGTGGAACAGCTTGTGAACTGATGGGGTTTACAGTACAGCTTACCTCCCCTTTAGAATCCACTGCTGGGCTTTTTGGTGGACTTAGGCTCATGTAGAGATGTGGGTTTTTAGGCTGGAGGTGCTGTAATTAATCTTCCAAGGGAGCTGTAATGTGCTTGCTTGCCTCTTCCTGAGCATGTTTCCTGGGCATTTCAAAGATCAGACACTTGTGAAGTTTTTGGACAAAGCAGAGAAGAAACTTCTCAAACTACATGTTGGGGAAATCAGTTTAGGTGTTGGTAAATAGGGTGGTTGTGAAATCCTCTTTGGAAGAGGGAAACAGAATTGCAAACTCCACTCCCACATTCAGTGCCTGTAACACTTTTCCTCTCATGAAGTGTTTTGAAGCTTTCTCTGCCCTTAAACTCATGCAGATTGAAGTGGTTTGTGCTGTGTAGATCTCAAACCCAGCATGCTCTGGCATTGGTAGAGCTGTGTCTGAGTAACAGGCTTATTTTCCAGTGGATAAGGCAAGGTTACCTGACTATCTGAAGGTATTTGTAATGCTTGCTGATTTTATAATAATTAGTTGAGTCAATTGAGGCATTAATACTCAATGAAAAAATTGCTAGCAATTACAGGGCCAGATATCAGGAACTTCATGATCTGCTCTATGAGGATAATTAAACTTGTGGTGGGATGCTGGCCTTTCAAGGGACAATGTGCCATCCTAAAGCCAAAAGTAAGTACTTGAGTGTGATTTTGGAAAACCTATGAATTCTTCTGTAGTTTTTTCTATTTTTCACTCTTAACTACCCCTTTTACCTCTGTCCTCTGGATGCAGTGGTACCTGTAATCCTGCTTGGCCCTGGTGAAATAAAACTATGACCCTTGAGCTGAGCCTTTCCTATAAGATCCTCTTCATCACTAAGGTGATGCCCTAAGCCTGAGTTTGCCAACTGCAGCTGTATTTATAATGGAGATGCACTGTATAACAGTGAATTTGCCAACCTTTATTTAATCCCCAGATCTGAGTCTTTTAGCCCTATGATTTAACTGACTTTTTTTCTCTGCAAAGTGAGTCCCATGGGTTTGCTGTTCCCATGATGTTTGCTTAGTGCTGTGGCTGACAAATGTCAGCCATTGGGAAGGAGCCAGTTCATGGGGGTCTTCTTCCAGTGTGTCTCTTGTTAATGGTAGATGCATTTAGCCTCAGAACAGAACATGTGCATATACATTTTTTTACATGCCTCATAGGGGCACCATTTCATGGTGTAAGTATTACCAAACTTTTTTGTGGGGTTAATGGAAAGAGAGAAGACTTTTCCAGATAATGGCTTGTATTCTCATATGGTTCTTCAAGCCCTTTCAGTTTGGGAATGGACTGTTGGTGTTCGCAGAGCATCTTCAGCGCTTTGCCTCATCACTATGGTGCTCTGTTGCCACTGCCCCAGGTTTAGGGAAGCTGAATGATCTTTATTCCTAATATTGATTACCTTTGGACATCTGTGAATCTTGGTGTAGCTTTCCAAAACAGGTGCTAACCCTGGCTTTTATCCCTCAGCCTGCTCCAGCTAAGAAGCTGGTAACTAAGTCAAATTGAGCACTAATAGGCTTGTAGACTTATAGATTGACAGGATCGTTTGGGGTTGGAAGGGACCTTCAAGATCATCTAGTTCCAGCCCCCCCTCCCATGGGCATGGACACCTCTGACTAGACCAGGTTGCTCAGTGTCTCATCCAGCCTGGCCTTAAACACTTCCAGAGAGGGGGCGTCCACAAGCTCTCTGGGCAACTTCTTCCAGTAAGGAAGTTCCACCCTCACAGTAAGGAACTTCTTTCTTACTGAACTGGATTCAGCCTAAATCTCCCCTCTTCCAGTTTCCACCCATTACTCCTAGTCTTGCCATCCTGGACCCTATTAAAAAGTCCTGCCCCTGCCTTTCTATAGGCCTCCTTCAGGTATTGAGAAGCTGCTACGAGGTCCCCCCTGAGTCTTCTTTTCTCCAGGTTGAGCCATCCCAACTCTTTCAGCCTGTCTCCATAGGGGAGGTGCTCCAGCCCTCTCATCATCTTCAAACCACTGGAAATGAGCCTGTTGATTATCAGTATTTTTATTTACAATGATCAGTTGCATCATCTTTGTATGCATTTAGGAATCAGAAGATTGTCACCTGGGCAGTGTGTGGGTTTTGACCTTACTCAGCTGCAGGTGAGCCAAACAAAAATCTAATAGTGAAAATCTGTATATGCTTCCGCCCCTGTAACAGGCAACAGAAAGCAGCTCTCTAACTCTGCTCCTGCTTCTTAAAGCCTTGGCCAAAGAGCTAGTCTGAAATGGCTCTACTTAAAGTGAGGTCTTGATTTCATCCTGTGATGAAGAGGTTGCTATTGGATGTGTGAGGAGGAGAGTTCTCGGTGATACTCAGTGGGATGTTCTTCCCCCTCACCATCATTAAATTCACCCTCTCCAGCCACTAGTCAGTGTTTCTGATGTCAGACTTAATTCCTGTTGAGGTCATTGTGGGCTCAAAAGCACTGAACTGTGGCCTCCACGGAATGAAGGGGGGCAAGAGAAGAAGGGGCTCCTCAGTGAGGAGGAACGTGTCTATTTATATGTGGATTGTTGTAATTGATAACAACTAAAAGGCAAATGCAGGGGAAATAGATGAGAGTTTTAATGAGGATGTTGAGTAGCAGCTCTCTAACCACGCTGCAGGAGCAATAACTCATCAGAGCTGTGACTCAGGGATTATTGTAATGCAGCTTTGTCTAAGTGAACAAGAACTCTTTAAATAATAAAAAAAAAAAATCCCCACTCTTCTAATCAAAGTTTCCCTTTGACAGCAGGTACTTTAGCCCTGCCAAGACATTTTTCCTGTGAAGTCAGTTCAGCATCAAAGGCCTAAATGATGCGTAGGATCTCACGGCCAGCGCTGGGGTTTGAATGTTATGACTGATCAGGGCAGAAAAAATACCTTTTCATTTTACTGCCGTATACAGGAAAGTTTCATGTTGTGTGAAAAGAAACTGCCTTGTTTTTTTTTTTTTAATTCCTCTATGCCCTTTTCTCTTCCCCACACATCTGAGGTTTTTCCCCCTACTGTTAAAGCAGTCTAAACAGTGAAACAGCACAGGCAGGCTGCACAAAGATCAGGCCAGTTCCTATGTTTATTAGCCCAGAAGATCTGCTGGCCAAAGGACAGGTTCTCCTTGTGGAGAAGGTTGTTGGGGGCAGCAGTGGCTTTCAGTCTCAGCAAACATCCTGGTGCTGGGATGGAGATGTGAGGTTTGAAATGGCTCTTGGGTGAGCTGAAAGGATCAGATGGGAGAAGTTCTCCACATAAGCTCAAACTGAGCTTAAGTTTGGGCTTTAGACTATGGGGCTTTGCTCCTTCTGGCCCTACAGAAGGAACATGGCCCAACCTTTAAGTACCTGAAGAGTTTTACCAACAACTAGAGCAAGGAAAACTGCTTTGTGTGCCCTTGAGAATTAATGGAACTAATGAATAAGGGAAAATTTGAGTTGCTTAGATGGCACAGGACACAGCCATATGGTATATTAGATGAGAAGCTTGACCATATAGCTCATCACTTCCTCTACTTGGTAGTTGTCCTGATACGACTGGTGTAGAGTTAGCCTGTGTTAGGGGCTAGTAGAGCAATTGGATCATGGTTTCATAAAATTGTCTTGTTTGGATTTGATCTAAAAGGTCCTTTCCAGCCATCAACCCAGCTCTGACAGGAAACAGCCTTAAACCACATCTCTAAGCTCTTTGTCTTCTCATCTCTTAAATACCTCCAGTGATGGGATCGATTATTACTATTCCTTTTTCATCTTCTGTTTTTGTAATTCCTAATAGGAATGCACATGGTAGAACATTGTTTCCCCGTGGGGCCTGCATTAAGAGGGGTGTTTGAATTAGCAGGAGAGATTCATGTTTAAAATCAACCATCTGGGTATGACTGAGGTGATGTTTCCTAATAGAAGGTTTGATGTTAAAGGTATGTATTTATAAATACCATGGGGAATGGGACATGTGTAGATACAGCTCTAATACAGTATTTATAAAGTGGCATAGTTTTATTTGACAGAGGTTTGGTACATATCGACACTGGGGCCATTTATTAAGTTTGAAAGTAAATCAATACCAAATTGGAGTTCCGTTTATATTTTGCGACCGCTTTGCTGCCTGATGTACCACCCAGGTGTAGCACAACACACCTACAGGGCTTTCACACCTATCAGGCATGAGGACAGACACACACTTTCCACAGAAGACAAGGAATTTTTCATGGGGAGTGAGGATGAAACACCCAAGGTGGAGGAAAATCCAGTGCCACCTGAAGAGTGGAAGCTCATGATGCTGTTGTTACTGCACACTCTGCCATGAAGCTTTCACAAGTGTTGTGAAAGACATTAACTTCTTATAGTTTTGGTGTTTTTTTGAAAGTTTTTAAATATGGAGGGTGCTGCCCCAAGACAAGATTTCTGCTCTTGTGACCTGATCTGGGTGTTCTTGCTCCAGCAGGGGAATTGGACTCTCTTGAGGTCCCTTCCAATCTCTGATGTTCTGTGATTCTGTGAACAGCTGACAGTGATCATGGTAGTAATAAAAAGCATGTCATGTAAAATGGCACTGAAAATTGAAGCTTGTATGTTTTTCCTGGCAGCACCAGTTAAATTTCTGGTGATACAGGTGGAAGGATCAGAGAACAGCCTCTGAGAGCAGAGTTTGCTTGGGGACAGTTCAACTGCCTTATGAAGACAGGCTGAAGGAGTTGGGGTTGTTCAGCTTGGTGAAGAGAAGGCTCAGGGGAGACCTCATAGTAACTTATCAATACCTGAGGGGACCTGCAAAAAGGCAGGGGTAGGACTTTTTAATAAGGATGGGAGGACTAGAAATAATGATGTAAATTGGAAGGGGGTATATTCAGGCTAGAGATAAGAAAGAAGTTCTTTACAGTGAGGGTAGTGAAACACTAGAACAGGTTGCCCAGAGAGGTTGTGGATGCCCTCTTTCTGGAGGTATTTAAGGCCAGGATGGACAAGGCACTGAGGAACTTGGTCTAGTGGGAGGTGTCCCTGTCTATGGCAGGGTGGTTGGAACTTGATGATCTTTAAGGTCCCTAATTCTATGAATTAGTTTCTTATTAGTTAAGCAGTGATGTTACTTGTGTTGTTAATTTAATGTGAATGGCTTTGTAACTGTACTGTGATCAGAGTGATGTAGGGTTTAGATAAATCTAGAATAATATTATTGGGTACTTAAGTTTTTGCCCAAAGCCCCTTCCCAGCTCTTTATTAGCAGTGTCTGATGGAGGGGCAGGAGGTNTAAATCTAGAATAATATTATTGGGTACTTAAGTTTTTGCCCAAAGCCCCTTCACAGCTCTAAATGCATTTCCTTTATTAGCAGTGTCTGATGGAGGGGCAGGAGGTGTGTGTGTGTATGTCTGTGTGTGGTGGGCTCTGCCTTTCCCTGAGGAATAAACTGGTGCTTCTCAGCCAAGGATGGCCAAGGCTTGATGGGAATGTTGTCTCATTGAGAAGGATGTGACTAGGTACTTTGCCATGGGACCAGTGTTGAGGTGCTCCCTGAGCCTCACCCTTTTGCAACCCAGAGTTGTATTTGTTAAGAGAAGGAACAGGCAAAGAGCTCTTTGAAGAGTACAGCAGGTATTTGTATTTTCATTATTTCACTAGCTTGGAGCCAACGAGCCATTTAGTTGGAAGTGAGTGAAAAATTAAATATCCTCCAGCAGAGTAAGCAGGATATCTCTGGGCCTGTCTTTCCTGTGACCTACAGGATTTTAAGAGAAGAGCTTCAGAATTTTATTGGCGTTGCCACTATTAGAAGAACTTTTCTTTCTCCTCTCTCCAGACTGGGGTCAGCTTTAAGGAGAGCATTAAGAGAATGGCTAATGGAATTAAGGGTATAATAATAGAAGGATATAGTGAGACAATTGTATTAACAAGAAATAAATCATGTTGAGTGTAAGGTAAGTGTTTTTTAATTGATTGATGGGAAGGATGCTTCATAGGAGGTTTTTTTAAAGGACTAACAGCCACTTGCCTTCACATCTACAGTAAAAAGCCAAAAGGGAAGAAGAGATAAGAAAATTATGCAGCAAGGAGATAAATTATTCAGAGAAGATAGCCATTTTGTGCTGACATCACTAATGTGAAAAAGCATTAAATCTTTGACACTAACTGTGTTCCTCAGAGCTTGTGGTAGCTGGAAAGGAGGTATTGGAGATTGCATCTAGGGCTTCCAGCTCCCTCAGATGCCCCCCTCAAGGGCTTTCCAAGGTGAGCTAGGAAGGAAGAGGTCAGCTTTTCCAAAGGTGGATACCATGTTGCTGGGACTTTTTGTTTGTTTATAGAATTCTAATGACTTCATCTCCAGTGAAAAAAGCCCTAGAGTTCTATGTAATATGGACTGTAGGCCACTATGTAGAAGTTGATGGAAGCTGGTGGCTATTGTAAGTGTGGAGCTTAAGTCTTGTATGTAGATAATCCCATTGAAAAAAGGGAGGTGGGAATTTGAAGCATCAAGTGAAGCTTCTGGGGACAAATCTTCATGCTCTGATTTTGCAAGTGGAAGCATAGTGCTGAGTTTGCCCCTTTTCAAGACTTGGGGGAGCAAAAGTTAGGACCTTGGCACCAAGTGGTAAGGTACAACTGAAATGGAGACTTTGTGAGAAGATAGCTAAGGGTAACTACCAAAGACCTATAGAGTGTGTAAGGAAAATGTAAAACAATGTGATGGGAGACAGTTAATTTTATGGCTTGAGAGTTTTTAATCACTGCAATTGAAGTGCTAATTAAGCTCCATGTGATACAAGATTTTAAATCTAACCTCATTTGATTCCTTGAGACTTTAACCAACTGTCTCCCCCAAAAATTCTTCCTTTTCTTTTTTTTAACTTTCCATACTGGGGGAATAATAGAGAGCTGATGGGAGTGCAGGAGCTGCTGTATTTTCCCAGAGAGGCTTAGGGGGGTCTGATGACCCACTGAGCCTTTTAGGAACACTCAGCATAAGAGGTTTTTAACTCAAATGGTGTAGCCCCTGGCTTCTTGCACCATTTAGAACCACAGGTTTCCAATACAGCCCTTTAATGAGTATTTGCAATTAGTTTAATGGTCCCCTTGGAGTTCACAACACTGGGTCAACCTCAGCAGGCATCTTTAACTTGAACATAACTGTGGTGGTGTTGCCTGCAGCCCATCTGAATTATGCAGGACCAAACTATGCTCATCAAATGAAGTGACAGAAGATTGTGTAGCTTTTGGTTGTGTTTGTGGAGCTCTCCTATCAAGCAAAAGGAAGACATTTCTGATCAGCTAGTAGTAAAATGGAGCAAAAATAAAACTGAGAGGTCCAATGTATTTTTTTTCCCTGATATGTAGTGCTTGGTTCTGCTGGTAATTTTCCAGCAAAGCAAAGTGAAGTCTCTAAGTAGCCAGCTTTGGCTATTGCTCAGGTCCCCAGTGAGAGATCTGCTGGGCTGTTGCTGGTGTGCAACTCCAGACCTCTCTAAATGCTTGTTGTTGCATTAGAGGTGTCCTGTGGTCAGCTTGTCATTGACTTGTCAGTAGCCAATCACACCAATTTTTGCCCACACTTTGGTGTCATTTGCTGTAAATTTTCTCTTGCCATTAACTTCAGACAGTGTGCGGTCAATTCAATTTTGTCCATTAAAGACAATAACCCCAGCCAAGCTCTTTGAGGCTATTCTTAGTTCACCCCTTGGGACTACTCTACTCACATCTTCAGAGGTACTGGTAAATTTATATTATCATTCCTTGTCTAATATTGGTGATTTGTTGGCTTTGCTTTAATACATAGACAGTTAAGTCTAAATGCAAAGGCTCTTGCACGGAGTCAGCTCAGGGATGTGGAAGTTGTGAGAAGAGAAAGCAGGGTGTAATGGAAATGGGTTGCATGAGCTGATCCTCTTCAGTAAGGAAAGACTCAACTAAGCTCTACAGAGAGTAACAAATGTTTTAAGCTAGCCTGGGACTTCTGGCTCTCCAGATATTTTGACTTTTTCTGCTAATTGTACCTTCAAAGCATGGAGCTCTTCAATAGAAACGTGAAGACAATAGTTTCTCCAGGGGAAGCAGTACCTAAGGTGTAAAACTGGTGGCAGGAAGGAGTCATGATGTTGGAACTTGGCCATGTCGTGATGGTTAAAAGCTATTGATCAAACTCTATCAGCCACTGAGGCCAATGGCATTCGTGAAGCTGCATGAAAAGTGGGCAGGGCCAGATTTCCAGTGGGAAATCAAAATTTCGGGCAGCTTTGTGGTAGATGTGGGAGGTCACTTGAGCAGTTGATAGGACTTTTCAGTGAGTAGGATGGCCAAAAGAAGATAAATAACTCTGAATTTTAAGGAGAGAAAGTAGAGATATGGGTGCTTCAAAAATGGGAGAGATGGATCAGACGTTCTTGCAGTGATGGCTCATTAATGAGGGGGCTGAGATGGAAAATACCTGAGTTTAGCATCCTAGCAATTGCCAGTTCAGAATGGAAGCTGCAGGAAGTAAAGGTAAACTTAAGACAGCAGCTTGTTTGGTCTCCTGGCACAGATTTTTCTTGCTTAAATGGTTAAAGCAGAATTATGCCCATGTTGCCAACTCTCTCTTGGTCTTGGTTTGATGATGACCAAGTGTAAAGCTGGAAAGAAAAGCAAAGGGAAGAATAACATTATCAATGTTGTGAAGAGCTAAAGCTTTTCAAATGTCCCTTGTTCC